>CM060255.1:45650068-45709916 GCA_030684275.1 Acipenser oxyrinchus oxyrinchus | reverse complement strand
GGGTGTTTCATTTATGTTTTAAATTATTCATGACAGACAAATAATACACAGTATTGTACTGCACCCAGGTACATTAGCTAATGAACAAAAGAAACAGTTGAGCTGGCCCTAGGAGAAACGTCTTAATCTATTTCAAATGGTACAGCTCACTCTCAGTGGAATATCCTTTGCTTGTCCACTCTCCTTGAACATTTCATTCGGGAACACTGGAAAGAGTTTTTATTTATAATTACAACATAGCACTGTAGATGAAGAAATTGTCTACTTTTGGTGAGGTAGTTTATTGTTTTAATCACTATCATGTTTTTGCTCTCCTTTGTGGTGAAGATGAACTGTGCTTATGAAAACTACCTCAAAATGAAATGTTTCTCCCCTCACCACCATACTCGCACTCAGTTATTCGCTTTCTGTTTCCCAAACACTTCATTTATAATTAAATTAAGTCTGTCATGAGCTGAGCACATTATGCAACCCTACTGCACTGTTCACCACTTCCAAATTGTGACTTGTCTTTGTACAACGGATTGCTGTTTTTTATATGTAAACTGTCTTTCTTCATTTTGTTTGGACATTTCAAATGCTTTTGTTCCAAAAAAAACAGCTAACATTGCATACCTTACATTGCTCCTATTCATACTGTAAGCATGAATGTTTTTAAAGGTGAGATTTCGTTCTTTATATATATATATATATCGGACTGTTTGAGTTTATCACAAATTGCATTTGTAAGAACAAAATTAAACGAAATACAAAAGTGCATCAGAAGCCCTCAAGTTTTTTTTTTGTGTTATCCCACTTTTCTTCTCACGAATTACTGTATTGCCAGCCTCATTACCTTTCTTAAATTTGATAGAAATAGAGTGGTATTAGACCTGTGTTGGAGGGTTAAGATTCTAAGGGCAGTGACATTTAGATCCACTGTCAAGGGCATATTTTGTTGTTTTCACAAAAACAGATATATCACTTCTTGAGGGGTTGAAATTAAATGAAAAAGTTAACATGTAATGCTACTACAGTTAATTCAATGTGAACTACAGTATAATGACAAGTACCCCGACTAATGGGGATGTAAGCAGTCCGGTAAGCTGATTTTCTGTCACACTGACCCACACCCTCAAACCAGCAAGGCGCAAAAACTACCGAGCTTTGCCTGCCCAAAGCTGACCGTCATTAACCTTTGTAGCCTGCAAAACCCATATTACCATTAACAAGAAATAAATAAATGTTTTATTACTTTGATAAAATGTACTGAAAAAGTATCTGCAATAATATTTGGACTAAAACAAAGCTGATCACCTACACAAAACACAGGGTGAAAATCCCTTGATCACCTACATTATTTATGGGCTGTATCATTGATATGGCCATGTTTATAGCCATAACACTGTACTGTATGAATGCAGGCAGCAGAGTTTATCATTCAAATGAGAACATGTAAAAAACTGATTAACAATTTGGTCTGATGCAGTATACATGTATTAATTCATCACCTTCTATAATTTTCTACAAGTATGCCGTTGATCCATATTTTACCTTAGCTTGTCTCCTTTTTAATGAATAAAGTACCTCTGTCAGCCGACTGCATGCATGGTTACATCTGATCAATTTTGGTTATTCGCTCTGCACGCTTTTTAAAATTTACTCCATTGGACACAACTACAGAGAAAATATATATATCTTGTGCACATGTCTTACTATCTCGTGGCCACGAGATAATATTGCAAGCACACAACTTACTATCTCATGGCAACAAGATGTCTATGTCATGCGCACGGGAGATGATCTCATGGACACGAGATAGTAAGACGTGTGCATGAGATCTAGATTTCTCTCATGTTCCCTCCCGGGATACGTACACAATAGACATTTCAGAGATGCAGCTCCCTGCCAGTGTTTTTCATTAGGGGTGCCAGCATAACAAATTAGAATTGTGGACATTTTAGACATTACACTCAAAGAAATTCAGCTACAGTAGCTGTCCCTCCACCTGAATTTACAAAACACAGGCACAGTGCTAAAGTTGCCCCTGACCCCTAAAACGTGATGTAACAAAAAATATTGGGAAACAAATGCCCTCAATTCAGTTGATCGATATTTGCTGAAAGCTTTAATTTTAATGCGACGATCCCCAGTTTAAAAAATCATATACCGAATTTGCAGAGTCACTGAAGTTCTGATATGATATACGATATGCTGCCACAGACAGCATGTTCAAGGTCAGTCTTGTGCAGACCGTGTGACTGAAATCATCAAACTGCCATTCCTTGCTATTCTTTTTATGATATGTTTTAAATCTGATAAAAAATATAGAATTTCATCAAGATGTTTTTAAAACCTGTTGGGCAGCAACTCAAAACTTAAAAATAAAATAAATCGATTCAGCTGGCAGATATTTGCACCTAAGTCAAGCTAGCTTTAACCAGCTCAATACTGTGACTTTCAACAGACCTGAATGAAAAACACAAAATAAACATTAACTCTTCTGTGTCACAGACCACATTTTGTCTCCTCCTTTGTGAAATGATACCACCAATAGATTGCACTCTCCCATCTAATCTTAAAGCTGCAATTGATGAATGCTATCCTACATTAATACAGTGAAATAAAACCTAATATTCCTGTTTTCCACAGAGTAAAGGCACAGTACCAGGGTGGAACTTGTTTGAAAAGCCCCAGGCAGTCTGAGCAGCATGGAAAACTAAACAAGCTTTAAAAAACAAAAAACAACAAGGGCACTTACTGTACGTGGGTCATTCCGACAGGTAAAAAGTTTGTTACTGAACAGTCCACTATATCTTCATATAGCTACTTGACCTAAATTGTTGAAAAGGTCTGACTAAAACTAATTAAAAGGTCTATTCTATCCTGTTCAAGTCACTCCACATGAAAATCACCCAAAGGTAGTTGCTGTACAGTACAGTCCACAATTTGATATTCAAAAACATTTTAAAATGCAACTTTTGTATTTATGTCAACAAAGTTCAGCTAGGGTAACATATCTGTTGTTTAGGTAATTCAGGCTAAAATGCTCATGTATTGGTTTTACAGTCACTTTTAGCCTTTGGTATACTAATTAGAAAATGTTTAGCTTAATGCCTGATATTACTAGAAGACTAGAAAATGTATTTTCCACGACAGGACAGGTATTATTAATACTGGTTAATTATTAAACAAAAAGCAATGCACTGTACATTTATAATAGTTACAATAGTAGTATATCAAAGCCTGAAAAACATGAAACATGTAAGATAGAAAGTTAACCGGTAAAATACATGGCTTACACAGCAGTCTGTATAACCCAGTAAAATCTAGGTTATGGTGAATAGATATTGCAAGATCCAGTCACTTAGCTAATTAACTCCCAGATAACTGAAATATTAATGAAATAATCTATCTCTCTGGACAGCAAAGATTAACAACCCCAATGTCTCCTTCTTCCAAGGCTGTGAGTCGCCCGGTAATATACTAAAATGCCTCAGCCATCAAAGATAGTCAGTATTTTGTTTGGTATTTACACTGGAGAGTGCCCATGAGACTGAAACCTCATTTACAAGGGGGTCCTGTCAGGCAAAACATGTGTGGAGGCATCATGTAAGAGTTCTGCGATATAGCAACATTTTACTGAACATAGATTTAAATTACTAATTTAATTCAATTAAACTAGTGCAAGTAAACAAACGATGTAGTACATTAAACACACTAAAAGTAATAACTGTTTAACCAATGAAGACGTTGGCTTGAACTAATTAAGTTAAAGGCAGTCAATGTTCTTTGCAAATCACTCAAAGCTAAAATCCCTCTTAATGGTATTAACTATCACTGTTTATGTAACAACAGCCTGCAAACACTCCTTGTTAACAGTATCCTTAAATGTTGTAGCCGACTCTCTGTTCAGTTGTATGTTTGTAGTCCATCCGAATTGGGTTTATTTCATGTTTTTCATGTTCAATTATATAATGCTCCAGCTTCACTGTAATTGTTATTTTAAGCACAACAGCCTCAATGAACAAGAAGAAACAGCTTTTTAACAAATACACATTTTGCTGCTTCAAGTTACTCAAACCACCTTACTAACCCATTTTCATTTCCCATAGTGGTTGGGCACAATACAGAACATTAAAAAGAGTTCTGTATTAATAAAGAACACAACAAGGGATCATTTAGTAGTGGTGACAATGTTGGCCATCACAAGCATACACCCCTTGGAGGCCTAAGACTTTAGTGCCTGCCTTGTACAGTATATGTTATATATTCACTCTGTAACAAAAGGCAGCTTTACTTGATACCAAAATATAATTCCTTGGTGCCCTTTGAATACATTGTGAATGTTGTAAGATGTATCTTTTGGATTAGGAGCTATCTGATCTGACTCAAACAAATACTGAGGCACAATATGACTAGTCAATTGTACACAGCAACAACAAATTACAGTTACATGTCATGAATCAGAATTAGCCCAGTGGATCATGCTACTAGCATTAAAGGGATACTTTGAAGCATCTCTTGTTTTCTGAATTTTTAGATTCTTACCTGTTAATATCCTACTATGTGACATTCTCTATTATGCTTTCTGCTAGGATCATTATTTGCCATGGTTACTAAATATGCCATTGCTTCTGTAAAGACTAGGCTTCAGTGCACAGTGACGTTAAAGTGCTTCCCTACCTCATTGCCGAACTATCAGTCTTGACTTTTCATAGGCTTTTAATAGTCAGTAAGCATAGCATATAATGACCTTCACAAAAACGACAATAGATAACCATGCAGTACACATATAATAGGATAAGAAACTGGTAAGAAATGTTAAAAAAATGTGTGATGATATAAAGCATCAAATACAACTAAATCTAGTAAAACTCAACCTCCAATCTGTTTTGTTTCAATGTGTTTTTTAAACTCACCAGAGGCTCAGCCATGATGATACGGATCTTCCGTTCCGACAGGGTAGTGAAGTTTGCAAACAGACTCTTGAGGACGTACTCCCCCGGCTTGCTGTCTGGGTCAATGCTGATGGGCATCATGGCTGGAGGTCCCTTCTCACCCTGTGTGCTGGAGTCTGGAAGAATCGGGGGCTTGATGTATCCGTTACCTACCGGGGATGCTAATGGGGTAAAAGTAAAACACATTTAGTCTCTGATTTGACAAACACGGTAGTTGATATAACAAATAAATGATAAATTTGATTTGTCCACTTGTTTAATTTCTGCAGAAATAATTATGGATCATTATTCGTCCAATTACAATTAAAAACAAAAGCTCTGTCTTCTTTCTTTTAATGAAAATATAACCTCTGGAATTGAAAGTAGTCTTTTTAAAAATGCCTGGCGATGCTTAAAAATCAATGAAAGAGCCCCCCTTGGAAATGTTTGAATAACAGAATAAATTGTATTCTTACTGAGTTACTGTAACTGGTTTGCAGAAGTATTCACCCCCCCTGCAAAGTTTTCACATTTTGTTGGCACGTGAGCGCACTCCACAACGCTTTCAAATTAGACTTGACATGTAGAATCTACACAAACTACTCCACATTGATAAAGTTAAAAAATGCATATAGAATATAAATAAGTAAGATTTACAGAGAAAAACAGATTAATCTCAGTTGCATAAGTATTCATCCCCTTTGCTACTGCAGCCCTAAATCTGCTCAGGTGCAAATTATTTGTTTGAAAGGTTACAAAATTAGTGAAATGGTTTCAGCCTGTGTGTACTCAAAGTGGTTTAACTTGTAGACAGATGCCCTCAGGTATATAAAGACTTTCAAGCTGCAACTCACATAGTGATCCAACAAAGCAACCATGAAGACCAAGGAGCTTTGAAAACAAGTCAGGGATAAAGTGGTAGAGAGGCACAGAGCAGGAGAAGGGTACAAGACAATTTCAAAGGCGCTGATTATCCCTCTCAGCACAGTGAAGTCCATAATTAAGAAGTGGAAGATGCATCATACCACCAAGACACTACCCAGATCAGGTTGCCCTCCCAAACTGAGCAGCCGGGCAAGCAGGAAACTGGTTTGGGATGCCACTCTGAAGCCAACAATGCTTCTCTTCAGCAGGGACTGGGAAGCTTGTCAGGACATAGGGGAGAATGGATGGTGTAAAGTACAGGCGAATCCTTGAGGAAAACCTGTTTGAGAGCCAAAACTGGGGAGGAAATTCACATTTCAGCAGGACAATGACCCGAAGCACAAAGCCAAAGCCACACTGGAGTGGTTGAACAAGAAGAGAATTCATGTTCTTGAGTGGCCCAGTCAAAGTCCTTCTACCAAGTACTGACTTAAGGGGCTGAATACTTATGCAACCAGTAAATTTCATTTTGCACATTTTCTTTGCGTGTTTTGCTGACATTTAACCTCCTCCTCATATAACAGTGTTCGGTTTAACCACTACAGCTTTGCATAAAAAAGTTTGTTTGAAAAACTGTACATACATTATTTGTAATTCAACAAAATGTGAAAACATTGCAGGGGGGTGAATACTTCTGCAAAACACTGTAGATGATACTATTTGACCCAGTTCAAGGATCTTCTATTATTTACTTTAATAATACAACTCACAGTTCCAGCTTTCTTATTCTAGCACACTGTTAAAACCTGCCTGAAAATGAGATACCTGCATAGGCAGTCACCACTGCAGAAACCCATTTTTGTGACAAAATGAAAAAGGTACCTCTGGCAGTCATTCTGCATTGGTTGGTAAATGGATATCATTTGGGGTGCTACTGCACATCCTGCTTATCAAATTTTTGAAGATGGCGTAAGTCAGGGATACTGATATTTATAGTAAGAGGTCTCAGTGGGGTAAACTACAAGGGGACAATTACCTATTCAGGTATAGCACTATATTTGGTAAGGAAGCGTTCTGAGTGGGGCAACACCAGCACAAATGGTCCCACCCCCAAACACTGCCAACCAGGGGTGGCTGAATACTCTGTGATTGGCTCTACATAAAGCAAATCAAATTATAATAGTTAAAAAGGACAAAAACACCCTGGTTTGGAATTACTGCACTTTAGATTTCTCAACAATTCTGCAGTGGTTTATTTTAGTGTGTGTGATTTAGTTTGCTTGAAAGGTCTGAAAGCTCTTTACTGTGTATATTATAAGTTCTCATCAATACATTCAATCCAGTGACATTAACAACATGTTTAAGCCGTATTCTTTTTTCTAAAAGGTCAAAGGTTACTTTGCAATTGTGTGAGTAAACTTAAGTTATGAAAACAAAATACAATACACTTAAAAAAAAAAAACGACTTATCCAGTGTACTGAATACAGCCAAACTGAAGCATGGTCCCTTTAAGCTACAGTACATAAACATGCGTTGTACACCAGGATCTGTCCTTAACTAGATCTCCAACATGTGCAAACAAGCAATCTTTAACTCAGTACATACCTAGCCCCTTTATGAAGCCAATCACACTGGCTCTACTCCAACAGGCTGCAGTAACCTCCATTGGATTAGGGTACTGTATCTATCCAATGAGTTCCCAGTACTAGAATTCCATGAGATTATTACTCATAATCCTTTGCTTCTGTAGTGTTGTATCCATGGTGAGCTGACAGCTAAGGTAGTATCAAGATAGCTGGTGTAAACCTCTGTGATATTACAGCCCAGTAGTACTAGAGTAGTTCCCGTGCCTTCTGAACCTTCTGAGCTTTCCAAGAGTCAAGGTCAGCAAATCATTTTAGCTGAGGCACCACAGTGTGACGAGGTACAACATGCACAGTGGCATAGTTACGGTCCTATATTTATCCACATGCACACAGTATACTGACAGATTAGTTCAACTACTTGAAGCACCCCAAGCATGAGGCACGCCACTTCAGTGTAAACATCCATGCAAATTGCAACAGATTTGCATGAGCACGATGCATGGAAGTTGAACAGACTGTCCGTCAGCATGCAATAATGGCAGAAAGCAGGAATCACAATAAACAAAATGGTAGTTTGTGGTGCTGGGGGCTGGATTTTTGGTATCGCTGAATAAAAATATTCAGCTCTGGTACTGACTTAAATGTCACACAGGTGACATTGCAAAAGCTAATTGAACTCCCATTGGTAGTAAATTCATCTTTTATTACCAGTATCCTTCTGTGACCTCTTGATTACCAAGATATTTTGTGATCCTTTCACCAGAGATGATAATATACTGAGTGCTTTAATTGGGGTTAAATGGGTAATAAATTGCCCACCCCCATCATTCCCAGAAAACCATGTTCATCATTCCCAGAAAACCGATACATTTTGGGGTACCAGTGCACCTGGAGAGCATTTCAAATATTAAAACATGTTGTTTATATTGCATTCAAATACAGTACTACTATGTTTGCAACTCAAACGAGAAAATCAATCAGATGCATTAACTTAGTTCAATTCTCAAAGGTATTTGATTTTAGTGGCAATTTATAAATCAATTGATGCTCAAGTAACGCAGTACGCTCAAATGGGGGAAAACGAAATCAACCTGTGGAGTGTCTGCAGGTAATCTACTGTTCTGTTTAAAGTATACAGTAGCCCGTCCACAGACAAAACTCTGCTGCCCCTCCAAAATCATACAGTACCTTGTTAAAACTAGAGCAATTCAAAGGATGAGTAATACCCAAATAGCATTCCTGTCTATGTGCAAAGACTGTAATTAAGGTAGGTGTTTCACAGGCAGTAACCTGCAGACATTCGGTAGAAATTACCATAACTAGCTGTCCAAAAACATGAAAATGAATGAACACAGATTGCAATGAAATGCTTGACTTCTATTGACATGTATGTTGTGCTGTAATGTATCGTGTTGTAAGCTGACACAACAACAATAGTAAAGTATTATTAAAACTATCCACCATTCCTTAAATATTTGAACTTCTATGACAACATTCTCCTGGTTTGCAAGTAAATGCCAAATTGCTCTAGTTCCAGGTTAACTGTCTTACTAGAGACTGAAATATAAATGCCCCTTATAGTATTACAAATTAATTTGCTATTTTAACTATACTTACACCCTGAACCAGAAACACTTTAAAATGTTTATAATTGCATTTAAAATTACCAGTTTGGAACAAATGTATGTTTCAGTACAATCAAAAGATAAATATATAATGTTTTGACTTAGTGTCTTAAGATTAAAGGGATCTCCCACAGTTTTTCCTTTTGTCTTTATGTATTACTAATAGGAAAATTAAGGAAACACTGCATTTATTTATAGCTTAATGAGAAAGTGGCTTTTATTCAGGACATGACTTCACTATCAGAGATATTTCCTCTTTCATGGCAACACCCATAATGTCTTCATAATTAATTTAGATGATTACGCTTACCCTAAGCTACTAAATCTTTGTGAATTACTTGCATAGAAAATATAAAATAAGCCTTTTTTCCAAATCAAATAAGAATTTTCTTTACACGGTACATGGGATCAATTTAACACTTTGGGTCCTAAAGACAAAGCATGTATATTTTATGAGAGTGATAAAACAATTAACCAATAAAACCAATAAAACAACTAAGGACAGAACAGCATACAGAAGCTGCAGAAAGGACCAGTTAATAGTTTCTTGCTAATTCCTCTCTGAAAATGTGCCTTTTTTAATAAAAAAGGGCCTTTTATATGACGTATATAAGGACAGTTTATAAAAACCTTAGCAACAACATATTTCTGAGTATGACACTTCCTGAAATGTGTGAACATATCCAGTTGCCCTACATCTAAAGTCCAAATGTTCTAGCCTCCACATGAGAATGTTCTGCAACTCAGCGTTGATTTCTTGCCATGTTTAGATAATTGTCACAGGACAGTCTTGGCATGTTTTTGAATATTTGCTTTTAGAAATAACTGGTTCCATTAAAGTGGGATTTTTGGCTGTACATAAGCACTTCTCTGTACAACTTCAAGTAGCAGAGGGGAGGGAGTGGGGGGATTAATACACACACCTGTCCCTGTCCTGTCTCAACACCAATTCAAACAGCTGCTGCAGTCCGTGCTGTCCCAAATGAACAAAACAGGCAGACTGTCATTTCCAAATTAAGTGACAAACAGAAAGGGAATGACCATAAACACAATAATGTGACGTTAAACAGACACAAAATTTAAAAAAAAATTAAAAAATCCTTTACATAAGTCACACTTAATGTTACTAGCTATCAACTTTTGGGAGTCATCGAGGTGGTGGTTTTTCAGTATCCCATGATTCTTCCATGCCTGCATGGAGCTAACAATGCTTAACCATTCATATCTGGGATTTATGATTGCTGTCTTTAGTACATTTTATTTTACCATGGTACCTGTATGCTGCAGTGCTTTTTTATAAGGGAACTTGATGAAACTAGAATAATGTATTCCAGTATTTGCAGCCCTTAATTTATATGAAAACCAGTGCAGGCACATATAGAGGATCCTCATAATCGCGTGATAAGTGCATAGCAAGTGAAAGATTATAGTGAAATGCAACCTTAACCCTACACAGGAGGCTAGGGTTGAATAATAAAATAAGTTTGGTGAAGTTTCTTGTTATATAAACTCTCTACAAATATGTAAAACAAAATGCAGAAAAACTATTTAGAGGGTTTGTGTTTTACAACTTTACTTGACTGACGTAAAGGAAAAATGTTATTATTTTAACTTCCACGTGTTATTGAGTCATAACCTGGCCCATAATAATCACATGAATATTGTAGTTTGCCTCTGCTATATTGTATCTAATCATTAATTGGATAAATGACCATAAATAAATAAAAACAAGTTTGCAGATTGATACAAAATGAAGGCAGTTATCATGTTCACAATGCAGTGTGTGACAGTCAAATTACAGTAATACCTAGCATAATTCCTACTAGATCCTGTAATTTATCGAATGATTCTATCCATGTAACAATTTACATGCATTATATTGTTATTTTTAGAATTATTATATGCATTTTTTCCTCATTGAAATGTATTTTGCTTCACAATTAACTACGTTGTATTTCATTATTACACTACGATTGAGAAAATGTAAACATGGACTAGTAGTGGAATATTAAACCTGCTTGTAAACAGACTATCCAGAATACTTATTTGGAATACTTGAATTGGGAATACAGGAATATCCTGAATATGTTGGGGATTTATACATACTGTCTAACTTCTGGACAAGGCAGAAAATTCCAATTTCCTAAAAAATTCTAATCTCCATTTGTTACCCCTGGTCCTTGTTTCTTTTTTCAGGTCGAAAAAGTCCCCTGGGTCGACATTGTCAATACCTTTTAGAATTTTGAAAGCCTGAATCAGATCACCGCGTAGTCTTCTTTGTTCAAGACTGAATCGATTCAATTATTTTGCCTGTCTGCATACGACATGCCTTTTAAACATGGGATAATTCTGGTCGCTCTTCTTTGCACTCTTTCTAGAGCAGTATATATCCTTTTTGTAACAAGGTGACCAGAACTGAACACAATATTCTACATGAGGTCTTACTAATGCATTGTAAAGTTTTAACATTACTTCCCTTGATTTAAATTCAACACTTTTCAAAATATATCCGAGCATCTTGTTGGCCTTTTTTATAGATTCCCCACATTGTCTAGATGAAGACATTTCTGAGTCAACAAAAACTCCTAGGTCTTTTCCATAGATTCCTTCTTCAATTTCAGTATCTCCCATATGATATTTATAATGCACATTTTTATTGCCTGCGTGCAGTACCTTACACTTTTCTATATTAAATGTCATTTTCCATGTGTCTGCCCAGTTCTGAACGCTATCTAGATCATTTTGAATGACCTTTGCTGCTGCAACAGAATTTGCCACTCCTCCTATTTTTGTGTCATCTGGAAATTTAACAAGTTTGCTTACTATACCAGAATCTAAATCATTTACGTATATTAGGAATATCAGAGGACCTAATACTGATCTTTGTGGTACACTATTGGTTACCTCGCTCCATTTTGAGGTTTCTCCTCTAATCAGTACTTTCTGTTTTCTACATGCTAACCACTCCCTAATCCATGTGCATGCATTTCCTTGAATCCCTACTGCGTTCAGTTTGAGGATTAATCTTTTATGCAGGACTTTGTCAAAAGCTTTCTGGAAATCTAAATAAACCATGTCATATGGTTTGCAATTATCCATTGTCGATGTTGCATCCTCAAAAAAATCAAGCAGGTTAGTTAGACACAATCTCCCTTTCCTAAAACCATGCTGACTGTCTCCCAGGATACTGTTACCATATAGGTAATTTTCCATTTTGGATCGACATGTGGGGCAAACACAATAAACACAATGACTGAGCCTAAGATGTGCAACAGCAATAACATTTCTATATGACCTACGCTAAGTGTCAAGGAGAAAATATGATCTATCCATACCAGCAGTGTTACATAATCCTTATTTCACTCATTCTAATGAGTCTAACTAGTGATATTTTGTAATGTACTGTATTTTTGTAAATCAAATAAAATGAGACAGTTGCTGATGGACTCATCTAATAAATACCACATGATGCATGTGTCCCAATGCATTAGGATACACTTAAAATGGCCTTCTAGCTCAGCGTACAGCATTTCGGTATTTACTAAGCTTAACTAGTCTATTTTATCTCTTCGTTGAAAAGGAGTCTTCATTTTAAATTTGCTGGCACACGTCCCAGGTGCCCAGGGTACCCTGACGTGAGTGTTTAATTTGGATTAAAACAGCCAAGTTGAAACAGGATTAATATTCAGTTACTAAGATTTATGCTTTAGATTGGTACAGTGTGCTGCCCTGATCTCCAGCCAAACCACTAAACCATGAGATACAATATAACGCACATTAGACATGCACACAAAATGTTTAGTACTCTTTCAGTACATTTTTAAAATACTGGTAGTGTTTCAAAATATACAATAGGTACCATACTCGCCCACATGTCACACTACATAATATTTGTATAATAATAATAATAATAATAATAAATACCTGACTCCAAATTCTCCTTGATCAGTGCAAGGCTTTCGCCAGTAGAATGTTGTCATATCTATCTTGGAGATCCAGCATACTGGTAGTACATATGAGTGCAACATTTTTCTCTGCCATTTTTGTAACTTTTTGTAACTTTGTTCTTGCAGCAAGCTGATGTTAAGCCCTGTCCTTTTCTTTTTCATGTTTTTAAAAGATGCTCAATGAATTAGGCTTAAGAGATTTTACTTCCACTCTACAGGTGGTCGCTCAATCCTGGTGCTATGCTAATTTAATAAATGTCATACTTTTTTGTTCTTGGTAGGTACCTATGATAGATGCTACTTTAGGCTAGTGTACAATGAATTTCATCTTATTGCTACGGGGCAGAAAAGTCTAGACTTAAAGCAATCAGCTATCCGATGACCAAACACTAAGATAACAAAAGTGTAAAGGATACAAAAAATATCTTTCTGTGCTTTGCAAAGAGCCATTAGTTACAGTAGAAAGTTGCAGGAGAAGGCGATTTACCCACCCTTTTAAGTCGTACCATGTTTTGGTTGCACACTTCCTGTAGCGTGAGGCATGTGCATGCTAAGTCACATTCTCACAACAATGGAGAGAACATTTGGATTTTCTAAACTGCATAGGAACCTCGCCATAGAATGCATAATGTATTTACTGAATATGAAGTGGATATCTCAATGCCTTTGGTCTTTTTCATCTTGAAACCAAAAAGTCACGACCACAATATTGTAGCCATATTAGGTCAAGCGTAGTTTGAAAATACTTTTAGATCATTAAATAGACTCTCCATTGTAAACTTTGACCACCATCCCAGTCTGTGTACTTTGAAATATAAGGTTAATTTCACATTCTAAATGTCTAAGAATGGTCAGCTATGCAAATTTAATAATTTGCAATTCAACTATGACACACAGAAAATCATTTGTTTACTTCAGTCAAACTGAGTACGTAATGCAATTTGACATTGAACCCATTACCAAATCACAATGTTGTACCCAGAGCTGCAAGAAAAATATCACAGAATATAAAATCATAACACAGGATGGAACTTCTTTACTATTCCTATGTTTTTAGAATTGCATAACATGTATGTTTCAGAAAAAGGACAACTTGCTAAATGGAGCTGAAACTAATTATGTAATCCTCTTGTTGAGGCTGATCAAACATTTCACAGCCCTCCATATCAACATGTTTGTCTTCCCTAAGGCCCAAATGAGAGTTAAGATCTCTAGTATAGCCTGCTACTCCCCGTTTCTGGAGACGAGGGAGACTGATATGCTGTGACAGAGAATGTTGACTAGGATTCATTCAATCTCCCTCCCGACCTGTGGGGACACTGTATAACTGGAGCAGAGTGCCCCGTAATGGATGGTTTAGCATTTCATTCCAGGGTCAGTCGGAAGCCAGCCATCCAGGAAGGGGCGGGACCACGATACCAGAAATCAGTGCCTTAATGCGGTGGCGGTA
The DNA here is from genome assembly GCA_030684275.1 of Acipenser oxyrinchus oxyrinchus. Taxonomy (NCBI): domain Eukaryota; kingdom Metazoa; phylum Chordata; class Actinopteri; order Acipenseriformes; family Acipenseridae; genus Acipenser; species Acipenser oxyrinchus. Next base: position 45,695,524 of record CM060255.1, on the reverse strand, counting down.
TGTCAGTCACGGACTGGAAGAGGCGTGATTGGCCACGCCACCGAAAGATGGCGTGACGGAGAGTATTTAGGGGAAGTGGCCCCAGTGTTCCTTTTGATGTGGTTACCGCTAGGACTGAAAAAGGAAACAATCTATTAGTGTCGCAAGTGTTTCGTATTGTATTTGTTTGTTCTGCTAACTGTTTGTCATTTGTGTTGTCAGACGGCTAAGCACTAATCAGGAGCTGTCGCTTATTCACAAACTGTGTGTCTTTCACCACACCTGCACAAGAGCACTCACTATCGGGAGAATTGACCGTGTCTGTGTTGTGTGTTAATTAAAGTGTCTTGTTTTCGGGACTGTAAACTCTGGTTTTGCACGCAGCGATACACATGGCTGTGTAGCGCCCGTGCTTAAAGTGTTGCGGACACGCAACCCAGCCGAATAAAGGAGCAGTTTTATTGAACTATAACTGTCTATGTGTGTTATTATTGCACTGCACCAACTACACCTGTGTACTACCAACCACACGTTCACATGTGCATATTAAATGAAAATCCCAGAGACAACCAGCTGAATTAGGACCTGCAATCATACTTTTGCTCTGAAATATCCCGAGCCACTAACCACAGTGAAAAGGGTGAGTTAGATGTAGATCCTGGTGTTAGCTAACAAAATACTGGCAGTGGTAGCAAGTTTTGCCAGAAGCGACAGGCACTGGATGAAACTGAAATGCCACATGTGACTCAAGTAAACAAGATGTTTGTTCATGGCAACATAAACATGACATCATCAGCCTGATGAAAGCCTACAGATTCTGTGCAGCTACCGAGAGGAGAACACAGTACAAATAATACCCTATACACACTAATGAGCCAGTCCTGGGGAAAATCAGTCCTTGGGTATCAGCTGAAACTTGAATGTGGTTGCTTAGTTTCCTGCCACGGTATCCCTAAGTGTGATCATGACTGAGGCAGGGCTGACATCGCTGTGGGGGTCACAGATGAAAACTGCAAGTGGATTGCCTTCCTCTGTCTGGGTATGCGGAACAGGCTGATTATGGAAGAGACCGGTCTGTATCCAGTATGGGCTTGCATGCCCTCCTGCACAATGTATTATTGACATGGTCTCCTTTTCTTGTTAGGGTTTAGATGAGCACACACTGTAATACACACTCAAGGAGGCTCTCCTTATTGGGATGTGTGACAGCTGGGATACTGAATCCCTGTCTCCTTTATTTATTTATTTATTTTTACAGGTCCATTCCCACCTTTATAAGAACCAGTAACAGCAGAACTATAATAAAGTGTACATTTTTCTTTTGCTTTAAGAAAGGTAACATCTACTGCTTAAAGATATATTTTCTGTGTGATTCCATATTGTTGTTTCTGCTAACATGACTGATTTGTGGGGAAGCATATTAGTGTTGCACAGGCTTCACTGCACAGTGCCTCACCTATGAGCTCAAACTTCCACAAATTGTCTTGAGGAGTCTTTGTGCTGGAATAAATATGAAGCATTGGCACAAAAAAAGACCTAACCATGGGATATTAAACAGGAAAGATAATAAATATTAGGAAATGCAGATTAACAAAAAATATCCCTTGACCAACCAAGATATTTCTCTATGAAAAATGTTTCTGGTTACAGAGCAAAGACTCAATAATTGGATTACAGAGTGCAATTCAAATTGTTTTATCTCATTTCTGGCTGTTCAGTTTCAGCCACATATTTACAAGACTGCCTAATAAAAAAGGGTTTAATTATAACCACTGCATATCACCCGATGATGTTAGCACTGTAACGTGTTTGATAAAGTGTACGGAAGACTGAACTTAGCTTGCCCAGTTTCCATTACTTACAAAATCATTAAACCCTTCAACAGACCAGACCTAAACTGTGGTTTTCAGTCGTAAGACGAACAGGCAGTAAAAAGCTACTGGGGACCAGAAAATGGAGATTAGAAATGATGATAAAATACAAGTAGAGATAAAAGGACTATTGGGGATAAAGAAGAAGGAGAGTGCTGGGAGATCTAGTTTTAGTTCTGAATTGCACGCTGCTGCTGATGCTGACCAGGTGTCAGGTTCACCTCAGCAAGGTTACTTGGAATACAACGATCCATCAGTGCATTCTAAGCAAGGAAAATGTTCTGAAAGGGACCTTACCAGATTAACAACCAGAGGTGACTGTGCGAGAACCCTGGTACTGTTTCTTCAGAGCTAATATGTGAGCAAACAGAGTGAAAGTGCAGAAAATGCAGATTCGATTTTGCCTTTAAGAGAAAATCCTTTCGAAAACAAAAGAGCAAAAGTACAATACTTGACTGTCTGCTAGTACTATGTAAAAACACCATAAGAAAGGTAAATAGTATTATCTTAAAGTGATGTTAGCCACAACCTGAAGTGATGGTAACCACAACCTTTATTTGTAATTGTTAAACAGTCTATTCACTTGTTACACAATAATTCTGCAATCACTTTCTAATGTATCTCAACAATGAACTTGTATTCCAGCCAACCAATTCAGCAAATAAGAAATAAAGAAAAACACATTACAAATGCCTGCACTGGAAATAGTGTATGTGTATGTTCTGTAACTTGTAACTGCCTCACATAGGCCTTTTATTTTCAATATTAAAAGGTCAATATTAAAAGCAGCATTAAAAAATCCCTCAGAATGTAAATAACAGATACATTCAATCCTTCACAAGAGGACCAGAGTTTAACAAACCACATAAACACAATGTGAAATTAATGTATGCTTGAAATACCAACCACACTAACATATCCCAGTATTATTAACACAGCTACTTGTCTTTTAAGCAGCAAGTTTTAACATTGATACCTGTACCTGTTTCTCTCATGAATAAAATTATTCTGCATTTTAATTAAACTAATTATTTTTAATTTTGCAAAACTCATGACATTCCGGCAAGTTCAAGCGAATGGCATACTTAAGTAACAGAATAAAAGACATTTAAAACTGTCATAGTCTAATTATATGATTTTTATAGCTTATATAAATCAAGTGACATTTGTTTCCAATTTTAAAATCAGAATTATACCTTTGAAGTTTGATGGCAGTAATTATGAAAGTCTCACCCATTTTAATACCAATACAACAAGTTTAATGATGGTCACTTGGTATTAACACTGAAAAACTAAACACATAAAAAAAAAAAATCCAGAACAGGATACAATTAGTAAACATTCTCCCTGAAGCCATTAAACATCTCTGTTATATAGCTGCCAGCGCGTATTAGATTAGAACAGATCAAATAAACATGTAGGCAGGAAACACAGATGTGAAATAGGCTATTACAGTCGGGACCAGAGAACTGCTGGATAGGGGCATTTAATCAAGCCAAATCCCATTACTTGAGCCCTTGCACGTAGCGAGAGCTATTTAAATCTATGACATTCTGATCAGAATGAAGCAACTGGGAGCAAAAAATCAAACAGCTCAACAATAACATGCAACACAAACACACACCCAATTGTTATTATATTCGCTATTGTTAAGCTACGGTACTGAATAGCACAGGACCCTTTGCTTGTTACTCACTGTTGCTCCAGGATTTTAGCAGGGATTTGATGCTGATTTCAAAGAAGCCTGAATCTTGCTGGCTGGCCATGGCTGCAGCATACAAAGAGACTTCTGTAATCCCAAGCAGCAGAAGAGGCAGGTAGTTTTGTGTGTACAGTACGTATCTGCGAGTGTGTCCCCACTAACTGATGCAGACCAGAGGTCAGGATGGGAAATGCAGTCTCTGCAAGCCACTTCTGTCCTTGGCAGACAGTCTTCTTTAAAAATAAAAGCCTGATGCAGCTGTAATAGGCTCCCCTTAAATAACACGCGCCCGACTCTGACAGAGTCCAATCCTCTTACTGCAGGCTGTCAATAATAACTGCTATTTGTCTGTGGCCTGAGATGGTCTGGTGGTCTTCCGTCTTTAAACATGCTTTCTTTCATTAATTTGCTCACTTCATGTAGACAGTCCAGAAAAAACATTTTTAGAAGAGCTGAGCTGGGGGTGATTTAATGAACCTTCTCTATCAAATGCTGAGGCAGAGCACTGACTTGGAGCCACACTGAAGAAGGGCGGTGAGTGGTTTTTTTCCCCACAGCTACAGGAATTTCACAGGTTCTGTGTTCCTGTACTGTATGGATAAAAAAACAACCTCAAATGAATACCCAGCGTGTGCACTGTGGTCTGCTCCTTCCCTTCCGCCTGTCTCCAAGCACAACACTCTGAATTATACACAATCGCATCATGCTGCAGTAAAGCAAAGCTGCACCCATAGATCTGGTTGCAGTGACGTTAAAAACCATCAGTCAGCCCAGTCTCGGGAGAGGCAGTGAGAGTGAGAGAGAGAGAGAGAGAGAGAGAGAGAGAGAGAGAGAGAGAGAGAGAGAGAGAGAGAGAGAGAGAGCACTTGCATAACAGCAACAACAAGCTATTAAGCTCTGTTTCCCCTCCTTGCTATTCTGGTGGTATTGTAAATATCACAGTCTCAATAAAAATCCAATGTAGTCAAGCATGAAATTCAAAGGCAAGCTGCTACAGCCGGGGTGCAGTGCTGTAAGGGTAGCTGATGATAGCACCTTGTTGACAACCTTTTCCTATCTGCTTTGTTGACTCTGATGCTTGGATAAATGATACATACTGTATTGGGATTACCACACTATAGTCTTAAAGGGGTATTAAGAAACATCATAATGGATACTGTATGTTTCTGATGTGAACACAGTAATTTCATTTTTTAGTTCACGACAACATAGAAGCTTATTTATAGACCTGCAGCAGTGCTACAGTTCCTAACAAGGTGGCAAAGTCATTTCGCTTCGAGTTCATCCACGCAAAGATAGGTATGACACTATTAATCAGCAAGATGACAGCAACATCCTGCAATGGCATTCCTTCAGGTGTTGAATGTTTTCAAAACGTAAGGAGAAACATTTCTGTAACATGACTTGCGAGGGCAAGGCATTAACGATTATATTATAGCAGCCAGGCAAAGGCCATTTGCTTTTTCTCCAAATGACACAAGGAAGCTACCTCAAAAGCTAGGTACCTCAAAAGAAACTCTGTCACAGTCCTCAATAGATGTACAGCTCCCTGTATATTTTACAGTAGACTGCGTCTATTGTTTCAAAGATATCTCTATAACAGTTACATTCAATAGAACAGTCCTTTATAATGTGTGACCAGGGTGACTGGGAGACGGTTTGCTAAACCTTGCTTTGGCCATCTGTGATACAAACAACACATGTGTCTCTATTGCACTCAGAGAGCAGCTCGGCCTCTTCTGCATTCAGCTCACAAGGAAAACACAATGCAACAGCCTGATCCATGCAGCAGCACACAAAAGCGTAAAGCATTGCACCACCGACTGCTCATTACTAAGCAGTGTTTGCAGAGACTGTATTTCCTATCCTGATCTCTGGTCAATGCAACAAGACCTTCTTTACATCACGGCATAGTTCAGCATGGCATTTTTTATAGTGTCATATAAAGGGTTCAGATTATAGTTGGGGATGTTTGCTGTATTGTGCAGTGCAACGAATGCCAACTAAGGAATACGTACTTTGTTTTTAAAACGTTCTAAGAAAATGAGTCAATGAATATAAGAATATGAGTAAGATTGACCTTATAAATTATGTTATAATTCATATTATTTGCTGGCATGCAAATTGTTAACAAACTGTTCACTAAGAAGACAAAGATTACCTTGAAAAAAAGAACTACAACAACTCAACACATTTCATTTTATTCTATTCAATTTTCACATCACATAGGGTCATTTGAACTGATGATATTCTATCATGCAGTTAATTGAAAGAACACAGAAATGTATGGGGCAATCTCCTAGATATCTTCAAGTACCACATGTATTCATTTCCTTTTCAATTATTAGAATGGCACATAATAAAAAGAATAGATCCCCCACATGTAATACATTTTTCTTATTATTATTAATTAAAGGGAATTTGTAACTAGTAAATAAGAAGTTAAATTGTTACTTATTCAAATTTCTGTGCATCGCATATATCACTACTAGAAACATATTTGTATACTGCCCACAATACACCTTTGCCAACACTTTAACAGTCTGAAAACTATCTATAGCGTGGATGTCGTAAATGAAATACCAAAAACCTGGTATGACATTTTTTGGGGTGGGATGAAGGCAGATTTGCATTGGTAGCATAGCAAAAATATTTCCTTTGAAGTTTGAATAACTGCAATGAAACGTGACGATGTGTCCCAGGCTACAAATATCTGAAGAGCCAGGAGTTGTGGAAATGCTGAAATAAGACACCTTGCTAAATCCAGGATGCTAACCTTAAACATAAAAAACAGTGTTGAATCAGTGTTGAAATAATCCACAGTTGTTTTGTTTTCAGGAAAATTGAGCTATTTTAGGTGAAACATTTATTTGAAATGAATATAATTTTCTGATCCTTCATGAGAATAGCTGGCATGTTGTATCTGACTGCATCTAGTCTACCCTGAGCATTTTTTTTTTCTGGGACATGAGCAAATTACCCATGATTGTTCTTTGTATAATGTCTTGGGAGTGGTCTCACTACTCACAGGCAATTAGGACTTTTTTCACTTATTGCTTACAGAAACATTACAGGTCACTTACCAGCTTATTGAACTGACTAAAAATAACTTGCCTTCTTTTCCTGATTATCCCTATTTTAAACTTGTGCAGTCACTCCCTCTACACTTGAAATAACCATCCCTCCACATTTTTATATTTAAACATGTGCAGTAGTTTAAAGGTCTTTGCTTGTTTCATTTGTTCATAATGGAATCTCATACCTCTGAATTTCAGCACCAGTGGAATCCTTACACCCATCTCTCAGTCCAATGGATGAGTACTTTATCTTGTGGTCTTGACCCGGTAATTGGTGGAAATGTCATAGATGTCATTCTTGATGGCTACTACTGTTAAGTGGTGTATGGAAGGGGCAAAAAGCTAAACTTTAATACCAGACTTTGTTACCCACAGTGCTAAAGCACATTAGTGGGGCAAATTGTCATCATAGACCTTTTACAGAAATAAATGTGTTGGTTTGTCTAAGGCCATGTGGAGGCACTAAAATATATATATATATATATATATATATATATATATATATATATATATATATATATATATATATACAGTATATATATATATATATATATATATATATATATATATATATATATATATATATATATATATATATATATATATATATATAATAGATGGGCTTCAGTGATTTACAGGAAAATAATTCCATCTAGGGTTTGTGACTAGATAGAAAAAAAAATAGGCTGTATTCTATTTCACTATCAAGATATTCTGCTTATTAAAATAACAACTGGTAAGATACCCGGTTTCAGCGGCGCTTGACCTCCAGTGTGATTTTTTTTTTATTGCTTTTTTAGGGAACAGTGCCAGAGTTCCATCCGCATCACAGCTAGACATTTGAGGCATGACTATATCTGAGACACACATGGGCAGCCCAGTGGGTCAGGAAGGTGATGAGCCTCCAATGTGACAAAGTACTGGAATTCCACGCTCTGCAGGGGGGCACTGTGCATTCCACCACGCTGACACTCAGAGCAGCACCACTGAGTGAAGGCAGTTTATATATTCCTGACCTCCCAACTCACATGCAAATAGATGAATAATGAAGCATAGCGCAGGGGCCCTCACTAGTAATTTGTGGATGGCCACTTTAGTAACTACAAAACTGTTTGGGACACAGGGTATAATTACTATAACCTTTTCCCCCCCAAGCATTTAAAATTACAGCTTTTGCAGCAATGTATGTGATCATGGTTTTAGTTACAATGTAATCTGTGCAGTCTATGTTTCTAATAATGTATGACTGTCTTCACATAAGATCAGCTATAAAATAAGAATACAACCTAGATATTATTTTATAAGAATGTTCCTCTCAGCCTTTCTATTACAAAATAAAATGTTCTGCAATGTCTGTGAATTATGAGGTTTGATTGTCTGGAAGGGCCTTCATAATGTTGATTTATAAAATGGCACAAGAGCCGAGGCTGAGAGCACAGAGGAGTAGATTGTAATGACTCAAATGCCTCAAAATCAGTTTTGCAGTATTACATATTATCAGTTAGCTTTGAGGGCACAGCGTTACCCACAGGTACAGCACTAAGGAACACTGATTTATAGGGATCATTTGTGCAGATTTAAATGAACAAGAAAAGACATCCATCTACCTGAAAAGCCTTAAGCAAAGGGAATGATCTCATACCATACTGTAAATGAAAACCACCTTCTATTGTATATAAGAATCCAAGCTAAGGTGTATTGAATGTAAACAGTCTGCCCTAATGGTGCTGTATGATAGCCTGTAATATAATACTTTATGAATAACACAAAAATAGATTGGCTTATCTAAAGCTTTTCATTCATCGTTATCCAGAAAACTGAAAATATCATTGGAAACAAATGAACTCATGTCATTCAGAAATGAGGTAATTTGTACCATGGTACACTTTGGTATAGAATTTGCAGTGTTACTGTACTGCAGGTTTCTCTTTGAAACAAGATAATAGGCCATATTTACAAAACATTGTCCATAACAATGCGTAACTTTAAGTTTGTTTTTCCTCTTATAATAAAACAGCTAGGGTACATTCTTTGTGAATATCACCTAATGTACATCTACCACTGTTATTATTATTTTGTTGGTGTTCTTTTGCTTTCCATTGTTACAAAGCAAGCTGGTCTCTGTTTTTTTGTATCTTTTAATGGGAATGTCTTTGCTGCTATTTGGTTTCGAAGCATTCCATGTGCAGACAGAGTGTGGCACAGCAAATGATCCGATTCTGACAGGTGACTCATAACGAATCCCGACTCGATCTCCCGGCCCTCTGGTGCTCTTTTATCCAGACTGCAGGGCATTTTATTTTGCAAGACCCGTGTTAGGCTTGATTTGCTTACTGAAAAACTGTTCTACTTTTGCTAACTTGCTGAATAAACACTGACAGTGGTTTAAATGTCACCTGCTATTCTCTACAATACCTTCATTTCTGATGCAGAAGCCTTTACTGTTACACGGACCCAGACTTTCAGTGAAGACACTTTTTCCTGCTACAACACTATTAGTTCATTTCCTGTGTTACAGGAAATTGGACCCCATATTATTCTCACACTCACCTTCTATGCTGCACATAGGAAACTGTAAGTGGGATATTAATTGTAACATGCTGTAGAAAGCGAATGGAGGAAAGAAAACCAAGTACTTCTATCAAATGTATAGTGCTATGGCGGGATCATTTCACAGCGCTTTAACTCAAGTCGTTATTATGAATAAACATGATTGGATATTCATGAAACTGATCTACTGATCATTTTGGCCCCTTTAATGTTGTGATATGAGAAAGCCTTTTTATTAAAACTTTAATATTGTTTTGATATTTTATTTTGAAATTTCAATAAAGTGTGATATTGGAATGAGATGAAATTGAGTTTAACAAACTGTTTTGTTGGTGTAGATGGAAACATGTTACCTAACTATGCCATTATACTGAAAAACTAAAATTAGCAGGGTAGCAATTCTATTTATGCAGTATGACTCTGCTTGCAGTCTGCTTGCATGAAGACAGATATTAGATCTCCAGAAAACATGTAAAGCCAAGGGGACACTAGTCAATGTGGAATTAAATCTGTTGCTTCTACTTGTTATATTATTCTACAGTATGTAGAAATTGTAGATAGAATGTTGATGCACAACACACAGAAGACAATACATAGCTATTTCCTACCAAAAACTGTATTGGTGTTTTTAGTGTTCAAATAATTTACCACATTTTTTTAATACAATTTTTTTAAATATGTATATATAGGATTGTATTATCACAAGCAGGGCTTTTCTGCCTGTTATTTTTGGCTTGAATGTTATTCTGTTTTATTTGTGTAAATAAACGTGTAAATAAAACTAATTGTAAATAGAGAGAAGTTGAAATGTGATTATTGTTATAGTTTTTTTGTATTGTATTATTCTGAACAGAAGTCCTAATTATGCCAGGTGAGGATTTTTTTCTTCTACAAATCAGATATCAGTAACTGTGTAACAATATTTGCAAGTTGTGTCTCAAACGGCTTTAAACAAAAAGTAGGACTCACTTTATCCATTATTATTAAGTTGTATCAAATAAAAGCCTTTAGTTGAGTACAAAATGACCACTGAAAACACAACTTGGGAACTTAAACGTAACACACCGCTAACACACCACTGCAGTTTAACATGAACAATCTAATGCTTCAGCATCGGTACCAAACCGGCTTTTTTTTTTTTTTACTTTGTAATTTCTAATATTAGACTATAATGCCAACACAACACTATGTTTTAAACGGTTCGTAATAGTAAATCATTTTTTTCGAGGAATATAATAATAATGTTGTCAACTTTAATGCCACTCCACTATATCTCGTGGCATTAACTGACAAATTGATCATTAATTACCAGGAATGGACTGATTAACATTATTTACTTGCCTATACCACCTTTTACAACACTTGCATTGGCTGATTTATTCAATGTAATGTTGCTTATACAAAATCAAAAGTCCTTTGATACAGTTGCTTGCAACAAAGTTGCCTGAAACTTTTAGCTTGCACTTCGCTTTCTACAATAAAAGTACCCTTTCTACATTTTTCTAGCAAAATGTAGACTAGTGTCCTTCGGCTTAAGAGTTAAGAAATAATACAGCTGCCTTGGCTTGTCAACAGTTCTGTGTGAAACTGTACATCTGTTTCCAAAGCGAAGCGCAGCTGCAACAAACTGCATTTCAAATGTTTTCACAATCTTTGGAAGTCAACAAAACATTCCAAAATGGGGTACGACTAGGGCTGAGATTGGTAAGGGCCGGAGTTTACACACTACACTAATTGCTGCCATGGTCCCACTAGGATTACAAAGTACCACTGAAATCTTAACCATGTAGAATTTTTCACATGTGTGCCACCATCTGAGAAAGTAGGTCTCTATGACTTACTGTATATCTCAAGTAAAATAGCATATCAAAACCAGTACACACACAGATCATTTCTACATCAATCTACATAAGCATTTGTAAAGAAATGCACTGTAGGGTTAAATGTATCAAATTAGTACATCAGATTACACCCAAATGCAATGTGAAAGGTCTAGGAGGTCTATGATAAATGTTTGGTGAATATTCTTAAAAACTGAAGGCAGATACAGTACCATGTTCATCAAATAATGAGGTGGGTATGGGGATATAGCTTTCATCAGCCCCACCAATCAAAAACCAGAAAACAGTTCACCATGCCCTGACTGACACCTTCAAGAACTTGTGCTAATGAGAGCCCATATCACATGGCATCATTTCAAGTGTGAAATAAACATAAGTGTAGCATTTTTCTGTATAGTGTTGAAAAAAAATAACCCCTTTTTAACTGGAGATCAGACTATAGGAATATTGTTCCAGCTCTATTTAATATTATTTCACTTTTAACCAAAAAAATAAAAAATAAAAAATATCTACAGCACCAAGTTTGAATCAGCTGTTTGTTCGTACGCATAAATCAATGAAACCTGCTAGAACAACACAGAAAAATAGCATGCAAACATTTACAATGCAATGATGCCTAATTTAATAGTTCTTAATGTGTATAGCCAATAGCACACCGAAAGTTAAAGGTTTGTGAATACTTGCTTTTTTATTAATATTCATACAGTGTAACTCTAGCATTTGTTTTTAAAACTACACATAAGATGATTTATTTAAATAATATTAGTTAATATGATTTTTAATTTGTGGTAATCTCCAATCTTACACTATTGCATATCCTTTACCAATATTTAAAAATAACATGGTAAAGCCCATTGAGATGAGTTTGATTGGTTTCCATAGGCTTCTTGTGTCTACTAAATGGTACACAATATTATTCAAAGGTCTAAATGTCCCGAATACAAAATACACGTGCAAAATAATCACCCCAATGTTCATTTAAGAAACAAAAGGGCAGATCACTTACATTTGATTTGCAAATTACTACGCTACTCCAATCCTCCCATCTGCTACAGTTTTATCTTTTATGGATAACTATTTAAACTGCTTTTTAGTGACCAGCTTGAGTCTATAAACTCAGAAAAAATGGAATTTAAAATGTCAGTGAATAACTCAAAATGGCCTACCTCTTTGAGTTATGTATCGTTAGGATTTTACTATTAGAAAGTGTCAAGAAGAATCTCAATGGTAAAAATAACCTGACACTAACTATCAGTCTATCCTAAATGTCTATTCCTATTCTCACCAGCTATGCATGAATAATCTTTACGAGTCTTCTAGAATTCCGCACATTCTGTTAAAGGAGTGTAGATGCCAGCTGTTAAAAGCTGGTTGAAAGGACAGTACAAATTACAAACAAGTTTGCTGAACTGATGTGGTCAGTGAGAAGAAATAGAAAGTGAAAACACATTGAACACTTTACCCTTGATTGCAAAACAGTATTTTTCTACTGCAATCCTTTACCAAATGATCTTCAATTGCAATGCAGGGGGTGCCTCGATGTCAACAGAACTGATCAGGTAATGGTACAGTAGCACAAGATCAGGTTTAATAGTACAAGCTGGCAGAATGGTACTGCAGTGGTAACACAATGTAAACACATTCATTATTTCAGTTGCACGGTACCATACCTGGTGCTACCTCATGGGGAATACTTATTTACATCTGAATGCTATTTTCCAGACTTCCTGTAAGGGGAACAGTTCCAGGGGTGTATTTTAGTTACACTCTCACTATTATTGTACATCATAGGGATTCTATTGATACATTTTAATAGAAGATAGCTTATTAATGTGTATCACAAACTATGCTATACAATATTAGTATACCCTGCTTTTGAACCAACACAATGACATTACTCATACCACTGTGTTTAGCAATAACAAAAAAAAATGTACCTGAACTGAGGACCACTTTATTGTTTTAAAATTGTTAAGGTGATCTGCTGAGCATTCCTCTTGTCATCATGTTATTTGTTTATGTTACCATGAAGTAAAAGTCACCCTTAAACATCTGCCTGATCCCATGTCATGATCAGTTTAGAAACAAAAAATGAAATTTAAAAAATCCTTGTTTCACAGAAATTGTTGACAAGTGCTGTTTGTTTATATTCCCCAAAGGGAAGCTTAGCAACAGGGCCTTCTCCCTTTGAAATCTCATTGCCACTGTCAGTCTGTGTGCTATAGTAAACAATATATAGCCCAACAATATTGGTATACCAAACACTGGAGTAACATCCCTGTACTATATAACACACAGCAAGACCAGAAACCTGCACTCCCAGCTGAGGACCTCTACATAATGCAACAAATACTGACATGAAAGGTGAGCAAACCGTGCACAATACTAAAAACAGACAGGAGTGCTTGGAGATTTTAATGGTTACATTAACTGCTTTTTAAAAACATTCAAAGCATGCCTCAGGTATTCTATGATACTGCAAAATACATTTATGAACCCTGAGTCTCTCAGTCTGTAGTCTGCGGATCAGCCATAAAGATACAAAATGACAACTTTAAAACTCTTGGATGCACTGGTAAAACCAGCTCGTGGTGCCTTCTGATATACAGCACCTGGCCTTGGCACTGATTAAGCTGAGGCTGCAAATACTTAGTAAGCTGCTGGGTGGCTTCACATAAATCAGCGAAAATATTGCAGACAAGTACAAGTACAGAAGCAGATAAAGCAACTCTTTCTGAACTAACTATGTGTACTGTAGGATTACACTGTTAACGGTTTTGTTTTCACTACTAATCATTTAGACACCAATTCATTAAGAAGGTAATATCGTTTAATGTTGTTTTTTTTGTATGTTAGTGTTTTATGATGACAGATGGTATGTAGTTTGCATTTTCTTAGAGCTTTTAAAGTTAACTTTTTTCTGAAACAATTGTCAAAATAATTGATGTTGCTAAAATTGAAGATATATTAATACCTAAAGTGCTAGAACTTCATTAAAGTGGTCACAAGTTTCATATGACTGATACATACTTATATAAAGAATGAGCCAAAAGTTGCTAGCAAGCTTTTTTTCTGGTTTCACTTTCCTAAATTCAAGAAATAAAGTGACTTATGTCTCGGTAAACAACAGCAACATTTCCTACCGTCAAAAATGGAAGGCCTTTTCTTAGGACGCCTGAGAACTCTTCCTTTAATATTGTTATCATTCCCTATGAGGATGTCCACAGGTAGGCTGCATGTCCGCACCAAGGAGATATCATCCTGTATTCCATTTGGATCACCTTCAGCCCCAGAACATTTTAAACATGCCTCATCGAATGACATTTTAAGTGCCAATAAGTTATTAAACTTCAACCTAATTGTGTTACAACATTGACAGCATTTCTTCAGCAAATGTTCTGAAGGCGCTGGCAGGATTAGCAATCCAAGCTCCCAAGGTTGGTGTTTGTGTGTTTAACCCCCGCACTTGTCAGGGCAGTTCTGCAAGTTAATAGACGTGCATTGAGCAGGTGTAGGGTTACTCAGCAGCCCATCCTCTTTCCAGCAGACTGAATAATTAAAAAACGGAGGGGCCCCAAAAAATGACAAAATATTATGGTTTACCCAGCAGCTAAAGAAAAAAACTAATATACTACAGAAGATATCCAGGTAATGTAATACTCACATCATGTTCTTTTTGTTGCTCTTATTAATTAGTCTTTGGTAAAATAAAAAAATAAAAAATCTAAAACTTAAAAAAATCATTTCTAGATACAGTATGAATCTGTCCTAAGTCTCACTGAGCTTCAAAATGTTCAGTCCCATATAAAGGTACCCCATTAAGTAATAATAATACCCATCCTTGTTATTTTTGGTCAGGACATCACCTAGAGAATAATGTTTTTTTTTTTTATAGTATATATATATATATATATATATATATATATATATATATATATATATATATATATATATATATATATATATATATATAGAGAGAGAGAGAGAGAGAGAGAGAGAGAGAGAGAGAGAGAGCTAATATAATTCAGTTTTCAAGCCTAACCTCACACTCATTTATGCTACAGAACTGAAAGCTACTGCATGGCAGATATTCACAATTGAGCATGCTTTCTATAAAATAAAAAAGCTTTGTGAATTTCCGTAACTGTTTTCTGATGTAGACAGACTAAAAATATGAGTCTCCAGTTAGAAGAAGGGTGGAGTACTCTGCTTTCCAGAGCCTCTATTGCAGCCAAAGCTGTCAAGCACTGACCTCAGCCAATTTTAAGTGGGCAAAAGGCTGTCATCTCCCCATAAATGTTTTTTTTTATGCTTTAGTCTTGTAACAGCAAACAAGAAACGATGAAAAAGTTTCATACAGTGAGCCCAACTGCAAAATAAATAACAGCATTTGGGGTGCAAGCAAAAGCTGATTTCACTTCTGCTAGGTCATTGTTTACCTTTTAATAAGACAACATCACTGCAAGCAGGGCAGGCCTCAGGCTGTGCGGGGGCCTAGACGGTGATGATTCAGTGCGGGGTCCAGAACATCAAATGAATGCTACAGTAGTAACCGTGTCTTAAAGTTAGTATCTAGGTGCATCATGTAATCATATGCACCTATATATACTAACATTAAGATAAGGTAAATAATACTAATGATATTAAAATGTTAATGAATACTTGTTTCAGTTTGTTAGACTTTGTCATTTTATATAATTCACAACTTCAAAGCTCAGAATTCAAGTCCACTTCAAACATCACATATTTTTTTATAAAAGACCATGCCCAAACAGATTGCAAGTGTGCCTATCTCGATAAATTACTATAAATTGAAATAAAATACATGCAAATACATGTATTAGTTAGACTGTAATAACTGTAATTGAACTGCAATTTAACCACATCAAATGAATGCCATGGTGCTAATTCGCTATTTTCCAATTGTATTCACTGTGGTTTGACACTGAAGTAGATCAGTTTAGACACTGGTATCTTACTAGCCGAATGTTCCAAGTCTTTTATCATTACAAGACAATAGCAGTGTCTGTCTTACTGGATTGCTGATTTTCAATTGAACTTTTAGGGTCTTACCTTCACATTAATTTGAAGCCAGAATTCCACGTCTGTGTCTAAAATGGCAAGTGATGTGTGGGATTAACATAAACAACAAAGTGATGCTTCAGAACTGGCAAGCGAGTCAGAATCGGGGATACAGCTGCAGGTAATGCACATCACTCGAAAATGCTTCACACTTTCCAGACACTGGCCAAACTAGCAAGATAAATGTTATGTATACTGATCAATGTTTTGTTTTGTTGTGATCCTATTTTCTGTTATCAGGAGAGTAATAAACGAAAACCAAAATGGTGTTTTTTTCTTTGTATTAAGCCCCTTTTCCACATATATTTTTTGAAGAGTTTATTTAAGTTAAATTTGACAGTTTTCACTTGCATACATAGCTTTAAAAAAAGGAAACCCCAGTAATGCTATTACATTATGAAAATGTGTCATTTGCCACTTTGTTTATTGCGAAGAAACTACAATGGCAGGGGGAAAAAAAAGAAATGAAAAAGAAAAAAAGCGATGTCTACTTATGTACTGTTTCTGCCTGAAATACACACATGAAAAGTGAATAATTTAAGTTTGACATCCTCTGCTTTACAGTTAATTCAGTGGAGCAAAGTAAAGCCTTCACAACCTATTCTGGAATAGTACAGTTTTACATATTATTTTAGGATAAATTGTATTGGAAATTGCTTTAATAAGATTTAGCTGGGAATTGTGCAGCATGTGATTGGAACAGGAAAGTGAAAGTAGTTTTTGTATTAATTTAACTTAAATACGTTAGTAATGTACTTTAGCTTAGGTATTGTATTAAGTTATATGATTGATTAACGGTTACGTTTGACCTTTTGTCAGCGCAATAACTGTTTTTGTTTTTTTAATCTTCCAAAACACCAGATGTTTGTCTCCAGTTTATTGTAGAAAGTCTTGCTGTATGTTTTAAAATGAGAAACAGTTTGGTTTTATTATAGAAATACAAGAAAAACTTAAGAGCATATGTCTATATTTCATATGATAAACTAAGTGTTGTTAGGAAAATTAGCAATGCGGCCACCAGTAAGTGTTCAGTCACAGGAAATTGGCCGAAGAAACCGAGCCTGTCAAAGATCTTTTATTTGGGCTTAAAAAAACCTGTTTGGCAACAGTAAGAAATGCACCTACGGCACACCTCTCAAAGATGGCACAGTGGATATGCACTTAAGTTTATTTTCCCCTGTTTACTGTCATGCCATGTATTTAATTTAGAAACATTTCATGTACATTTAAACACATTGGAGCTAGAACATGCATATTTAGACACCGTGCTACACTTTTAATCAGGCGCTTAATAAGATGCTTATACAACATAAGTGCTTTTGTTAGTTAATACTGGCTGCGCAGTAATTGTCAGAACATTTTCTAGATTTAATAAAATTAAAATTAATAACATGCTGTTTTAATAGCATTACAGTGAGATTTGTATAATTATTTGTTTGCAAGATGTCGTTTGAATACTGGTCAGGATATTATATTTGCTTAATATTTTTATCATTAATGGCGATCAAACATTGTATCATATTAAGTAGTTATTTCTGAGATGTATTAGTTGATTGGTGCAAGTGCAGTGTTGCAATATTCTGTTACTGTATGTAAAGTGTGAGTGGATAGTCAGATTTTCATGACCATTTAAACACCCCTGCACCACTACGCACATCTTGAGCGCCCTGTGGCCCCCAAGGTTGGACATTGCCTTATCTGGCACCACCAGAGAATGTAATTGAGAACCACTGCCTTAAAGCTTGAAACATGCGTGCAATGCATTGCCCAAAGCATTGTTCCACTGTGTACAGATATGCTTAGAAGAAGCCCAGCTCTAGCTCAACTTGGCAGGAACAGTGTTGCAACTGTCTATCAACTCTTAAGTATTTCTTGTAATTGTTTATTTTATGTTTACTACTGTCACTGTTTCTTTCTCTGCAAACTTACTGTGGCAGAGCAGGGCTCTGCCCTTGTAAATATTGGCAGGGATGGGGTTAAATTCTCCTCCCTGCCCAGGTTAATTGTGTCAGGTGGCTGGGTGCTGATTGACTGTTAATGATTCCCACCTGACACAATGAACCTGGGCAGGGAGGAGAATTTAACCCCATCCCTGCCAATATTTACAAGGGCAGAGCCCTGCTCTGCTACACTTAAACTACAGTAATAAAATAGGAAAATGTGAACAGGTTCCTATATACTGTAACACTCTGGCTGGACATATTTTATCACTAAGTTACTGAGAGCATCGAAGCAGGGAGTGCATGAAGACAGCTGTCTCCGAAGATCATCCACACTTTCATGCTACTGGATCTAATACTGAATTTATAGTCATGGCTGTATAAATGCCACTGTAGATTCATCACAACTTCTAGGTGCCTTGTCCTAGCATGTACAGTTTATTGTTTATGATACCTTTTGCCACTTTTCTAAAAGGATCAGTTTCAAATGCTCAACACTTGAAGACTGTCTTCTTTTCAACGCCCTCCTTAAATCAAACCTGCAATTCTCAACTGCAGAGCTGGAGAGTGAACCATGAATCAAAAATCTTGATATTCACACCATGTTGCTCAAGGGAATATTACAGTGGCAAAAAATAGGAAAAAAAGCGGATTAAAAATGCATGGGTTACACAAATGACACCCCATTAAACATACCCTTATACCACAAGCTAACACACAGACTTAGCTGCAGCAGACAGCAATGGAAATGTGTTGATGTTCTAAAGTGTGCTACTGATTGCTATCAAAGGAACGCACTGTACTGCATTAGCTGGCAGTTACCATTGTTATTGGTTGCAACAAACAAACAGCAAGCGTGTTGTTTTCTTGTATGCTGGCATTGTTATTTGTTGTTTGAAATGGGTCACGGATTCAGAGCTTATACAAAGCTTGTATCAGAAACAAATAAGTACTGTTCCTTGAAAAGGGGCTACATATAGAGATATCTTCGTTTTCAACTACTGCAGTCGTCTCCGCGTATAGGAACACCTCCTAAGAGAACACTTCGGCTTAGGCAACAACCTTGTGGTGAAACAGAATTTTTCCATTGTAAAGGAACAGGAACTTCGCTTAAAAGAACACTTTTTTTGGCACCGACAGCGATACAGTGTTGTTTTGTAACCTGATAACTCATCCTAAAACTGAAGTGGTTTATTCAGTCTTTTCAAAACTGACTTGTCATTGCCAGAGTAATCTAGAGCTGCTGCTGCATTTTTTTTTAAATTAACGTTAGTTTGTTATTATAGTTTATTAACATACGCTTGCCTATTGCTTTTCTCTTATTCTGTTCATTTCATATGTTGATGCACATGTGTCATGACATAAGTAATAAATATATTTGTATTTATTGATTCATATCGTGATCCGCCTTGGCATATTGTGTCCAGTGCTCAACTCTGTCTTAAAGAACACTTCGCTTCCCAGGGGCGTGTTCTCTTAGCCAGAGACTACTGTATTACCTACAACATGTTTATTAGCCATTTACACCTGAAACCATTAATATTAGTATTAGTATTTAATATGTTTCTTTCTCTAAAATCCTTATTTTCTGCTGCCTACCTTGCCTTTCCTCTATTTACTTATAAATCTATTACATTCAAAGAAACCAATTTTCATTCCTTGCACCTATTAACACCTTTCAACAGAGATTATGTGTTCCACCTGGTTGCTCAACTGATCATAAAAAAACACATTTACAGAAAGCTTCTTTGTCCTCTTGCTTCCTTAATGACTATGAAAAAGTCCCTTTTATATAAAACTTTACACAACAGACAATATGTTGGCAGCAACCCTTGAAATAGGGTCTGTCCATGCAGTTTCAATTCATTTAGTAGGCTAAAAATAGCAAATCTACTACCATACTGTATGGATTTTTTGTCTGCAAAGTCCATGATTAACTTGCTTTGAGGCATGACTTGTTTTGAGGCATGACGTGTTCTGAGGCTTGCGTTTGACGTGTGTTAAGGGTGTTAACCTTGCTTCTGATTGGTCAGTTTCATTCCAGTCGCGCGACGAAAAAAAGAAAATAGAAACAGGTTCTATTTTAGCGACACAAAATTTTCTCAAAGCGACGTTGCTCGCGTCGCTCGCTGCTGGTGTGGATACTCCCATTTGACTGCAGTGACTTCTAAATGATTCGCTAGCATCCAGTGTGGATGCAACTTAAGTGGCTTGAACTCTCTCTTTCAACCAGTATTCTTAGTTTAATGCATACTGTTATATTTTGTTTATTCACCACACATATGAATTAACATATTGTCAGGGTGTCTCTTGTTTTTGTTTAAAACTGCTAACGCTTGAAAAAAAATCTCAATTAGGTTATTTGTATAATAGCACCTATAATTATACTGTAATTATTTGTGTAAACAAGCAAAGATACCTTAATCGGGATTTAAAATATTCATAATGATCTTCTTGGAAAAGACAATGTTTCAGAATAGTTACCTGTGGCAGGGCAGAAGGAAAGCCCTGCACATAATGAGAGGGGGCAGGGCAAAGCCCTGCATGGAAATAAATGTAGTGTGTTTATTCAACACGGGTGAATGTATTGTCTGTCTGGTCTGGGAACTTCATCACTACTCGGCTATCCTCTCACATTACCAAATTAATCTGGGGTTGTTTCTGATTTCTATTATCTTTAAAACATGATTTGTGCATGTCACTTTAAAAATGCTGAGCCCCTTGTGAGTAGCTATCGGCAGAAGTGCAGGAAGAATTATGTTTTCTGAGCAAGGAACAGCAGCATGGTAGCCTACTGATAAAGCATGGTAAGTTTTAAACAAAATCTCTAAGCAAATCATTATTTGAGCACTGTAAAGTTAGTGGGAGAAACACATCTTACTTTTCTGTCGAAGTGTCAATTTCAATGTCCTGAAGACACCTGAGCTGGAATCAGTCTCTATAAGGTTGTTATGATATTACTGGTGCTGAATGAAAAGCAGCTTTTGTCAATATTTAAATATTAAGTAGTTAAAATATTTAAATATTTTAACTACTAATAGAGTTCTGAAAATATTGATATGATATCCTGCTACATCCACGATACCAACACTAAATCATACACTGTCAATAATGTGTCACAAGCAGTCAGTAATTTTGAAGTTTGACCAAAAATGTCTTTTCTTATCTGACCTATTGAACACATTCCAGTGCCTGAAGTCAAGACACTAAATACTTAACCTTTCTTCTGTATACAGTTTAAGTCAAGTTTTCTATTGAAAAGAGGTGCTTTACAAAGCAAATGAGGGAAGAACACTGAGGTGAGGTTGCCAATATGCACTTCCACATAACATCATGAACGGGTGCAGGTGCAGTCGTAATGCTGACTTGATTCAGTGTCAGACAAATATTTGTATATTGCAGCAAATTTAAGGACAGGACCACCCCATGGTTATACGCAGTTCTCCTACAGAACATTAAAACATGATCCTTCTAACTGTAAGGATATACTTGCAATTCTGAGCACACCAAGCCCTGGGATATAAGAATGTACTTTTCTTTTACTATTACTACCATTTGGAGCTTTGTATGAAATGATGACTTGAGGCTATTAGATGTGATATGTATCTAATGTCAGTTCAAACATCCTACACAATTAATGGATTAGGGGTATATAGATTATGATGGAATGACAAGAGCATCTAGTTTCATAAAACTGCTGGAATTGAGAAAACTGTAACTCATCTCATCCTTCTCCGCTGGATTGCAGAGACAGTCACGTGACCAGAGAGACTAGAAATCCACCCAGTGACAGTCATGCAATTGAGGTATGAGTCAGCCTTAACCTAGCAACCAGTGTTTACATTAGGTAGAGTTTTTTTTGTTTTTAGTTTTAACCTTTACTTTACCAGGAATAGAACCTTTGAAAACAATGTATCCTACAACTCAACTGTGTTGCCAGTTTCTCCAAAAAATGTAGTTCAGATCTAAGAATCTAACGTGTCATTGCAGGGGGAGTGGTTCTGTTCTGCAGGACTTTGTCTTGTTATAGATTTCCAGGAACTATGTTTATTACTGAAAAATGACATGTTCTGTGTGAATGTGATTTATGGGAAAATTGTATTAAAAGTATTAAATTGAATTTAAATTGAGTTATTTAAATATATAACTGAGTGTATATTAATAAAAATGTATTCGACATTTCGGGGCATGTGGTTTTGAAAAATATAATGCCAGACCTGTCATGGTTTTTTTTAAATAGCTGCAAATTGTACAATTCAACTGAAAACTGCAGATAACAAAAACAAAAGAGCAAACAAATTACTTTTAATAAATGGGTTAACCATTATTTTAAGTATAATTATAACTTAAAATAATGCATTATTATACGTTTTATTAGGAATGTTTAAAAGGTTTACTGTACTACCAATTTATTCTTAATGTCCATTTTCAACCACTGAAAAAGATGGACTTCTGAAATAGGACCACTAGGGGTCCCCAGAGATCGAATGATTCTTGGTGTTAGATCTCCCTCCTGACCTGCGAGGCAGCTGCATAAAGGAACAGAATACCCTGCACTAAATGGCAGGACAGTTTATTCCCAGGGTTAGGTGGAAGTCAACCATCTAGAAAGGAGGCAAAGCTACGGTACACAAAATCAGTGACCCGGACGGGAAACGACGTGGCATCTGCGGATTGGAGGAGTGGATGCGCTTGTTGACCAAGGGGTCATGAGTGACGTTATAACAAGGGGACGTAGTGATGTGATCTGTTCCTTTGTGAATGGTTATATTAAAGGACCAGAAGGAGAACCTGTGCTGTGAAACGTGAGTGTTTTGTTTGTTTTTGTTTGTCGTTAATAATACTGTTTGTAATTATTTGGACGGCTAACATGATCCGGAGCTGTCGCCCAAAGGCCAGCACTAAACCCGGATCAACAACACTGCACTTTTGTTTTCACTAAAGAGCTGTATTCACCACGAGCACTAGAGCACACACTGTGGACTGGTGTTTGTGTTTGTGTATGTGTTACGTGTGGGTGAACTAAAAACGGGACTGTTATTATTTCAGGGCCAACCCGCGGATTACAAATAAGCAATACACGCCGCTGTATTGCTTCGTTACCATTGTTATTATTGTTTTGCCATCAGTGGATTTAAAAACCATTAAACAACATTGCACCTGGATTATAATTGTCTGTCTGTTCATTGATCTCCTGCACCTGCACACTGTTAACCACTTTGCAATAGCCACAAGCTATTATTTATTTCTCCTCTGAAATGGCAGAGAGATCTTTCGTTTAACTCACAGTTGCCACAATCGCAGTTGCACACCCGATGGTTATTTTTAAAACCACCTCACTTCAGAAATGCAGTTTTTTCAGTGGTTGAAAAATGACGTCACTGTAGTTAATCAGCCTAGTAACTAATGATCTAAGCAGTAACTAATGATCTAATTGTGAATGGCAGAGGACATCAATTGGTTACTAAACAGGTAAGAAATGAAATACTAGGAAGTATCTACATTTGTCATTCTCCCATACAGATATACAGCACACACACACTACAGTGTTTCTCTTCATATAGGTTAGGGAAGCTTCCCATCTGCTACCCAGACTCACCCAGGCAGAAAACAATCAGGTGACAGATGCGTATTTAAATATATCTCTTGTTATTCCATAACCCTCTTACAGTATGTTTTCTTTTTTAAAAAAAAAATAGGTGTTATGTAATCAGGGACAAAGCTAGTTCACTGCTGGTTGATAGAAAAAAAAAATCTGATGTTTTTTATCTGTTAAAAAATTTCATGTTAAAAAAAAAAAAATCACCCAGAAAATAAAAACGTCATGCAATAACCGGACTTAACATTGAATACTTGTGCATACATTGCAAACTATTCACATTTTGTGAACCACTGCACAAATAGCACATTAAAATCTTTTAAATTTACATTATTTGAATATTGGGTGATTATAAATCAAGGAACACCAACATATTTCTTTTTAAAAAAGGCAATGATCTATGCCAAGATATTTAAGTCGTCACACCAGTTGCACTTATTGATGCGATACTAATTGTAAGGTATAGGATTGTTGCATCTGAAGTGATGTGTCAATTGAATACATCGATTCATACGTTAGTTGTCTGAATACATCCCCTTATATGTCACACTCAAACTTGAATGCATGCTTTTGTTAAGGACCTAGATAAACAATCCACCTACCTTCTACTTGATTCACGGCTTCAGATTTGTCTCCAGGAGCTCTTTAAAGCAACAACCAATCAGAGTCGTTCTGTATTATTCCACTTGCTCTGGCCCTGAGAAGGAGGGCAGCTTTAATCAATCAAAGGGGAGCCCAGTCACAGCGCCTTCAGCTAGCACAGCACAGTCTTAGGCACAGATGCGTTGCCCATTCCGTTGAACAACAAGCTTCACTAAACAAACTACAACACTTACAACGATATCAAAAAAGCCACTTCATCCTCTATTGTTAAGACACATACTGTAGATAATAAAATCTGAATTGTGTTTCATGTTTCATACTATAATTTGCTGCAGTAGTTTAAAGGTATACGTCTATAGTATCTAGTTTTTTCAGAATATTTAATTTAGAACCTGCATCCTGTTATGTGTGTTCTAATTTACTCACAAGTCTTGTTTCTGCTTACATGAACGCATGCATAATACCCATTCCAGCTCAATATCCTTTTCTGACCACTTCTAAAAGCTGAAAAGATCACTAGGAGTATACAACTATAATTTCTGCACCTTATATAACTGTGTTTGATAATGGAACATCTCTATATAAAATCACATTTGTTTAGTGTTCAGAAAAAAAGCTGGAAGATACGTTGCAGTTGAGTTCACAGCACATTTGCTCCCTCTAGTGTTCCTAATGAGGAAATGACCCTATGGAAGCTCAAATAAAAACACATTGTGTTCACCTACTGTACATACAGTACGGTACATACAACTTGAATTACAATGACCCCTGGTTATGGATGTGAGTAATAACCAAACAATCATACTGTACCATCATATCAATGAAGGCATAAATGAAGATTTAAATAAAACAAGAACGATAAAAACTCATCTGTCTTTTTGTCCTAGCTTTGTTTTTTTTCTTGTTTTTAATGAATAGCATATTATGAATAATAAGACTCTGCACATCCTGTACCTTTTGGAAAAAAATACACTAGCAGGGATAAATACTGGATGAACTCCTAGCAACAGTTGCTAAGGTATTACAGGATCCAGAATAGTTCTTTGAGAAAGATGTCCCTCATTAAACCCTCAATATTGAATTTCAAGGAAGGAATATACAGTGATAGATCTAGCATGAAATCAGTGCTAATGCATAATTATAAGGAAGTGTCCTGTCTACTGTATTTGCAATGACCTTGTACAACAGCAGTGGCCCAGGTATGACACAGGAAAAAACGCAATTGAAAACCATTCATGCAAATTCAATATATTTTCAAACCATGCTATACTATGTGGATATTGCTTTTGCTGATGCCATAGCATATAGAACCATTTTAATACATTAAGGGGCTGATGTAAGGATAGGCGTAGTACAAACAATTGCAGCTGCAAAATCCAAATTGGCAATTATTTTGCACAGCGGCCTATGTAAGCTTAAGAGCAATGCAAATTACTCGACACTCACAAATAATGAGCTGCAATCATGATAATGAGGGTCGCAATTGAGCGCTGCCTGTGCATCGGGTTATTTAGCGGCTGCACTTACAGCTCAGAGGTGAGGTGAGTTGGGAGTACAGAGAGCAGTAGCACTAGATGAGATTTGAGGAGCACGAAAATTAAACCAAACTAAAAAATATGTCGGAGGAAGGGCAGCAAAGTCCTCTTGGCGTACGGAAAGGAGGAGCTGAGAGTCCTTACAGCTGAGGTCACTCAGCATGAAATGTAGTTATTTGGAAAGGCCTCAGCCAACATCAGTTATGCTACCAAAGAGGCCATAAAGGACAACCAAGATGAAAAGGTGGCAGGACCTGCGGCTGCAAAGAAAAGTGAAACTCACAACACAGCACAGGCATGTAGCAGGAGCAGGAGGAGGGCTGCCATCCACATCACAGTTCACACTGCTGGAGAGGCAAGCGGAGAGGACAATATGCTGGATCTTCTCCATCTTGCCCTTCTCCTCTGAAGTTTTTCCTGCCTGTCCTCAACAAGAGCCAAGCATTGCTGCATCAGGAAGTGAACCACAACAGCCATCCTGAGGCCAATGACAGGTCTATGAAGGTGTGTGGTTTTATACAGCTTGTAATTACTCGCTTCTATTATGGTTTACACCTTGTCAGAGGAGGTGCAAAGTTTTTGGAGGGTCAGCAGTTACCCAAGTGCAAGACAGAATTCTTACATCTCATTATAATGTTTGCGCCCACTAGAATTCCAGATAACCGCCAATTTCATACTCTTTTCTTCATTGAATAAATTTCAATATCATTTAAATGGATTAATGATGGCAAAGTGCTAATTTGATAGCGGGTGCAGAACGGCAGGTCCATTCTTTACATGCACTGCATTTTTTATGGACGCTAAAACATTGATTTCGGACGGAATAGGGGTGTTTTGCAGCCGCAAATCACTTTGCACTTATCCTTACATCAGCCCCAGTGTGTTTAATGGGATGAATGAGGAGATGAGAGGTATGGAATCATATTAGTGTGGCACAGGCTTCCGTGCACAATGCTTTACCTAAGTAGGATCCATTGTTTTCAAAGGTTCTATTCCTGGTAAAGGTTCAAACTAAAAATCAAAAAAACTCAACACAACAAAATGCTGTACTTTGTGGTATACAGCAGCAAGTAAGCCTATATATCTATATATTTCCCAGAAATCATATGTGGCATCCAGCAATCAGACCAAAAAGTCTGATGATCTGTGCTTGAGTCCGTGAATAACAAGTAACCTGCCATTGACCTGAAGCAGCCCTGAACATTGCTAAGAAAAGACTGTCTTGTGCGCTCAGTCAGCAGCACTGTAGACTTTACAGCATACACAGATCTCAGGAAATGCTATCTGATATGAGCAGATCAATATTTACAGATTGTATCCATCAAAGGCATGTTTAGTCAAGCTCCTACTACTTTTAGCCATTATAAAATAGAATCAATATGGACAATTACAGTACTAAAGACTGTTCTGCTCCAAACGTAGGACCTTGCCATCCTACCCTTATGAGGTAGTACACTAGATGAAGCAAAACAACATTCATTCTACTTTATGAAGCAAAATTAGTTCATTCTAAAGGGTGATGCTAAACCTTTAGCCAGAGCTGTATTCTTTTGTACACTGTTGATAAGTATTGGTCATCAACTACAGTATTCCCTCATACTGATATGATTATTTAGAACGTACATCCATGGCAGGGGATGTCCTGCATGTTTTTTTGCAATAGAATATTTATAATATCCTCTTTGCTTGCAGTGACTTTTCTATCTGACATTGTGAACGCCTCAGCCACCTACTGTAAAAACCTTTGTATAAGTCTATTTTCTAGGTATTTTTAGGAGCCCTGTACATTGATTTGTTTATTTATTTTTAGAACGGGGTTTCCCCCTCTGCCCGTGCAGGTTATTGTTTTGTATGTTTGTTTTATGATTTATTTGTATTTATATGACGGCGAAGCGCCGTGTGTTTTGTTATTGTTTTTGTATTTATTTAAAAATGCATTTACGGTGTAGCCGTGTGTTGTATTGTTTAGTAGCGTGGATGGGTAGCCCCATCCACGGTCATTAAAAACCTTGTGCAAAAGGTGACCCTCTCCCGAGTTAATTAATTGTTTTAATTGTTGCTAACCGGGAGATGGTCACCTGTATATAAACCTGCAGCTCTCTACCCTCAGGGTGGGTGTTAGGAGCGAGAGGAGCGAGAGAGAAACAGAACTTAAAAGAAATACCGGATCAGTGAAGGCTACTGCCCAGCCTGACCGGTATTGTTTAATTTGTGTTCGAGATTTGTTTTGTTTAAATATTATATTTCGCTCTGTGAGCAAGTGTTTTGTGTTTAAACTTTTTATTTTTATTTTTGTATTATTTAGATAAAACTGCGCACGCCGCGTTTGTTTTGAACTGCAGTACTTGGTTTTCGGTTCCTGCTTCTGACCTGACGTCACCGCACGTCCATCACAATGTCCTAAAAACAGGGGAGTGACTTATACACCGGTGTGACCTATAGGCTTTTTTCCTGAAAATGTTGTTTAAAAAAAAAGGGGTGGGGGGGTCGGTGCGACTTATAAACCATTTTTTATGGTCATTTACATTTTCATTACTTTTTCCTAACAGTATGCTCCGTATCCTTCAAGTAAACAATACAGCACCTTCAGAAGTGTAATTTTTTGCTTTTACATTGTTTCCTTACATTCCTAAAACGATTTATTTTGAAGATACAAATAAATATCATAATACATATAACAGATGTTTTTGTTTTCATGTTTGCTAATGCTAGCTTTATCTAAGTTTATTATTATTATTATTATTAGACAATGTGATTTATAATGGTTGTATTTGAGTTAATTCTTACATCCAAAAAGGAAACGCTCAAGTAAACAGAAAATGTTACTGGGATTGCATGTGGGAAAAGTAGTTCTACTGTTTAAAAACAAACCTGAATACTATATTTAAATGAACTTCCTCAGGAAAGGGCGAATCAGTAAGAATTTCACAACATCAAAGCAGCTCATTTGACATTTAGTTTTTAATGAATATTAACTGTTCTTAGAATTAAAATATATAAATACTGGTGTAATCTGAAAAACAATATGGTCATGGAAGCAACATGTTTACCCTTTCACTGCTCTTTTGAAGTTTTGCTTGGGAGAACAAAAATATTTTCATATCGTCTTTTGTATAGGACTACCAGATTTTTCCCCCCAAAACAAATGTTTTTCACAGTACAGAAATTACAAAAAGTCAGTGAAAAAAGTCCACCACGACTGATTTTTCACATAACACATTTAAACTCTTAACTCTTTAAAAAGTCCTACAAAGTTTGTTTGGTGCTACCTTTTAATAAGATCATAGTCATATGACATACCAACAATTCACTGCAGAGATGACACATTTCAAACAAACAAGCAAACTAATATCAAAATGCATTTTATATCAAAAGGATAAAAGGTCAGTAAATAATCCCAGATGCAATATGAGTGATTTTAGTTAGTTTGATCACGACAGTTTATGTACTAAATCACATTATCAGATTGTTATTGATTAAATCGCTTTTTTTGCATTCAGTATGTATTTCGTTTAATTAGCACCGAATTTAAATAATATAACCTACTTAACTGAATGTCTGAAACCTAGGCTAGTGTGAGCTTTCAAGCTCTGGGATTCTATTTTATCACTGTTTAACCAGTGTCTGTGAACTCCTGTTTAGAACACCACAATTTAAAGGTTATTAAAGACATTTCTATCATAAAAATATAATACTGTACAGTTTCTGGCAGACATTCAAGGAATCTAATGGGTCAAGAGACCCACAGAAAATTTAACAAAGCACTGTTTAGGACAGGAGTGGTCAAAGTTGGCCCTTCCACTCCTGGTCTTTGTTCCAAACCTGCTCTAAATTGTTTAATTTAGCCAATTAAAACTCCATCCCGACCCTGAAGTACTTCATTACAGCATTATACCTGTTAAACCTGCAGTGGCCCTTCCGGACTGTGATTGGTCAACCCCTGGTTTAGGACCACTGCTACAGTATTTCAGAAAGAAGTCACACAGCTGTTGCCATGGCGAAGTTGATTCACTTGATTTGCAATGGAGAAGAAAACATAAACAACTAGATTCTTGACTCCTGACCTACTGATACTACAGAAAGACTAAATCTCAAGAGGAAGCAAAATAATAATAATAATAATAATAATAATAATAATAATAATAATAATAATAATAATAATAATAATAACAGTGCAAGAGGCTCTCTTGTTATCCATGTGTTCTTGTATGATTTAAATACAGTTTCTGTTTTCCTGTTTTGTGGAATAAAAAATAGATTTTCATAAACTCCAACTGTCATATCAGTTTCTATAGAATCTGTTATTTTTACACATCTTACAAAAAATCTTTACTAAAGCAGTTTTATGAAAAGAGCCTTTTTGTAACAAATCAAGAGACGCCACCAATTTTCAGTTAGTAGCCTAATTCTTCAAGAAATGGAGGTTTTAAATAATTCTGTAGAAAAACATCATTAAAAGCTGTATAAAAACATGTGGTTTTTCTGTATAAAAGCTGTATAAATACTTGTGGTTTTCACTGTATAAAAGCTGATACTTAAAAGCATGACCATAGTGCAGTAAGACCTGAACCTGAGGGAAAACTAAACTAATAAGAACAAAAAAAACAATTAATTTGAATAAGGACTTTATTTCAAGCACAGTACATGCATATTCGATTATTCTAACTCACCTCTCGTAATCATTTTGCATTGTTAATGTATTATACTTGGATCGTGCAAAACAGGGGTGAACGCCACTCTTTACGGTTCACTGTAGACATACGTTCATTTTTACCAGTTTACAAAATGACTAGCTGCTGAACAGCTGAGCTGCAAGAAGTAAGTTACCATATGGACTGTACACTTCAACTTTCCCGCTGAGCCATCTGTTCAGTCAGCCAGTGATGTGACCTTAATCAGGACACAAAAAGCTGGATTCAGCAGGGTGTCATTTCTTCAAGACAATGATTCTTTGCAGCATCAAAACATAGCGTGCAGGTTACATTTTTCCTGAATGTAATCATGTAGGTTACAGTACTGTATAGTAATTTGTGAATCAAAGTGTCCTGAAACGTTGTGGAATAAAATTACCAAAACAACACACAGATTGAGATAAAGTGACATGGCTTGTTAACAACACATAAATCACACCCATATCATTAACACTGTTTCTCTGACAGTCCAGGGCCAAGGTCAGTTGATAATAATAACAAGCCATAAGTTCCCTACAGTACATCTACAGTGCTGTACTGAAACAGCACATTTCTCTCAATACAAAGTGGTACCAAAAGTCAAAGAACCACTGACGCATACTGTTTAACAGAACAATACTTTACTGCATATCTGCTTTGTATTTCTTTAGTACCTAACAGAAATGAAATAAGCACCTACATTACATAGGCTACATCTGTAGCTGATAATGTATATTGAGACTGCCAAGAAGATACCTTTCCCAGAGTACTGAGCCTGAAATATCAGGGCTCTAAAGGTGCAGTAATTGCAATTTCTTTGTTTCCTAAAATTAGCCAAGCACACAGTACATCTGTACTGTAATGCACACTGCATTTCAGAAGAGTTATATTTCCAATTAAGTGGCACAATTCATTGTTACTATGGAGCTACAGTCTGTGATCAGACGGCCAGCATGTACTGTAAGCTACATAGTCAAAACAAGGCTTTACAGTAAACCTGCCTTCTGAAAATACTGACTTCTCAGTTTTACAAAAAGCTTAATGCAGTGTGCATGTAATGTATGTAAAGCGTGTGTATGTATTTCCACTTTACCTGGACTGTATACGGCAACCATTAAAAAAAAAAAAATAGGAGGGTGATTATTTTACTTTATTCAATGACAACCTGGAAACCATGTATTGCTGTGAGATCTTTACATGTCATCAGATCACCTACGAAATTCATAGAAAGACAATGTATAGTTAAAATATTATCTTAATACTATAGTATTTGTTTTATATATCGGAGCATGACTATTTTTTAAGAAGAATTTTGTTATAATATATTTTAAATTAACAGTAATAACACAGCCTGACTCACCAAACAGTACTGTGATTCTTGAAATGTATTTTTGTTTACGACTGTAAGTCGTCCTGGATAAGGGCATCTGCTAAGAAATAAATAAATTAATAATAATAATAATAATAATAATAATAATAATAATAATAATAATAATAATAATATATTAATTACTGTATGATGGCCAAAATGTCAAAGTACTTTTTGTTTTTAAAAAGACAATTCCGTGTAACCAAAATGTGCTGTAAGTGAATATTACCATGCTTTATAGGGTTCGTAATACTTTTAAAGGGCTTGTCACCATAACACGGACCAAAGAAAAATGAATTACAGGAGATGGAAGGGAAGCCTACAATATTACCATGCTGAGTCTTTCTGTTAATATGCAAGCTTTGATATTTATTTAAATATAGCATACTGAGACAAATTAAAGCAAATTACTATGCACCATTTCCACAATCCTGCAGCCTGCAAGCTGAAGAGCTTTATGTGTGAGACAATTTGAGCGTTTTTGATCTGAAGGGTACTATGTTGTAAAATTGTAACTTTTGTGAAAAAATAGAACAAAAAAACAATCAAACCAGCTATACCCACTGCAAATACCCTTTACTCTGGAGTTGAAAACAGTCATATGTTACCAGATATACTGTAGCTCCATATCATAAAATATTTAAGTCTGACCCTCATAAATTGCTGATGACACAAGAGAGACAAGCTGACGCTTCCAGAAACTACATTGAAATGATCACTCTGTAGAGTACTGCTTATCGAGAAAAATTATCAACTTTATATTTACTGTCCCTTGTAAAAGTTTACCAGAGTAAATTTGCACTGTATTTTGCTGTTTTCCCATGCTTTTCCCTCGGTTATCCATGCATTCACCATAGTTAACCCTTTTTTTTGTTTTGTTTTTGAATATGCTTTACCATATACCATTTACAATGCTTACTTGCTTTAACATGCTTTCACTCTGCATTATTACATTTTGCAATGCTTTCACCAACTTTCTATAAGGGGCACTATAACAAGTTTGTATTATTAAAAAACAATACAATACTTATAATTACTTAAAATACAGATTTTAGTACTGATGAAGACCAAATGCCGGGTCAAATTCCACATCTAATACATTTAAGAGATCTACTTAGTACAATTGACTCCTCCGATGTCACTTTTGGAAATCCTGGTTTCCCTTCATAGTGTAGTGTATGTGCAGTACAACACACTTTTTTCTTAAGAAGCTGGCTTTTTTATACAAATGGAATCTCTGTGTGTTCTGTAAACTGTATCTCCCTGTTGAAAGCCACAATAGGCAAGACTAGTGCTTCCGTATCCAAGACTGCACAAATTACTGATCACACAAAGAACACTGGCTGTTGGTCCTTCAGGAAGTGGACTTGCCTCAGATTTCAACTCCTCACTTCCCTTCAGGGATTAGCTGGTAATCACTGAGGAGTTGTCACATCTATCTTCAAAAGAATTTAAACACCTTGCAACTCTGTCAAATCGAGTCAGTACCAAAATTGTAGAAAGTTTTAAAGTGTACACAAACAGTTTACAGTTCACCTATCTGTTTTGCGTGACTCAATTATTTCACACAATTCGACAAAGTATACTGAAGCATCATCATCTCTAAAGATAGCTTTCACTTTCAACACTAGCCAGAGCTGTAAATATGAGGTTGTTGTCTTTTTTTCTTTTATGCAAAACAATTTACTTTTTTTGGTTATATGCCCATTCCTCCCATAGGTACACTGGTGGTGGTCAATTAGTTTGTGTTGTGTAGGATAGCGCAAGCCATACCTAGAGCATCGATAGTGAATACTGAATGATAAGGGTTCTTATTTCATTTTTATCTAGACTCATTTAAACTGTCAAAGACGCAGAACAATAAATACAGTATACAATATTTATATATATATATATATATATATATATATATATATATATATATATATATATATATATAGTATTTTGACAGTACTAAAACACATAATTTAGTTGCCTTCATATGAATATCAAGTTGTTCCGATTTTTTCTTGCTACTTCTGTTCAGTATTTCAAAGTTAAATCGCTAGCCCTCAGAAAGCATTGAGTGAAGAACATAATTACTCATATGAACTCAGTCAAACCCAGGTTGTCTCACATTCACCAGTCCGCGTTACTGCTGCTATGTGTGTGTGTGTGCCCTCCACTGCATGTGCCACTGGGTTACCAGCGCACAATAGAGCCACAGGCAAAAAATGACCTGGCATGTTCTGTTCGTTTTTGCAAACAATATATTGAAATATAAAGCTAAAATTAGTATAATGTTTTTCATTGAATGAGTAAGCTGTGGCCCGCCGACATAGTCAAATGAAGCATTATCACTCGTCGTTTTTGTTTCGTTGAATGCAGTACCAGGAACTAAAAAGCATGCACTACTAGTAATTGTTTGTAAGGTATTTTCTTCTAATACTGTCACAAAAACACAAGTCCGTGGAATGCACCGACACAAATGCATTTAAATCGCCTTTACTGTTCAAAATGGGCATTCATGGTTTTTGTTCATTTCTTCATGAATATTTTATTGAGAACCATTTTACAGATTGATAACACAAAATCATTACTACAAAACAGGCGAAATCCGCCCGCCACCCTCCCAAAATAAAGTGTGTATTTTACCGTTTGTTTTCCCTGGGTTGCGTTTTATGCATCCATCTCGTCTTCAATTAATTTCTTTCTGTCTGTTTAAATTTGCACTTGCTGAATGAACGATCATCGCTTCGTTCTTTTTGACACACTGCTTGCTTTTTCCACCAAGCCTGATGGAGTCAAGTCCCACCCCTAGCAACGAAGCAAATGAAGCTGATTGCAGGAAAGGTCTCTATCCGAAACTATAGTCTGCCTATTGGTTCTGTACACGCCCATCCGTAGTGGGTACCCGATAGAGCTGTAATATGTACATAAGTAACTTACCTTTACAAAGTTTGCATTGTATTAATGTTCATTTCTAGTGAACTTAATATTGCATGTTAACGTTTAAGTGTTGTATGACACCTGTGGTACAAATAAACCCAGTCACATTAGCACATAAGAGGCAGTCACTTTTTGACACGTATGTCCAAGTTCTATAACTATCATATCCGCACGTATTGGGCTCTGGTCGGTACCGCATTACGTCACAAGTTATCTAAATGTCTGTTTTGATCAATTGAATAACGTTTAGAGCAGTTTTATGAACACTAGAAAAACTGTATTTAATTCATCAAGCAGAAAGAAACCAAACAACCTGCAAATAATGTAAAAGTTTTGTGAATTAAAAATGTACTCAAAATCCGCACACCAAAATAACCTCCAGAGTGTGTAGGATTAACCGGGCAGGTGGGAGCAGCATGTCTCTCTATCTGAGGCTCAGGAGTCACTTTAACAATTGTACACCTTCTTTATTTACCAGGTCAGAATAACCCTGAGCAGGTTCTGATTTGCAGTGTTAATCTTGGAACAGTAAAGGGAATGGAGACTTGTTATTGGAGAATTGTCATAGTATTGATTGGAATATTTACCACTCAGGGTTATCACCTTGTAATGAATGACCCCTACTGGCCGAATAGGTACATGGTATGTGTGCATAAAGACAGTGAATACAAACTACCGCTAGGGGATTCCTCTTTAGCGAAACTGTAGCGTGTCTGCCTTTAGTGCTGAGGGTCAAGCAGTTCAATTCCAGAGAAGGACGTAAAATATAATAATGAAAAACATTACAACCTATTCTTCTAAATATGCCACTAGGATCTTCACATAACCTCATCCTCCAACGGTAGTAAATAGTTCTTGTCAAACGCATTAACTAAATTGATTCTTAGATCAAATGTAACAAAACACACAGCATTAATTTATGACATAAATTGTCCAGGTAAGAAATCATATTTGCTAAAATCTCATAAAATCTGGCTGGTTGAAGTCCAGCAATCATATTTATCAATTGTGCATATATTACTGACTTTATTTGTGCATACACACAAGATTGTGGCATGCACAAATTTTGATCCTGATTAATCATTCTCGTGTCTATCCATTTGTATGTAGGATCTGCATTTGAACATTCTAAATATGGGCCATGGTCGTGCCAGGTTGCCAAGCTGAGGGGTGGCACAGTAAACGCTACATTCCTTATAAAGGTTACCACAGTATTGTTGCAGTTTTCCCATGTTTTTTCCATCGTTATACTATGCATTTACCATACTATGCCATGTTTATCTTTATGCTTTACCATACTGTGACAGGATAGCATCACAGCCCAAGCTGTAACCGGCAGGAATAGGACACTCAGAGACAGAAGCTGCAGTCTAAAGCACAAAGCACACATTTACTAAAGAAAAAGGCACAAGGGATGCACCTCGAGCACCTCCCTGCCATACACAAATGACTATTCTTTATAATTATTACCTGCGCTTATGTTTTCAGGTGTAGTCGAGCTGCGGAACACCGTTCCAGTACTGTTTTCTATAGGCAGAACCTTGGCTTAAGAATTAACTTAAGAACATTTACAGATTTGTTATGAAAATGCTTATATAGTGCCTGAAGCGGTCTATTTTCCGTCAGGAATTAGTCTTTCCATTGAATACGCACTAGGAAAAAAAAATCAGTGTCCGATTCCCTACATACCAGCTTTGATGGTACACTCCGAGTTTCTGGCGCGTATTTTAAATGTTTGCAATCAAATCTCCCGCACAATCGTCTGTACATCGGAGTGAACGACTGCCCTTGCAGCCATTAATTCTGCCCTATATATTAAGATTTACTATATATTACAAAAGCATACAAAGTTATGTGTCTGCTTTGCTTGTTTGTTTGTTTTTCTCACAACTTGCATTACCAGAACTGCTGTTGTTTTTTTTGTTTAACTCTGATCCAGGAATATTATATATATATATATATATATATATATATATATATATATATATATATATATATATATATATATATATATATATATATATATATATATATATAAGAATGTACTGTACAATTGCCCAGAATACATTTAAAAACAATGTTAACTGTACTGATAAGTCCTTAAATTGGTGACAAATAAAAAATAACTGAGCGTTTGTGTGATTCTTAGTTTAATTGGATGCAGAGCTCCAGAAAAAAGATGGGAGGAGGAGGCCGTGATATAGCTACTAATACTCAGGGCATCGTGGTGAGTGAAGTTCAGCGCTGGTGATGACCTCATAATCGAAAGGAATTAAATACCACTGCTTCCGATTATTACTAGGCCTACTGCTTAATAACAGGAACATGTTATTTAGGGATGTTGAAATTAAACGCTTTCATGCATACCTGACAGCGCGGACCGTGGGTCAAACCAATGTTTGTGTAGGGTGCGGTGTATCGTTTTTTTTTTTTTTTTTTAATCAATGTCGGCCTTCTGGAGTCACTTGAATGACTCCAATTTTTATTTCATTTTAAACCGTTAAAATACCAAACCATAACAAACACAATAACAGAACAAAAAAAGTGGACGGGCAAAATACATAGTCGGCGCCCCCCACTGTCCCCCGTCCCATTAATTTATTTTTCGGCATATACTACTACTTTGCATATGATGTAGAATATGCCATTATAAAATCTAATACTTGTACATGCTCTTTCAAATAAACTTGTTATGATTTTGAATGTGCGGTCGCTCGATCTTATTGTCATTGCTTGCGCCCGGCACCTCAGATTCAGCACTGGTGACTATCGTTTACAAGAACCATTGCTTCTTCATTTTTATTGTCTTTCATTACATTCATCCCTATATCTAATGCAATGCTAATTTCATCTTTTAAGTATAGGGCACGTTTACACACGTTTCTCAGCATACACATACTGACGTTTTTTGAAAATTAAATCAGGTGATTTTCTCTCGTGCAGAATTTAGTCTAGCAGTGCTTTACTAATGATCTAAGAATGCTGATAATTCAACGGCAGCAATTGGCTTGCCAATTACAAATTCAATTCAAACACTTTAAGCCTCACAGTTTAAATACCCGTGCCCGTAGAACACAGACATATTGACTGCTTTTTTTGTGTTGTTTTTTGGTTGCGTTGCGTTGCGTTGCGTTGCGTTGCGTTTTCAATAACGATGTTACGGAGAGGGCAGGCTAAGCTGCCTTTCTTCTTATTGGCCTGGGTCTTGAGGCTCACACAAGCTCTTGCTTCCGCTCATGATCGCCTGCAGGATGAAGCAGCTGCAAATTCCATGTCAGGAACAGGAAACTTGGATCATGGAGGGAACTTGAGCTTGCCTACTGATTTAGCTATTCCTTATGCTGAGGCCCTTTTTTCTAAACAGGATTACTTTTCACCAAATGGAAAAGGTGAACTTTTTGAGGTTTCTGGTTATTCTGCAGATCAACAGAGGCAGTCTCTTGATCATGTGTTTTCTGAGTCTGATGCTGCAAATGATGGGCTTTTTGATTTCAGCCAGCATTATAGGTATGATGAAGATGCACTTGAACAGCCTGTCTCTTACAATCTGGATAGTGATGACTTCAATTCTGATTTGACCAAGAACCCTGTCCCTTTTGTTGCTGATGAGTACCCTATGGCTTCAGACTCTGAAGGCGATGTGGAACATGTGCTTATTACTGATCGGAGTAATGACCCTGATGCTGACTTCCCTCAAGGCTTTGCATATGCTGATTTAGCTACTTCAGATAAAGAAAATGTGTCTAATACTGCTACCCTTGATCTTCTAGAAGTCAATGATTCGGTTATTAATCTTGCCACAGAAGTGGGTTTAGGTGAACTTGGCAAAGAGTCTGATTCTTCTGACCACAAGTCTGGTACCTATTCTGAAACCCTAGGCTATGATTCTGCTGCCTTTGCAGATCTTGAAAAGGAAGGCACTGATACTTTGCATCCTGATGTGCGTTCCTATCATCGTAAGGACCTAGTTACCGATGACCTTAATGGAATGCATGTTTCTTCTTTTGACCGCTCTGTACTTACTGATATAAATCTGGAGTTGCATAGAGCTGAAGAAAGAGCTTTTAAAATTGCCAGTGCACGCAACTCTCCTGATCTCTCTGAAGGTCACGGGTTGCCAAGCAGTATCTATGATGCCTCTGTAGGGCCCTATGGTACATTTAATCTACCTATTACCCCAGAAAACCCTCCTTCCCATAGCACAGGAGAGCCAACCACCCTGGCTTCCGCAACTACATGCGGTGTTGCAGACATGACCATCAAATTGTTTGATGGACGGTTGATAGACCTTAAAGTGCAAGGTAAGGGTTCTTGCCAACGTGGTATCTGTTTAATTCTGGCAGAGGTATGGTTATCAAATCTCATTGTAACTATTCCTCACAGCTGACTTAATATTAGTTGAAGTAAGCAAGATTACGGAGGTGCAGATACAAGGTGTTGGAGAAAAATGGAGTGGTCCACTTTACAACTGCCTTCAAAGGTTGCAATGTGAAGGCACTGGTAAGAGTTGGATTAATAACTTTAGTCTGCTATGTCATCACGTATGCACTTGCTGGCCTTGAACAGTATAAATGTTAAACTGACAAAGCAAATGCCACAGGACTGCTGTTCCATGTATACAACTAACTTAATTTCTTAAATGTTGTTCTTGGGTGGATTTTGTCAAATAGTGTCTGCTTTCATCGTTATTGAGATTCTTTACAATCACAGATGTTGGCTAGAACAGTCGCGTTCAACTTGATGTTTTACCTTTGCTTGCAGGGTGGGCAATATGTCTTGACCTTGATGTGGAGAAACCACTATGTGCATATGTCCTGTCCAATTCCCACACCTGATAGACCTATTACAATCTGTGGTGCAGTAGCATGACCATCACACTCCCAGCAGGACCAATAGAAGCGCTTCGTGTAAAAAGTGAGTTTCTGCCTGGTACTAAATGACCTAATTTGGAATGTATGGGTGCATTTGCTTCACCATATACCTTGCTGCAACTCCTTGCATGCATTGAAATTGTATGTATGCTACAGTACATGTTTCAAGTGTCCTTGAACATAAGGACTCTAGCACCCTTTAAGAGCATTTTAGATTTTAGTTTTTAAAGTATTGATGTAGTGTAGTGGTTAGTCTTGGGTGCACTTCAGGGATGGATTATACTGGGATCTGTGGGTGAGATGAGTGGATTATTTTTTTGTAAATGTTTGGTAGCAGTTCTGAGTAACTAAATACAAGATTTATTCTGTAGCTGGTTTCCTCTCCCTGCTGTGTAGCCAATTGAGAAACGCTGCCTATTTAATAGATCAGGAGCTCTCACTAAATTTCTTCCAATTGTAGATAAATTCAACAAATGGGTATCCATTCATGAAGTTGCTGTTAAATGCAAATATCAACTGTTGAGTGATTCAGAGGGAAGGATCACTTTCACTACTTCCTACAATGGATGTCACGTGAGGAGATTGGTACGTGTATCCTGCTTTCCACCAGGATAGGACACATTCTGCTCTGTATACAGCCTGCATTGTAACCTAGGAAGAATGGACCAATACAGTGTCACCTGTGTGCCCATACAAAATGATGTGTTAAATATAATGGGTTTATTTCCTATTAATATTGGAATCGTTGCACAATTTGGCTGTTCACTTCTAGAATATAAAACTAGGATAGCCTCCCTACCTGTAGGAACAGGATACTGTGAAGATTAAAACTCCAGTGACTCCATTTATTTTTTGACCCTCCTAGATGGATCGTTATTTCTATAACATCTACTATCAAATTGCTCCAGGGAAGCTAGGACAGGCACTCATGTCTTGTAGGACCGGAATTAATGTTACAGTCCCACCTGAAGAGTCTTTGCCGTCTGTGTTTTGTGGCAAGTCTGGCATGATTATCAAATTGCCTAAGGGACGTCTTGATGCAGTCAAAGTGAGAGGTGAGCTGCATCTATGTTCCTCTGAATTCTGATAGTGTCAACCCACCCCTCCTTACTGATGGACATAGAAATTGAAGTTGTGAACCATTCGCATGTTAAATTGCAGATGGTGGTTAGCTAGCTGGCTACTACTGGAGTAGTACAACTGAAGCCTCGAACAGACCTTGTATAATAAGCATTTAGAAAAACTTGCTGTGCAGGGAACTCTCACAGAATTTGTCTTCTACAGGTGGTTTTGGCAAGGCAATACCTGTCAGTAGTATTGCCAAGCAATGCAATTATCAACTCTTTCAAATGAAGACTGGACACATCATCTTGATTGCTTCCTTCCAAAGCTGTCAAGTTGCATTTGTGGTAAGAATATTGAGGCCATGATTATTAAATGTTGCTGCATGCTTCCAGTGAACCGCTTCAGTACAAGCAATAATGAATATGCCAATAACGGAATTTCTTTTTTAAGGATGGTTGCTTTGCCTTGAGCCTCCAATTCCAGCATGCTGGTCATGTAATGGGAGAGGCATCTGTGCTTTGCCATGCGGGTGGGAAGCCAAAACCAACTTCCCAACCTGAGACTCCTACAACTCAAGAAGTAACTTCCAGTATACAGTCTACAGTAATTCCTGCAGATGTGCCTGCTACCATCTGCAACAAGGATGGCATGACAGTAATTCTACCCAATGGTCCTTGGTGGGGGATTAGAGTGAAAGGTGAGGGTTGTGTAGATTTTTTTTTTTTCTCCCTCCAGTGAGTTGACTAATGGAAGCACCTACACATACAGATTCACATTTATTCATTCACTCCCCTTGGTAGCTTAGGGTGGGCATTCCACAGCACTGATTATCACAATATTGCCCACTGTTCTTGGCTCTTGGAAAGCTATTCAAACAACTGGTGACTATCAGAGTACTGATGCCCGATTTAGCTGGTATATTTGGTTAACCAATGCATGGTGAATGCGTCTTATGCTTGTGTTCCCTTTATTTTTGGCTTAAAGCTGTAATAGAATTTCAAATACTGAAGGAATGGACGCAGGCTGTAGCTCACACTGAGCGATCTCCTTGCATTAATTTATTCTGACTTTTTTTTTTTTAAAACTTCTGGAGGTTCGGAGAGTCCTGCACACAGCCGCTTTTAATTTGTACACGGTATAACCGCAGCACCAAAAAAAAAAAATCAGACGGCAAATGCTACCATTCAGTTTCATGGTTAAGATAGCTGACATTTGCTCAGACTTTGAGATAACCTGTTTAATTTAACCATCCCGCTTTCAGTAGGCTGCTGAGACGCACATCAAACATGGTTTAAATTCCTGAGTTGTTAGTTTTCATTCTGATTATCTGTATGATACCATACATGCTAAATTAGTTCTTTAGACATTTTCTGCTACATCTAAGAGTAATTTTTCAAACTATAAACAGTAAATTGTTTTTACTTTTAAAATTCTAAAGGGAGGCGTGTGGTTGGCTGACTGAGTGACGTCACCAACTTGGCGGAGAAGTTAATCTACCAATTCGCCCGCAGCGTCTACACTTTGAACTCAAGGTGGTGCGTCCATCTGAATTGTATGCCCGGTGTGAACCAGCATGTCTACTTGCTGTAATGATGTCTCCTTTTATTGCAGATCTTTCTGGCAAAGAAATCACTGTGACTAGTGCTTTGGCAGAACGGTGCCATTACAATCTCTCTCTGCATCTGGAGAAAATAATCTTTACAACTACCTACACTGGCTGTTTTGTCGAGCAAGTGGCAAGTACATTTCAAGTGACACTAGAACACCTTTTTGTGGTTACCTGGGGGCTAGCTTGATATGTAATCATTTAATATTTCAGTTTGACCTTGAGCGAACATTTTCATCCATCAAGTTGAAATGGGACTTTACTGGACATTCTGTTTGTACATCCTTGCATGGCAGTGGTACTTGTGAGAAATTGTATATGCTTTCATGCCTTGGTCATTTTATGTTCCTACTAGGGAGGTCGGTATGTCCTGACTGTAATGTACAGGACAGCTACTTGGAATCGAGGGTCTGTGCGGATGGAATGCCCAACCAGTGCTGGAAGCCCTACAGAATTGCCTCCTCTTTCAGCCACTGTGGGAAACCCATTCCTGTCTGCAGGTCCTCTAACATGACTGTGGTGCTGCCGGCAGGATCTCTAGAAAAAGTCTTTGTACTAGGTGTGTTGCATGGTTGATTTGGTTTACTAGAACCTTTTGCAGTGGGGTACTTAAACTAGAAACTATCAAGGGCTAGTCCTATCCTGGATGTGAACTCATGGATACTTTGTGTTTCAGATGAACTCAAGAGGCCAGTTAAAGTCCTTGATGCGCCCAAGTCATGCAAT
This sequence comes from Acipenser oxyrinchus oxyrinchus, assembly GCA_030684275.1. Classification (NCBI taxonomy): domain Eukaryota; kingdom Metazoa; phylum Chordata; class Actinopteri; order Acipenseriformes; family Acipenseridae; genus Acipenser; species Acipenser oxyrinchus. Next base: position 45,652,510 of record CM060255.1, on the reverse strand, counting down.
TACAGCTTGGTGGAGAGAAGAGGACAGATCCTCTTCACAGCTCCCTACAGCGCCTGTGATGTCAAGATCTTGGTAATTCTCTTTGGTGTTCGTGTACTCTATGCCAATGGTGCGCAAATTTGGGGCTGCGCACCCCTAGGGTGGCGTGCAGTGTCACCTAAGGGGGACTGTTAAAATAAAGTTATGGTCTAAAGTTTTAATATGGTGGGGTGGGGCACGACAAAATGTCTGCTAAAAAAAGGGGGGCAGTATTTAAAAACTTTGCGCAACACTGCTCTATGCTATAGTCAACTACACTCTATCTGGTGAAAACTAACTTAAAAGCACCTATATGTTTAGGGTATATTCTAACTCTATGAAATGTTTTAGTGAAGTGGGGCTGGTGTATCTGAAGGTAACTTTTTAAAAGCATGTTTGCCTTCAGCCAGCACTTGCATTTTTAGGGTTTTGAACACTGGCACTGACTTAACAAGATTCTCAATTTTAAAAATCCTAAATGACCCTGCTTTTGCTTCTGGCAGGTCTTTGTTCCTCTTTTTAGAAAGTGTCAGACGGGGACTAGACACTTTGGGGATAGAGGCAGCTGTCTACCTGTCACTGTTTTGCATTTGTTTGGAGAACTTCATGTCTAATTGTCATGGAAGTTGGTATTAACATTTAGCTTCAGTATCAGTTTCTGGGGACACGTATATTCATCTACATGTCCATTGCATTTGATTCTGGAGGTTTCATTTGGTTAAAGTGGCATTTTGTCCAACCTAATGCTTTAATACTTTGCCACTGTCTCCTCCTTCCCCTCTTGTACATCTAGAATGGAAACTATGTCCTGGCCATTATCTATACAACTTATTCTGGAGACTTTGCATCAGTGCAGATAGAATGCCCTACCAGTGGAGAACCAACAAAACCACCTCCCTCTACAAAAGCCATTCCTCCAACTCCTGTCTGCAGAGCTTCCAGCATGATGGTGGAGCTGCCAGAGGGCCTCTGGAACAAGTCAAGATAATGAGTGAGGATGTTTTAGATTTTATGTGAAATATATGCAAATTGTTCTTGTAATCTCATGGAAATTTGTCTACTTTTGTAGATAAATCCAATGGGCTATGGGTAGCTGTAAAGGATGTCCCAAAGAACTGCAACTACACACTGATGAAGGAAAGAGGAAGAAACCTCTTCATAACCCCCTACAAGGCCTGTCATGTCCGGATACTGGTAATGAGTAACCCTCTGATCTGGGCAACATGATATAAATGAGCAGGGCCCATAGTATTGGGTTCCATGCACTGTGCATGTGTAATGAAAAGTCTAAGATTATGGAGGCCTCTTACTGGTTAACTTTTCCTGGTTTTTATTTAAGCATACATGTGCTGTAATGCTAGTTCAGGAGTAAGCGCCTGCATTCTGGACCTGTGCTGTATTTGATCATTTTAATATGCAATATGTGGATCAAGGGATCTAGGGGAACTTCTGGCACTGCATTGTGGCAAGAATTGATTTGTGCTCCACTCCTGTTGGCTGTGATTTTGGGCCAGCACTTTTTTTTTTTTTTTTTTTTTTGGGGGAGGTTGTCTTTTGTATGGACAGCACATGGAGACCAAGAACAACTTGTGGAAACAGATGTTCTAAATACAAATAACCCTAACCCCAGCTTTTCTATAGCCAGAACAATTGTCCTAACAATACTCTTGCATCCACTGGGATATTGGGATGTTTGGAAATGGAATGCCCAAGTGGTGCTGGTGAACCCAAAAAAAAAAACACCACTAAAGGAACAAAATACTTTCTACTGAAGCTTCCAACATGACAGCTTTTGAGGAACCTCAAAAGCAACTTTGACAGGGGCTCCTGAGAGGCGCATCCAGTAAAAGCACTTGCGTAAAGTGCAGGATGCGCCCTATAGTCTGGACATCGCTGGTTTGAGTCCAGGCTATTCTGTGCACCAGCGACCCCTGTGGTCTGGCCAGGTGCCTGTGGGCTTGCCTGTAAACTGCCCAGGACTGCGTTGTCCTCCGGCGCCGTAGCTCTGATCTGGCTGAGCGGTGAGTCTGCAGTGTGGACAGCTTCAAAGGACCGCATGTGTTTGTCTTTGCCCCTCCCGAGTCAGCCCAGGGGTGGTATCGGTGAGCTGAGTCAAACAAAATTGAACACTACTAAATTGGGGAGAAAATAGCAAACAACTATTTAGTGACCGCTTAAAGGGGGTGAAAGAAACCTGGTCTGTCCCTTTTCACTGCAGTAACTTAACCAGGGTGTGCAGCCATTGTGTAATATGCCATGCCAGAACATTGCTAATGTGTGGTCAACATATTCATTGCTCTCTACACAGCCTGTTGGCAGGGAGTCCATCTATTAACCCTTTCAGGACCGAGCATTTCAGTGAGACTCCCCAGGACTAGGTGCTTTTGGCTGTAGTTGACTCTTCCTATAAATTCACTACAAACT
>CM060255.1:45363307-45649568 GCA_030684275.1 Acipenser oxyrinchus oxyrinchus | reverse complement strand
TGGCTAGTGAAGGGGTACAGGTGTAGCAGTGATGGGGAGCAGGAGTAAAAGACAAACAATGTTACTTGGTGAAAACGTGCTTTTATTTGTAATCCCGGTCTGGCGACCGTCAAACCATAAATCCCCGCTATACACAGCAATGTGTAAAGCACGGGAAAACGCAAAACACAGTCCTGAACACAAACAATACACGGTCACCAGTCCGGGTGAGTGCAGTCGTGCTGGTGCAGAGTGAAATCACAGGTAAGGGTGAACGCTTAGTGCAGTGGTGCTCGGATTTAGTGCTGACCTCTGCGACAGCTCGAGGTGTGTTTAACTGTCTGGTGGTGGAAGACAATGAACAGTTAGACAGACAGACACAAACAAAGACAATACTTCACACACAAACGCTTCCTCAATCACTTTCTGAGAGCTCCTCTCAGTCCTTCTCTCCTTGCTCTACCCAAACGAAGGAAAAGATCAGCGCTACCCTGGTTCTATATGTAGTCCCAGATGATTTCCAGGTAAACGGTTGCAGCTGCCTTATTACTTGCAGCTGCCCTCGCTTACCTTTCACGCCAACACGGTCCTACAACAGAGTCTCGCTTCCTTCCAGGCTGACCCACTTCCCGGTCCCGAAACGAACTGTCAGGCCAGCCCTTCCAGATACTTCTCCTCTCGCTCTTTAGCGCCTCACAGGTCGGGAGGGAGATTTACCACCAGAACTCATTATATTTCTGTCACATATCCCACCGCTCAGAGTGGAGCCAAGGAACACTCGGCTAAATCTACCTTTCCCATTACCCTCCCGGAAAAATAATCCGCATTTTGGTGGTCTTTCCCTGCACGGTGTACCATATGGTACATGAAGGGCTGCAATGCCAGATACCACCGAAGTTATCCGGCATTGCTGTCCTTCATTGTGCTTAACCATGTGAGTGGGGCGTGGTCTGTGACCAGATCAAATGAGTGTCCCAGCAGGTAGTATCGTAAAGAGTGAGTAGCCCATTTAATGGCCAAACACTCCTTTTCGACTATGGAGTAGTTACGCTCCCGAGGCAACATCTTTTACTTATGTACACTATCGGGTGTTCTACTCCAGCTACCTTTTGGGACAAGACAGCACCCAAACCTACATCCGATGCGCCGGTGTGGAGGATGAATCTCTTGGTGAAATCTGGAGTAATAAGAGTGGGGCCTGGCAAAGTCTACGCTTAATCGTATCAAACGCCCCTGACACTCAACTGACCATTTTATTAAATTTGGGGCACTCTTTTGGTGAGGTCCACTAACGGGTTAACCACTGTATGCACTCGGGATGAAACGGCGGTAATAACCGGCTAAGCCCAGTAGTGACCTCACCTGAGTCTTGGTTTTGGGGATCGCTGCATCAACCAAAGCCTGGACTTTGGTGACCACAGGTCTCACTCTTCCATTTCCCATTATAAATCCCAGATATTGAGTTTCTTGTTTTGCAAACGCACATTTTCTCAAGTTAGCTGTCAGCCGAGCTGCCCTTAGAGACTGAAGAACGGCTGCAACCCTAGCCAAATGCTCTCGCCAGGTGGAGCTGTAAATCACCACGTCATCAATATACGCTGCTGCATATTCATGATGTGGGCGTAAAACCTGGTCCATCAGTCTCTGAAAGGCAGCGGCGCACCATGTAGCCCAAATGGCATGGTTTTAAAGTGGAACAGCCCTTCTGGTGTTGAAAATGCGGTTTTCTCTCTGAGCTGCGGGTTAAAGGGATTTGCCAGTATCCCTTCGCCAGGTCCAGAGTGGAAATAAACCTCGCTTTTCCCAGTCTGTCTAAAAGTTCGTCGACCGAGGCATGGGATACGATCGAACTTAGCAATAGCGCTTACCTTACGGAAATCAACGCAGAAGCCGTTGGTGCCGCCTTTCTTAGCCACTATGACAATCGGACTGCACCACTCGCCCTGGAAGGTTCAATCACCCCAAGCTCGAGCATATCCCATACCTCTTTGCTAACGCCACTTCGCCGACTTTCTGGGATCCGCACGGTCTCTCTCGCACTGTGACACCTGGTGGAGAGATAATGTCATATTCAACTAAGTTCGCTCTGCCGGGCACGCCAGAAAAACATCGCTGAACTCCTCAATAAGCTTACGCAGCTCTCTTTGCTGATCTGGAACCAATTGTTCCCCATTGAAATCACTCTTGTGCGCTGGGTCTCTGGACAGGGGCCTAAATCATCCTCCATATTGCCTGGGGCTATAAACAAGACCTCCCTTGCCTGCCAGGGCTTTAACAAATTGACATGGTAAATTTCACGCTCATTCCGCGATCGGGCTGTCTAATTTCATAATTTACTTTCCCTATAGCCCTAATCACCTCATACGCCCCTGCCATTTAGCACACAGTTTTGATTCTGATGAGGGAAGTAGCAGCATTACCTTGTCCCCTGGTCGAAAGGTTCAACTGCGCATTTTTGTTGTAATGCTGCTGCTGTTGGTGCTGAGCCGATCTGAGGTTGTCCTGGGCCAAACGACCCACCAAATCCAGGCGATCTCTTAGTAGGAGCACATACTTCACTACATTTTGGACGAGCCTTTGTGCTCCTCCCACCCTCCCTCAGCAGGTCAAGAATGCCGCGAGGCTGCCGGGTCGCACAGGAGCTCAAAGGGGAGAACCCCGCTGAACTCTGCGGCACTTCTCTCACTGCAAAGAGGAGGTAGGGAAGAAGCGATGCCCAATGTTTCTGCTCCTGTGTTACAAATCGCCTCAGCATCGACTTTAAAGTTCGATTAAACGTTCCACCAGACCGCCCGCTTGTGGATGGTAAACGGACGCCCTGATGGGACGTATTTTTAATATTTTATACACTTGCTGTAACGTGTTGGACAGAAAATTGGTTCCGTGGATCGGTCAAAATCTCCTTGGGAATCCCTACTCTAGCCATAATCTGCGCTTAACTCAGTGGCTATTGCAGCGCACTAGTGGACTCAATGGAACTGCCTCCGGTATCGCGTTGCATAATCCACCACCACTAATATATGTGTATACCCGAGTCAGAAGGTAGCAAAGGGCCCACTATGTCCATTGCAATGCGCCGAACGGAGTGGAAATAATCGCAGTGGGACCAAAGGGCGGGCGACTCGACCGGGCGCTACTCGCTGGCAGTCTGGGCATGTGGCTACATATCTCGACACATCAGTATGAAGACCTAGCCAATAGAATCGAAGCTAATATTCGCTCCTCGCCTTCTCGGCCCGAGGTGCCCCGCAAAGGGATATCATGCGCCAGCCTCATGACCTCGGGCCGACAAGACGGGGAACCAACAATTGCGCTACAGGCTGTCCTGTGCCCGCTGCTAGGTTTACCCTATACAGTAATTGCCCCTTGATACTGAAATGTGGATATACTAGCCCCCAGCCATCAACATCCTTACCTTCAATGGACCGGACCTGTCCCCAAGCTGCACCAGTGACGGTCGTTATGTTGGCCCCACACTAGGTCCGGCTTGAGTACCACGGGTCCGTACATTGAGAGGGGCTGGAATAACCTCTGCTCTAGTTGGCCCAGTAACCTCGCCCTCGGTCACACTGCGCTCCCACTCCCTTCGACTGGCGCTTGTTACCATTGCCGCACTCTCCCACCAGACCCCAGCCTTGTCTCAACAACGCCCTCCCATTTTGCGGTCCGCTCTCCTTATTTGTTTTTCTAGGACGGAAAAAGGAGAAAACATTTCAGTGTGAAAAGGAAACACATCACCAATTGCTCCTTTCTCTCTCTGCCACGCTTACGTGTGTGGCCAGACTGCCACTTTTGCACTAAATCTCTGAATTTTGGCCAGTCTCGCCCAGAATAACTGGGTGTGGCAACCTTTCCGCCACCCGACTACAGGTGACGCTTTATCGACCTACCGATAAATATACTTTTATTGTGGGGTATGTCGCTGTGTCTCCATGGATACAGGAGATGGCCACCTGACCTCGTGGTCGCCACGACACACCGCCCAGGAGAGCTGTCCTAATCAAGGTCTGCTCACACCCTGTGTCCACTAATGCGGGTTTTCACATTCCCTAAAACCACATTGATTAGACAAGGCCCCTCCCGACCATTTTCCCCACACTTACCAGTCTCAGGTGCCCATTGCACGCCGCCACGTCACACTCCATGGCAGCGGGCATGACCTGGCCAGATGTCCCGCTGGTGGCACCTAAAACAGATAGGAGGGACAGAGGGGGCATAGGGAGTAAATCTGTCCCGCTGCTGGTATGGCAACGGGCAGGGCAGCACCTCTACCCCAGCTGGGGCCAACCTTGGTCTCCATGGGGGAGGCAAGGGGCCCAATGGGGTCGGCGCCTGGGAGGTCTGGGTCCTGGGAACACGGGGGTGGGGGTGGTGGTGTTGGAGGAGAGGGAGAGAGAGGGCGATTGCTCTGAAGGGCAGGGGTCGATAGGATCCCGATCCGGCAGACGCCAGGGAGTCCTCGAAATCTTCAGCCAATTTGACTGCCTCCTCCAGGGTGTCAGGGTTGTGGCGCCGATCCATGCTTGGGTTTCGGCGCCACCACATGGCAGAATTGCTCTACCACAATGGCTTCCCCATCTGTTGGGCGGTCTTCTTCCCTGGGGTCAGCCAATGCACCATGTGGTCGCGACAACCGCTTCTGCCACCACCCTGGGCGTGTCTCTGGGGCTCTCCGGTACTCCCTAAACCGCCTCGTGGGTCTCCGTTGTTATATTCAGGCGGCGGAGAATAGCCTGCTTGACCAGGTCGTAGTCGGTGGCGGATGGTCGCCATCGCCTGGTACGCTGCCTGAGCCTCCCCGATCAGGCAGGGACCCAGCTGGCTGGCCCAGGAACTCCCGCGCCAAGCCGCCGCGTGGCCAGCCGCCAACGCCACCAAATACGCCCGGTCATCCTCCGCCGACATTTTCATCGCCTGTGCCTTCGGGGCGACATCAACGGTATTGTGGTAGGGGCTGTTGCTGCGCAACGCCAGCCCTACCTGCTCAATGAGCCGTGTAGCGCCCTCCCTCCTTCTCTCCTCTGCGCCCCGCCTGCTCTCCAGCCTGCAGCAGCTCCGCCAGTGTGTTGCGGTCCATGATCCCACTTCTGACACCACGGTGGCAAAGTGGCTAGTGAAGGGGTACAGGTGTAGCAGTGATGGGGAGCAGGAGTAAAAGACAAACAATGTTACTTGGTGAAAAACGTGCTTTTATTTGTAATCCCGGTCTGGCGACCGCCAAACCATAAATCCTCCGCTATACACAGCAATGTGTAAAGCACGGGAAAACGCAAAACACAGTCCTGAACACAAAACAATACACGGTCACCAGTCCGGGTGAGTGCAGTCGTGCTGGTGCAGAGTGAAATCACAGGTAAGGGTGAACGCTTAGTGCAGTGGTGTTCGGATTTAGTGCTGACCTCTGCGACAGCTCCGAGGTGTGTTTAACTGTCTGGTGGTGGAAGACAATGAACAGTTAGACAGACAGACACAAACAAAGACAATACTTCACACACAAACGCTTCCTCAATCACTTTCTGAGAGCTCTCTCTCAGTCCTTCTCTCCTTGCTCTACCCAAACGAAGGAAAAGATCAGCGCTACCCTGGCCCCTATATGTAGTCCCAGATGATTTCCAGGTAAACGGTTGCAGCTGCCTTATTACTTGCAGCTGCCCCTCGCTTACCTTTCACGCCAACACGGTCCTACAACAGAGTCTCGCTTCCTTCCAGGCTGACCCACTTCCCGGTCCCGGAAACGAACTGTCAGGCCAGCCCTTCCAGATACTTCTCCTCTCGTTCTTTAGCGCCCTCACAGGTCGGGAGGGAGATTTACCACCAGAACTCATTATATTTCTGTCACATGCACATATATAGTGAAGAGCAAAAATATAACTTTCTGTGAATTAACCATGCGTAATGCACCATGTAATCAACGCTACATTTTTTACAAGAAAAAAAAAGGGAACATTCCCATTCATGGATCATTTTAATTGGCAGTTTTCAAACTATAAGTAGCCTGGCTAAACAGCGGTCGGGAGTTCAGTTCCAAGCGATAGACAAGCAAACCAAGTGCGAGAAGGAGAGCGGGTCGGGAGAGGGGAAGAGGGAATGGGCTCTCCCCAGGTTCGGCTGCCGGAGCGGGGCTGAAACGTCTCGTCTCCCAGAGAAAGCTGCAAGAAATTAAATTAATTAGGAAAGATAACCACAGAATAGGCCTAATTTATTTAGTTATAAAACAAATGCTGACTAAGATGTCTGTGTTATAAGGTGAAATATTGCATGAATCCCTAGTATAGGGAATTGGGGGACATGCTGTAGGAGCGTTCTATCTGAGGCACGTTATAAGTAAGAGCTTTATAGTGAGGGAGCACTGTATACTTAATAATGAGTTTATATGCTAGTAATTAGCGCTCCAGATAAGCTGCGTACTGGGTGTTTTGCATATAGCCTGTCTGGGAATTGCCAGAATCACGTGACCAATAGGTTTGGGTTTTCATTTAAAAACATACAGTTGAATCCACACACTTGCAATGCGTTTCTTTGTTTGCATTAGTGCAGTATTGGAAAGTTTTAAAAAATATTAGAAATATACTGTATGTATGCAGGCCTTTTGTTAAATACTGAATGTTCCATCTGCAGCGTTGGAATTAAAGTTCTGTTTCTGTGTATTTGCTTTTGCAGCCATATTGTTTGTGGTGAATAAAGCAAATAAGAATCATTGTTTTTATTGGAAGACCAAGTTTTTGTACAATAGTTCAAAGTAACATTACAGTTAAAATGTAAGGCATACGCCATAGAGCAAGTACAGTATTTATTGAAAGTACTCATGACTTCAAGGTAATGTTGCATTTTACTCACATTGTCTAAATTGGCGAGTAAATTACCCAATGACTCTCAACCGTATCTGGAGCACTACTAGTAATTGTAGTCCAGGCCAGGTAATTACAGTAAATGTCACGCCTTTGTAACATTTACAGGCACTATATGCATTTCCAATTGTTCATCCTTTGATTATGTGTATGTTTAATTTATCATACTTCATAGGTAATAATCAGGCTATATTAAAGATATTTCTGTAATATACCCTCACGTTTTAATACAGTACTAATAATGTAGCACTTTGCAATCTCAGGATTAAACTTTACCTTCATTAGTTATGGGTTAAAATACAAATACAATTTAGCATACTTATTTTTATGTGACAAGTAGGCCATATTGAATGCTATATATATATATATATATATATATATATATATATATATAGATAGATGTTTGTGTAAATTACATGGGGTTAAGAGTTCTAGGTCTGGATAAACCATAGGACTAAGATATCCAGTGAGCATTTATATTTAATTTTTAGTTGAGTAACTTTTGTCTATATTGTAGGATGAATGTTACCAAGTGAGACAAGCGTTTGCACAGAAGCTTCACAAAGGCCTTTGTAGGTTACGGCTACCACTGGAATACTTGGCCATCTTCGCTCTTTGTGCAAAAGATCCAGTGAAGGAGAGAAGGGCACATGCCAGGCAGTGCCTAGTGAAAAACATAAATGTCCGAAGGGAGTACCTGAAGCAACATGCAGCAATCAGTGGTAAGGACAAAATCATTTAAGTGCAAATCATTCTTTAGTTTTTGGACATTATTATTATTATTATTATTATTATTATTATTATTGTAATAACTTGTGCCAGGAATGAGCAACTCTGGCCCTTTCATGCCAGGTCTTTGTTACAACCATGTTCTTAGTAGTTTTAGTTTAACTAATTCAACCTCTATTGAGATCCTGGCGCAGTAATTGGGGTTCATTATTATACAGTTCCTGTTAATCACGAAGTTGAATTGGCCCTCCAGGGTCGGAGTTTCCTGTTCCTGCCCTAAACTATGATAGGACAGTCCTCGACTGGGAGGGGACTTGAATATGCCGCAGCTCTATCCAGCCGTCCCTCCCTGTCCAGTTTTTGCTTGTGGATAAACTTTGTCTTAAGCATGATTCATGCGGGTCTGAAAACCTGTTGTCCTCTGAGTCGGTTAAAAGCTGAGGATGTCTAGTATTGCAATATCAATTCTAACAACACTGACATGGTCGATTTGCACGGGAGTAAAAAGACACTGGATGCCTGAGTTTTTACATTTTACAGAAGGTCCCGATGTCCTGTAAAATAATCAGAGGACCACCTGAGAGAATTATCTGGGATAAAAAGTGAAAATTTCGAAAACCACTTGTTTGTGTTGTGATTTTTAGTCCTGTGTGAATCAGGCTTTAGCTGCTGCCAACATTTAGTAATTGGCGTTTACATATAAGATGGCCTTAAAACTTGGACAGAAGGCAATGGAGGTTCTTGCATTTTCTTTTCATCTCTTAAAGCTTGATTTGAATCCGGCAGAGATCACAAGTGAAACTGAATCCTGCGTGAATAGCCGTTTGTAGATTTATTGCTGACAGTCCGCCTGGTAGTGATGGTTTCAGGTGTGAAAGTGAAGGATTCTGTGGGAAAGTATGCATTGTGACCTTCCTTGCCTAACTGTAGCCTGTGGTATTAGTTATTTAGACATTACAAATGCACCACCAGGCACACTTTTTGGAAAAGATGGATTTGCTAAAGTCTATGCATTTGTTACTAAGTGCCGTAAAATGTTTAAAAATGTTTTCCTCCTCATTCTTCTAGATAAGTTGTTTTCACTCCTGCCAGAATATGTGGTCCCATACACAATCCACCTGCTTGTACATGATCCAGATTATGTAAAGGTTCAAGATATTGAGCAACTTAAAGATGTCAAAGAGTGAGTTTTAAAATTGATATTCCTAGTAACAAATCACAATAGTAGAACTGATACCTTTTGTAAAGAGGTTCATCTTTGTTCAGCAGAATTTACTTCACATTGTAACCGCAACCTGTGAATATCACTAATTCATAACATTATGCCATTTATGCACAGTAGTACTAAATAACATTCAACTTTATCTCATTATCTTTCTTTTATCCCCAGGTGTTTGTGGTTTGTTTTAGAAATCTTGATGTCAAAAAATGAAAACAACAGTCATGCTTTCATTAGAAAAATGGTGGAAAACATTAAACAGACAAAAGATGCCCAAGGGCCAGATGATCCAAAATTAAACGAGGTATGTGCTATGTCTTGCCATTTGAAGTAAAGATTTTAATTAGTTCCCCTATAATGCAGCAATAAAACATTTACCCAATGCTTTATACTGACAATGAAGAAAACTCCTTGCATTGAATTTGACTAATTTTGCATTAAATTACCTTTAGAAACTGTACACTGTGTGTGATGTGGCCATGAACATCATCATGGTCAAGAGTACAACGTACAGTCTGGAATCTCCCAAGGACCCCGTTCTACCAGCCAGATACTTCACTCAGTCTGACAAGGTGTGTCTTTCAAGTAAGCTCCATTCAATGTGTGTCTTACAGAAAGTCTTTTAGGAACTTCTGTATCGTCGCAGCTTGCGGTGTCCACTCCTGTAAGAGTGTCAGAAACACTAAGGGATTCACACTTAACACTCAGAGTACACACAGCGAAAGTGCTCTACGCCACAGGACTACAGCTGTCACATGCAAATAACAGCTTTGGGATAGCATAGCAAATTACTTAATTTTACACCCAAAAATGTATATATTATATGAAACCTATATATCACAAGAAACGAAGACATTGAAGTTTTTTGTTCTTTCTGTTATTGATATATTTTTGACTGAATATAGAAATATGCATTGGCAAAGACACTTTTGTTATACAAACTGTATTTTATCATCAAAACATCAGTTCTTTTCAAACCAACCATGCACATAAACACTTTCAAAATACAACATATAAATCCTCAGGAATGTTATTTTTAAAATGTAAAACCACAGATGTTTACAAACAACGTAATCAAAAGATATATTCAATTTTGCAAGCAACGATCTATCTGTACAAACAGATCGGAACCGCACAGCACGGTAAACGATTTTGCCCTCGAAAGCCTTTTCTTTTATATAAAGATTGTTCAACATGTATACCAACACAAATAAGTGTTAATTAAATATAAAAGCATATGCAAAAATACGAATTATTATTATTATTATTATTATTATTATTATTATTATTATTATTATTATTATTATTTTTAGTATTAATACACGAACTTACTTTGAGTTGTGGAGACATCTGAATTGGCCCAGAGAAGCTTATTCTCTGTAAAGTCCTTTGCAATCAGTCTTTTTCAGTGGTTTGTAAATTTATGCTTATTAAGATATTTGTACTGTCAGCAAGCACCCACAGCTTTATTCCAAATCGGTGATGTTTTGTTTGGAAGATACTGCATAAGTGACGCTCGGTTTTTCAATCCAACCAGGCTTTCATCGATTGCAATGAATTCATTTAAAATGTAGTATCAGAAGAAGAGACTCCACTTTAGTAAGTACTGGTCGCACTTTGAATAAACTGTCGTAACAAGGTTCGCTTTTTTCTTTTGGTTTTGCTGTTGTTCAAGTGCAGGTTTGCAAGACAAAAAGAAACTTGTCGCTGGGACATTATTCGTAGCGAATCCTGGTGTTGCTTGTAGTGCATCTTTCGCGTTCCAGTATTCTTTCATGTCAGGCTTCCACACTAACCCCATATTCAGCCACAATCCTAAAACAGCATCGTAATCTATTTTTGTGTCATACCAGACACCAAAAACCATGAAAATAGCCTCTCATACGCTTTTAAAACCTTCAAAACATTCTCCGTCCGAATCGCTTAAAAACTCACTCTAAACCGCTTATTTCTCAACTCTCAGCTTGCCTAGAGACAGGGTTTTTTTTAACCAATAAAAAAGGTGTTCACTTTACAACCATTTTAATTGGCTAATATTAACACCAAAGCCCTCTGCTATTGCTCGGCACAGTTTGTTGCTAGGTAAAATTGACCAATAAAAAATAACAGAGAGCAAATGGGAGGGCAGATCTATGTCCGATAATCGCCCTTTAGTCCTCACGCAGTACACTGGTACGATCATCGGCCCTGTAGTACTTGAGGGTTAACATTGGATTTCTGAACCCAGTTGTATGCAATTCTTATATATTATTTTAGCTGCTGTTACACAAACCATGTGTGTTTTTAAATTGTATTTAGTAAATTGTAAATGATTTTAATTACAGAATTTCAGCAATACAAAGAATTATCTGCCTTCAGAAATGAAATCTTTTTTCACTCCTGGAAAGGTAAGATACTTCTTGAGATTCATTACATTTGGTGTGTGTGTGTGTGTAACCTGAGGCTTTAACTAAGCTAGCAAATAGGAGGAGTCTATTTTTTTTTATCAGGGAATGCATTCTTTCTGTGGTTGTATGCTTTTATCTTGCTGTATTTTTGGAATTTAGGAATCTGAATTATTTTGAATAGCCTATGTGTGTTGATTGCAGTTACAAATTGGATGCATGAAGAATAATATGCAATACAAAGTAATCTCTTCTTGTATACAGTACTGTGCAAAAGTTTTAGGCAGGTGAAAAATGCTGTAAAGTAAGAATGCTTTCAAAATAGACATGTTAATAGATTATATTTATCAATTAACTAAATGCAAAGTGAGTGAACAGAAGAAAATCTAAATCAAATCCATATTTGGTATGACCACCCTTTGCCTTCAAAACAGCATCAATTCTTCTAGGTACACTTGCACAAAGTCAGGGATTTGTAGGCATATAGTCAGGTGTATGATTAAACAATTATACCAAACAGGTGCTAATGATCATCAATTCAATATGTAGGTTGAAACACAATCATTAACTGAAACAGAAACAGCTGTGTAGGAGGAATAAAACTGGGTGAGGAACAGCCAAACTCAGCTAACAAGGTGAGGTTGGTTGAAGACAGTTTACTGTCAAAAGTCATATATCATGGCAAGACTGAGCACAGCAACAAGACACAAGGTAGTTATACTGCATCAGCAAGGTCACTCCCAGGCAGAAATTTCAAGGCAGACAGGGGTTTCAGATGTGCTGTCCAAGCTCTTTGAAGAAGCACAAAGAAACGGGCAACGTTGAGGACCAGATGGTGGTCGGCCAAGGAAACTTACTGCAGCAGATGAAAGACACATCATGCTTACTTCCTTCGCAATCGGAAGATGTCCAGCAGTGCCATCAGCTCAGAACTGGCAGTAAACAGTGGGACCCTGGTACACCCATCTACTGTCCGGAGAAGTCTGGTCAGAAGTGGCCTTCATGGAAGACTTGCGCCAAAAAGCCATACCTCCGACTTGGAAACAAGGCTAGCGACTCAACTATGCACAAAACACAGGAACTGGGGTGCAGAAAATGGCAGCAGGTGCTCTGGACTGATGAGTCAAAATTTGAAATATTTGGCTGTAGCAGAAGGCAGTTTGTTCATCAAGGGCTGAGAGCGTATACTAATGAGTGTCTGCAGGCAACAGTGAAGCATGGTGGAGGTTCCTTGCAAGTTTGGGGCTGCATTTCTGCAAATGGAGTTGGGATTTGTCAGAATTAATGGTCTCCTCAATGCTGAGAAGTACAGGCAGATACTTATCCATCATGCAATACCATCAGGGAGGCATCTGATTGGCCCCAAATTTATTCTGCAGCATGACAACGACCCCATACATACAGCGAAAGTCATTAAGAACTATTCTTCAGCATAAAGAAGAACAAGGAGTCCTGAAGTGATGGTATGGCCTCCACAGAGCCCTGATCTGAACATCATCGAGTCTGTCTGGGATTACATGAAGAGAGAGAAGCAACTGAGGCTGCTCTAAACCACAGAAGAACTGTGGTTAGTTCTCCAAGATGTTTGGGCCAACCTACCTGCCGAGTTCCTTCAAAACTGTGTGCAAGTGTACCTAGAAGAATTGATGCTTGATGCTGTTTTGAAGGCAAAGGAGGTCACACCAAATATGGATTTGATTTAGATTTTTCTTCTGTTCACTCACTTTGCATTTAGTTAATTGATAAATATAATCTATTAACATGTCTATTTTTGAAAGCATTCTTACTTTACAGCATTTTTTCACACCTGCCTAAAACTTTGCACAGTACTGTATAAACAAATGCAAAATTCAATATTAAATACCATTTACATGTTATTAAAACAGTTGCATACACTCCGTACCTACTGAAGATAGGCATGGGAGAATTAAAATATTTGTTTTCTTTAGTTCTCCTTCATGGTAACCTATTTTTATTTGATTCTCTTTTTTTTAACTTCACATCCTAGCCAAAGGCAGCCAATGTTCTTGGTGCAGTTAACAAGCCCCTCTTGACTGCAGGCAAGCAGTCGCAGACTAAGTCTTCCCGGATGGAGACAATCAGCAATGCCAGCAGCAATTCCAATCCCAGCTCTCCTGGAAGAAATAAAGGAAGGTAGTGGAACCGTGGTCAATATATTGTTTGAAGACAGCAGTCTTGTTTTGTACTTGTGCTTGGTTTTTCTTCATAGAATAATTAAAAACCCAGAAATTCTGTGCTTAATCCAAGATTGTGCTTCCTAGTATGTGTAGGAGATTACAAGATCATTATATACTATAACAAATATTTTCTCTGGCTGATATGATTGGTTTCATAGGCGATATTCTCCCTCTGCTGAACCACCAAGCTGTAATGAGCTAACAGGGCTATTGAGTGTTTTATGAATGCTTAAACTTTTAGGATGGCTGAATACTTAATATTGATATTGAACTTGTACAAAACATTAATATCTGGCCTTTTCTCCTGAACCTTGACTTGCTGATGAGTAAAATTGGTTTATTACTTTTAAGTATTCATGCTTCTCTGAACACAGTGTAATTAGATATGTTTTTCTTGCTTGCTTCAAGACTTGACAGCACTGAAATGGATCACACTGAAAATGAAGACATCACAATAATGAGAAATTCACCTCTGCCAGGGAAGAAGAATGACAAGAGGGATGACTCTGATGTTCTAAGGGTATGATTTGTATGCTACAACTGACTAACCTGTTGGGTATTATTTTATATACTGTGAACACATTCGACATTTATTTATTTATTTATTTTAGAGCAGCTTTATTATAGGCATGGTGTGGGGTTTTTTTATGAATTCAATTCGATTTTGCGCTTAACTGAAATGTCCTGTCATGAAGTACAAGGGTAGGTTAATCAACTCTATTATGGAGTGAAATAACTGTGAAAAATGTATGTGTACAGTAACATGTCAGCCTGCTCAATGTACCAATTCCAATGCAACGTTCACAATAGTGATGTTTATTTAGCAGGTGTTTTATTTGTTTTGTTTTCCTTAATAACACATATTCAAGTAAAATGTGTTGCATGTACAGAGGCAATTGAAAACAATGGATACAAGTATTTTGGACAGTTATTTCACTCCATATATAATCTTTTTTTTTTTTTAAAACTGGGAAGCTAAAAAGTTTTCCACAAGACAGGCTTCATCCTTTCAAATTAAAGCCCAGTAATACTCTCCAGTGACCTCTAGTGATGAAAAAGTTCTTGCAAAATCTGAGTTTGCAAATGTCTTGGCTTGTGTTCTAGCATGAACCAGTTCTCCTTTTTGTTTAAAATGTAAAAAAAAACAACAAAAAAAAAAACATTTATAATAGAGCTGTTTCAAAATGTAGGTGGTAAAGATACATTTTTATAATCATAATAAAGTATGTAATTTTTTTTTTTTTCTTCTCATCATTAGGTACACATTAAAAAAAAAAGGGTTCAGTGGTTAGTTTTATGGGTTTTTATTACATTTCTGTCATCTAGGAGAAAATGGCATGTAGTCTTGTAAACCAAGGCAAACTTAACAGCAATCAACACTATGTAGTAGCATCACTGTAGGTGGACTATGAATCTAACACTTATTTATTTATTTATTTATTTTTATAATACTTTTAACAAGCTCAGAGGAAAAATCTCCGCTAATTGGTGGATTTCTGCTTTTACTCGGTCCCACGTGGCTACTGATGTGATCAATGCAGAGCCGGGGGGGGAAATTCCCTGTGTGGGGTTGTTGTGGGTGTTGTTTTTTGTTCCTTTTTTTTAATTTTTTTTTTTAAAGCTATTAACACATTTGACAGTTGGTGTTTTTTGCAGTGCAACACCTCTAAATTATTATATAAATCGATCTCGGCAAAGTAACAGAAAAAAAATAAAATAATATAGGCAGTATACATTACGTACCCTAGAGTCCTGCTCGGGTCTGTGTTTTTTTTTTTTTTTTACGACCCGCTGCAGCACCATCGCCTTCTTACCCGCGACCCGACCCGACTTGCTTTTATTAAGATTTGCAACCTGACCCGAACCCGCTAATTTTTGTCCTTTACCTACTGCCTGCGTCAACCGACTCTCTCACGCTCTCACGTTCACACACATGTCTCTACCATTCTCCACAGATTGAGTTTATACTGTAGGCCAGGGGTTTTCAACCCTTTTTTTGAAACTGTCGGGAGGTTTCAGCTCAAGTACCCTTTACAATGTTCGCTCACTGAATGGTACCACAGTTGCAATAAAAGGCAGAATAATATGGTTAACGCATTTCTTTTTTCTCCTGTTTTATTTAATATATAATTTTACACAACAGTCTGGGACTGACAAATTGCTGAGACAGAAAACCAAACAGTAGGCTTCATTCTTAAAACTTGGATGCTATCTTTCGTTTCACCTCGTTCACAAACATTTTTAATATCACCAAGCAGATGTGATAAAAGGATCTTGCCACGTATCAAACAAGCGAGAACACTGCTTAGTCAGCTGACTCCTCCCTAATCGCCTCCTGCTTTAGACAGGAAATACCGGTACATTTACCTTCTAATAAGTTATTTGGGAAAGGTTACATACGAATATGCTGAAAGGACAGAAAACATTTTGGGTGATTCAAAATCAGACTTGAAAATTTAAATTTTATTTATTTATTTTATTTTTTTTACCCGAACCACGAAGACGTTCACATTCCAATACGTATGTGTTTCTTTTCTGTTTCACTTGTGGAGCGAGCGAGCGGGGTGGGCGGAGTTGATCAAGGACATTGTTAACAAGGCCTGTAAACCCCCACTCCTGGAATAATCCATAAATTAGGCTTATATAGCTCACCTTCAAACCATCAGCACTGTCTCTACCTTTTATTGTAAATGCTTTTCTGTTAAATATACTGACCGTATGCTTGCGTCTTGTACAACAATAAGTTAGCTTTTTTTTTTAGTGGTCCGCATGCGTACCAGTTATGTGAACCCGATTTTATGTTTTTGTTTTTTTTTTTTATTTTTTTTTTTTAAAGTTGTACACGGACTCTTTTAAACTTTTTTTTTTTAAATTAAACTCACATGACATAAGCAATTAGCCTTTGTTTTTATTAGCACTATATTTTTTCCCATTATATGAAGCAGAAAATGTCAACTTTGTGCTTAAAATAAACATTTACAATATTCAATGCTTAGTATTGCAGAGAGGCCCGAAACGAGTGGATGATTAGCTCAGGTTCAAGAGCTCTTGCCTTGTGTGTGCCTGCACTGAAGTATTTTGTGTGGTTTCTTTTGTAGGTTCAACATTTTAGGCTGATTGTTATTGTTGTTGTTATTATTAAAGCTCAAACTGGGGGGAAAGAAAGGTGCCACAAAAATAGAAATTAACAAGAACAATTGAAAGTGTACGTAGTTCTTTTTTGCCCTTTAACAATTTAAAAGGAGTGAGTTTCTGATGTAAACAAGTTGCATTTGAGATCCAAACGAACAAGAACATTAAAAGAAAAGACATGCTGTACAGCATTTAAGAAAAAATAGATTTCACTTGAAACTATATATTTTATTATTATTATTACTTGTTTATTTAGCAGACGCCTTTATCCAAGGCGACTTACAGAGACTAGGGTGTGTGAACTATGCATCAGCTGCAGAGTCACTTACAATTACTTCTCACCCGAAAGACGGAGCACAAGGAGGTTAAGTGACTTGCTCAGGGTCACACAATGAGTCAGTGGCTGAGGTGGGATTTGAACCAGAGACCTCCTGGTTACAAGCCCTTTTCTTTAACCACTGGACCACACAGCCTCCCTGTACCTCAACTTTATTTGACTGAATACTTGCATCAAGTTTCACAGAACCTATTTTACCATCCTGACTTGTCAAAAATAAAAATAAAAAACCTTATTTTGCTTGGCAGGTGCTGTTTTGTTCACTCTCAAGTATTGGCATCTCTGGGTTTGTGAAACCAGCAGTTAAAGTTCACTTATTTGGTACACATTCTAATTTCAGGTGTAATTTTGAATCTTAACTTCCTTCAATTTGGGTTCCTGAGCAAAAAATCTAACATGACAGTGGATCCCAGATTCCTGCTAGTTTTTCAGCTTTTTTTTTTTCTTCTCACTTTTTCATCTCTGCAAGCCGATTTAAAAAAAAAAAAAAAAAAAAAAGCAGGTTATCAAGGTTAAACTGAGACCATATGACTCCATGCATTCAACTGCTTCTAGTTTATTGATCTCAACAGCAGTGAATCTTTAACGATGCCCTTAATGACATTTACAATGTTGATTTATTCTTTTTTTGTCATTAAGATAGTCATCTGCTGTCTTTTAACCCTGTATATGGGGAAAAAAATATATAAATGCTGTATGAAAATCCTGCCACTTGGGTGTCGGGTTTTGTTTTTCCAAATCCCATAGCAAGTCAAAAACGATGTATTTTACAAAGTTTACAAATTTACTGTAAATACTATGTTGGTGTGATTGGTACCAGTCTGCACACATGAGTCTATGTTTTAAACAGTCTAGAAATTACTGTTCCACAGGGAACATGAACCAGTTTTTATTTTTCCTCTTGCAACAGGAAAGTGATAAACCCAGAGGTCGGAAAAAGGCACTAGCTGTGGATCAGGAGGAGAGGTCATTGATGGAAGACACTGGTCTGGAGCAGAAACCCAAGCGAGGTCGTAAGAGGGCAGCTAACACCAGCACCGCCGAAGCAGACGAGCAACAGTGGCCCGAAGAGAAGACGATAAAGGACAATGCACTGGAAACAGAGGACGAGCAGAACAGTCCACCAAAGAAAGGGAGGAGGGGGCGGCCGTCCAAAGCAGCCGGCAGCACCACCCCCAAGGAGGAGACGCCAGTCAAGGGGAGGAGAGGTAGGAAGAAGGCGGCTCCTCCTGTTTCAGAAGAGGTGGAGGAGGATGAAGAGGAGGAGGGGTACAGTGAAAATGTCGAGCAGAAACAAAAAGGAGGAAAGCAGGCCCGAGCACCAAGGAGGTCACAACAGAGGTTTGTACAAAGAGACCTACCTGCCTTTTAGTCTGCAAAAAAAAGACCATTCCAGCTTTTGGTCCAATATTTCATTTTCTAACCAGATGGCACCACAGAGTCAGAGTTACTGCATTTATATCAAACTCTCAGTACATTGTATGGTATCCTGACTCTGGGGATGCCATGTGCAAATATCGAAAATGCTTTTATGATGTTTCCTAATACTGTATTATTTAACACCAAGTCACTGTTGCAGAGAAAGTAATTTCCATGGTGCTTCCCATATGCCTTTCATCTTTCCTTTGTGTTCAACACAGGGTGGAAGCGGCTGAGGCTACAGATGAATCAGTAGAGTCCACGCCACAGAAGAGACGCGGAAGACCACCAAAAACGCAACAGTCCCTGCCAAGGAAAAATGTGTATGTAAATTCCTATACTTTTCAGTGGTAATGTTCTCCTAAGTAGGCCAAAAACCTGACCTTTACACCTGAATATACAAATGAATTGGTTACCAAGGGAAAAGGTATTAATGTCTGTCCTTAATAATAACCACGTTAATAATCAGATTCACGTTGTTGGGTTTATTGTTGCCAAAAAGAAACTAAAGCTAATTTGAGATAGAATTTAAATACTATAATTGTAATTGTAGCCTTTGGTGTGAATGAGAGCCTATATTTCGCCAACTACAAGTTGTGAATTTCAGTTTTTCTTTGGTGGTTTTTTTCATTTTAATTGCGGCTTAAACTTTTTGCAGTTATTGGTTAAAATTTGAAGTGGGTCCTTCTGCGAATCACTGGGCCTGGGTAAATTAACCATGCATTGCTGAAGGGATTAACCCCACCCCCCGGCAAGTGTCTGTTACTGTAAAGTGGCAGGTATTTACCAGAACCCAACAAAGGGAATGGTATTAGGCAAGCATCCTGTATAAATTTGTCCACATAAACGAGACCCCTTGATCAAAAGATCCTTCGATTTCAGTATTTAACTAAAGGGACACAGCCACTAAATAATTGCAAGCATATTAAAAGAGCACCCTTTTATGTATTGGAGAAGACCTTAGTCTGTGTGTGTTAAAATTGACTGGGAAAGTGAAACTATCTTGGTGTATGTAGAGCTGCCTGGGCTGGATGTCTGAACCTGTTTTTGTGTTAGACGCGGGATAAAAGCAGCTTCCAGCCAGGAGAACACTTCAGCCGATGAGATGGACGTGTCTCAGGAGAGCATCGAAGACACTCGACTGGAGGAGGAGGAGCCGGCAGAGGAGGAAGAGGAGGAGGAGGAGGAGGAGGAAACCAGCTCACTTAAAGCAAGTACCTAGAGCCCAAAGGGGATCCGCTGAAAAATCTTAAAACCTGCAGCAGGTCCATGGAGGATCAATTGTAATCATAGCTATAAACAGTTTAGATTCAAGAAAAAGTAGCTTCAAATTAAACTTCTTTTTCTTGTCTGTGTTGCATATGTTTATAGTTAGACAGTCTGACAGCTAGAGCTGGAGAGCTCCTAAATTCAGGTACAAGTACCATACATAGCAGGGGTGTGCAATTTTTGAAAAAAACTTCATCCAAGGGACAAAATGCTAGACAAATCTACTCGTCCTTCTTAAAAACCCACTTGACGCCTTCCCGTCGCACAAAACACACGCAAAAAAGTAGAATATAACTTGTAGGATTTTGACCCATAGTCCGAACTGCACTGTTTACTACAGCTGATGTTAGCAGCAGCGTGTCTGTAACAGAAGGTGCTGGGCAGTTTGGAGATTACAAAAAATGGTTAAATAATATAGGCTAGGTAGTTTAGTTTTTAGTTTAGTGAAGTAGGCTAGAATGTGTGTGTGTGTGTGTTTATTTTTTTTAAGGTTTTTTAGTTTGTTTTTTTTAAACTTGTAATTGTTCTTGAATTTATTGAAATTCATTTCAGCTTTCATAGTAAGCTTTTTGTGTTCATTCATTCAATCAAACCAAGTAGAAATTTTATTTTTCAAGTAAGCTTAAGCTTAAGCTTATTTGTTTATGAAAATAGACGCAGTCCTTTATTTGCAGCCAGTGCCACCTTACTTTAAAAGGCACCTGAAATTGTAAGGTAATTAAAATAGTTTTGATTATACAGTATTACTCACCGTTGTTCTGCGCACTGTCAAATATAAAATAATGTACCCGATCCGAAGCAAGTGCAAAACTTGCCCCAAAATTTAAAGTAAAAAATATAACTATTTTAAAACCAGCAAGAGATGACTACAGTTACATAATTGTTTAAGTTATTGGCATGCTCCCTTTTCTCCCACTGTACAACTCACTGGAACAAAGAACTTCTCCCCTAATTAAAATTATTTTTGCAACATTCAAACTTGATAACCATGTACAGCCAGGCTTGGCTATATCTTATTTATTCAGGGGCGTTCAAGGCTTAGGAATTCAGGAGAGCCGTCTTCCCCCAAAACCTATCGGTTGTTACCATGGTGACCAAGCCATTTCATTATTTATAACCTCAAATTGTCATGGCGACCCAGGGGCCTATTCCTCTCCAAACATATAATGTTATGGATTTCTCAACTCCCTTCATTTCCAGGAGCTTGATCAAAAAGACTACGTATCTTCCTCTTGTACCCCATTTTTAAATCAAAGTAAATGCACCGTAGACGTTAAGCAAAAGCTTTTATTATGTGTTACCTACACGTTAACCAGCTAATTTTACAGAAGTAGCTTTGAATGACAGTCTCTGTTGCTGGCCAATGAAAGTGCACAGTCGGTGCAAGTCTTCATGATTGGCAGTCTTTTTAAATGATTGAGATCATTCTAGCGCTGGTTCAGACTAGCGCTGGTTCAGACAATGACATCTGTCGAACCAGGGTGAAATGACTAACAGTAAAACTACAGTACTAAGGGTTCACTCAGATGACTGACAGTGAATAGACAGGACAGACAGTAATTGTAAAAACAAACTAGAGATCATTTCAAAATTATTTTTTGTAATCGTAATTGTCTGATTGGATGGAAGGATGGATACATACAGCTTTTATCCTTTTACTAACCATGCATTTTCTCTCAGGTTCGGCGTAGGCCCGCAAGAAGGGACAGAAGATGAGCAGTCAGAGAGCGATGTGAAAGCTTGATGAGATGCCATCAGTGCTGAAGGCTTCAGGAGATCCTGAAACGGATATAGAGGGGAAGGAGAATGGAGAGGAGCCTTGCATCTGCTGATGCTGTTCTTTTGGGTCCCTAATATCACAAGCTTTAGCCACACACATTAATATCATTAATCGTGGTTTGTTGTGCATTGTGATGTGTGCTGGCTATGTAGAGATCTGAACTAAAGAAAAACTGTAAATAGTCTTTTAAACTTTTTTTTTTTTTTTTTTTTGGGGGTAAGTGGGGTTTGTATAGCTTTTATCTTGCAGCTTTAAATCATCACCCAATTATATCTGTAAAAAAACATTAAGAATGGACCTTAAGCAATATGTGTCTGTTTTGTATATGTAATCTCTTTTACTGTGAATCAGAGTCTAATGAACAAGTATTTTAGCATTTTCCTTTGTTTGGCAATGTGTTAAGTATTTCTTTTTTTTTTGTGGCCCCTTGTATGTGTGGGTGTGAAGGTGCTGCTGTTAATGCACACAGGTTTGAAGATGTAAGAAATACAAACCCATTCTGAAGTATTTGCAGTTACATTTTACACGTCAGTATTGATAACAGAGGTCTTGGAAACCGGGAGGAAAAAAGATTTGTGGTTTAATATTTCAATACCGACCGTGCATTTAGATTTAAGGCACTTTTAAATAATTTGCTTATTTACTCCCCCAGTCAGTTTTTATCATTCTGCTGTACCAATAAAATTCTATATCTAAACTTGATGTTATGGTCAAATGTTGTATCGCTAACACAGTGGTCCTCAAAGATGTGCCTGAGAAACCAGGGTGTTGTACCTGCGATGGTAGCTGACATACAGTATTTTGCACTGCAATACTGATTGTAACTAAATTCATTACAATCTACTGCTCTGTGCTCCCAGACTCTACTGTTCTGCCATTTGATCGATCTGTATTTTAATGTTAATTTATTTTATATTTTGGAATTGGTGAAATATCAAGAGTGAAAAAATGATCATGGACTCAACCTATTGAGAAATACACAGGTGCCTGTGGCCAGACCATTGAGGAACACGCCCAGCATGGTATGCTTTTTTTATCTAGCCCGTCCAAACCTTACAATCCAATCAATAGTATCAGATTAGTTCAGAAATCTGAATGTTGAACTAGCCTTGACTGTCACTTTTGCAGAAATTGATAATATTTATATATTTTCAGTCCTGCTGCATTTTCTGTTGGTATTTATTTCTCTCGTACTTGTTTTATAATATGCTCCCTTATATCAAAGTCAACACTGCTATTTTGAGTTTTCCCGGGGGAATTGGGTAAACTTTGCAGGTAAGGCAGCAAGATGTCAGGAGTTACCATCCACTGCTTAAAACAGGGAGGTTTGTGAATTCTTAAATATACATACAATTGTATATAATATGTATGGAACGGCAAGTTCAAATATTGGTCATGGCTTGATTTTCGACTACGGACTCCAAACACTGATGTCAAAGCGAGACAGGGTGATAGGATGTTCACAGCTCTTTTATGAGTGCCTAATTACCCAACAACAAACACCTGACCAAAAAGAGACACCTGTCACCCAATTGTCCCAATACTTTTGCTCCTTCAAAATAGAGGTTCAACACTATCAATTTGTTTTATTGACCCAAGAGGGTAGAACTGAATTGACTTTATTAAAAATAAAACACTTAGGAGTCGTACTTATCAGTCATGTTTTTTTTTTTTTTTTCTCCCAGGAGAAATGATTATTATTAGTGTTCATAGTGAAAATCCCAGTTTAGACTTCACTGTCCCAATACTTTTGGAAGGCACTGTATGTAAGCACTTCCTGCCCACTAAATTGTGTCCTATGTTGTATGAATTCGATGGCAAGTCAATATATGCCAACCAAGTCTGAAACCTAATTTTATCCTTCCTCTAATTGATGTGATCTAGTACTGGCCTTAAGCATTCCTTTCAGGGCTATATTCTTCCATCTCCAGTGATCTAGCAGTGTTGGAGAGAAGTTTTAATAGATTATAGATTTAACGAAAAACAAAACTGGAATTGGGAAACTTTAATTTACCTGTGTAATCTTCATGACGGTCAAAGTTTTTCCCCCAGATATCGAAATTCACTTTCAAATTCAACAGGTAATATTTCATGAATCATTAGATGCAATTTCAGTGTTGTAGAAATTGCACTTCAATGTAAAATAGTTGTAATATATATATATATATATATATATATATATATATATATATATATATATATTTTTTTTTTTTCTTTAAATCACCCAACCTGTCATTATGTGTTTATGTATACAATGTATTTAACCATAAACTGTGTTTTCCTATAATCCTAGACAATAAAGAACTTCTAAAATGGCATGTTAGCAACCAAGGGATTTCCATGCCAATGTAGAGTTAAAAGGGTTTGCTTTGTAAGATTTAATTGCAACTTGAGCACGGGATCACCTTAGACATGTAGATACGGGTCCCTACAAACAATGCAATTACAGCGGGACATTCCAATCAGCTGACCTGTGTGTACAGTGTAGGCAGCTTGTGATTGCAGTTTAAATACAACAGCTATTAAGAGCAAAGCTTAACCACTGTAACTGGTTATCGTTCTAGTTTAATGAACAAAGGCCTCCCCAAGCTGTAAATGGAAAATAACAACCTCATGGTGGGATGCTGCAGACATTATTCATGCCCTGTTCAATTCAATATAAATGAATCAAAATAAAATAAATCCTCCACATTCTGTAGGTTTATTTTATTAATTTATATTTTCTTAAAACACTTTCCACAGCCAAAAGTGAATTGAATTTGTCCAATTGTTTTTTGGTTGAGAGAGATATCCAGTTAATTATAGAGTAGAAAGTACAAAGGAACAATGGCCACAACATTTATCTATTTGACAGTTTCTTATCAGCTTTACCCTAAATGCATATTACATAGCCGTAAGGCCATATTATCAATGTTGTCCAATTTATTTAGTTAGTTATTAACCGCACTGAATTCAATTCAAAGAAATGTATTACTAGAGGTACAGTAATGCTGGAATTTCCAACAACTGCTGTTTTAGTAAAGACTTACAGTTAAAGCTATAATGGTTTCTTGCTGTTTACCCAGCTGGTTTATAATCAAATATAGTAATTGTTTTTTTACGCTAATTAATTCTGAATATGGTAACTAATTATGCTTTAATATATCCATCACTGGGATGTCAGATAATTGGTCGAGGTGTAAAAGGAAAGAGCCTCTAATGGAAGACAGCATCAAATATCTGTCATGTAATTCCTACTGCGGAGTGTATGAATGCTACTACTGCATAAAAAACGTTTTTCTGTAAAAATGCAATTTTAGGGTTTTTCGCATGCATAAGGCTGCTTAAACTTAACCCACTGTTACAGTTTAAAAATGAAAGTTACGTTACTTAAGAGGACATCAACTGTACTGCAACCTGATTGGATGAGACCACCCATGTGGTTTATCATTGCATTTCAGTCACTTGTCCTATAGTCTCCTCGTGCGTTCTCCTAGTCGCCTACAGTAGCTGCTGGTGAGTAGTGAGCCAGCTATGAAGAATGGTTTGGGTTTTTCCTTATCCCCAAGGACATCCACCAGCTTTCGTAAACACCTTACTTCAAGGTTACCTTTAGTTTCAATCATGAGTGGGGATGCTATAAAGCAAGCTTGTGATCTCTGAATAGGGAAAAACATCACGCACCATTTAACCACACTAATACAGTCACACACTTTAGCAACTGGGGCATTCCATGTCAAACTGGCAAGGTGACTGTCAGCAAACTGTCTTAGATTTTCGCTAAACCTGGATTATTTCAAAAGCATGGAGAATTGGGATTTGTCCCCAAAATCACATCTTTGTGTTCCCAATAACTATAATCTGACGGACATTTTGTGAGGTGCATGAGATCCTCTTTGCATCCGTATTCAGGGCTGTATATCTCAGTAGCCAAACACTGTAGAGAGCCTCATTTATATAACTTCCCCTTGATAAAATAACTGCTTTATGTAAATAGATATATTCATAATTGTTTAAATCGACTGAAAAATAAATATATCAGAAAAACGTTTGAGTCTGAAACAGTTGAAAGACTTACATTTCTTTCTTGATAGTATTTAGGTGATCTTTCTTTCTCTATACCCATGAACAGAGACATAGAAATACATAGTTGCCATGGCAAAATGTTCTCCCCAATTTAGAATTGCCAATTATGTTCCCTCATTGCAGCAGCAACACCACCACAACTGTTTGAGAGAACTGAAGGTCAGTGGGCAGCCTTCCAATCACATTTGGCCATTTGGCCTGTGGGGGAGCTGTAACACGGCAAGGTGACTTGGTCCTTGCATGATTTTGCCTCCCTATCCTGCCGGAGCACCAGACCCAACGCGACACTCCCTGTGGAATCTCAGCAGTCTGTGCTCCTCTGACTTGGGGACTCCTTTTTTCATTTTTAATATAGATATGAAATAAGGCAATAATTCAAAATAATATTAATAATGCATAAATATGCTTTGTTTTTTGTATTTAAATTTAAATTCAATGTTTTGTGGTGCTCAGTTAAGTTGTTTACATACTTTAATGATGACAAAAAAATGCAAATAACTTTTTTAGTTCCAAAGTTTCATTATCAAAAACCATCTCATCATAAGCTACTGTACTTTGAAAATCAGGCCCATTGCATATGTGCTAAAAGTAAAACCCCAAATCCAAGTTTGAAGGTTCTCTCTCTTTATAAACGCTGTTAAACATGGTAAATACGATAATTCAGCACGAAACCATAAGGTGAATGTGACTCTGGAAGGTTCCAAGCTCTGTTTAATGCACAAAGATTTAAATATAATTTCAAGCCCATTTTATTTCATCCAGCGGCTGAAGCTATAAATACTGATTTACTTCCACATTAAAAAAAAATAAAACCTGCTCCACAAGACAGGCTGCAGCATAATCGTTTCATATTAGGTTCAGATCTGATCTGAACATCGCAACGCTGCTTCTTTTTGTGCAACATTAATACAACCTTACTGTTCATTACAAAAGCCACATCAACATCCTGTCCTTCCATGTAAGTCAGAGTTAAGGGTATTGTCCTGAAAAATATGTATCGTCTCAGCCCAAATTAAATAATGTCTATCATATCAATATTCATTTGGGAAGAGCGTCATTTTATAATATTGCACCATACACATTTCAGCGTTTAACATTGTTTAGCATTGTGTGCAACCAAAAGAGATTTGTTGTAGTGTAGGTAAATTCTCCTATCATTCTGTAGTGGTGCTGCTCCCTGTATGACCCCCTACACTCAATGTGTTCAATTATAATTGCAATTAATTGCTATTTATACACAAGAGAGATGTACTGGAACATTGACCTCACCAGTGACTGCTGATTTCTCATAAGTGATTTATAATCATTTTAAAAAGCTGATGTAATGAACGAGAATAAATACAACCTTTTTCTGTTGACATGGTTTAGTTAAAGTCAAAGTGGGGCAGGTACTCCAGAAGATAATAAATTAATTCTAGCTTTTTATTTTATCCTTGTGAAAGGGTGTTAAAATCAGACTGGTTATTTCTTGACCTTCCTAAATGTCTTGGATCACTAAGGAATAGGAAAAAAATAGTGACAAAACAATGCGGTACACCTTCATCAAGTATTAACTCTGACTTACATGGAAGGACAGGATGTTGATGTGGCTTTTGTAATGAACAGTAAGATTGTATTAATGTTGCACAAAAAGAAGCAGCGTTGCGATGTTCGGATCAGATCTGAACCTAATATGAAACGATTATGCTGCAGCCTGTCTTGTGGGGCAGGTTTTATTTTTTTTAATGTGGAAGTAAATCAGTATTTATAGCTTCAGCCGCTGGATGAAATAGAATGGGCTTGAAATTATATTTAAATCTTTGTGCATTAAACAGAGCTTGGAACCTTCCAGAGTCACATTCACCTTATGGTTTCGTGCTGGATTATCGTATTTACCATGTTTAACAGCGTTTATAAAGAGAGAGAACCTTTAAACTTGGATTTGGGGTTTTACTTTTAGCACATACGCAATGGGCCTGATTTTCAAAGTACAGTAGCTTATGATGAGATGGTTTTTGATAATAAAACTTTGGAACTAAAAAAGTTATTTGCATTTTTTTTGTCATCATTCAAGTATGTAAACAACTTAACATCACTGAGCACCACAAAACATTGAATTTAAATTTAAATACAAAAAACAAAGCATATTTATGCATTGGAAATATTATTTTGAATTATTGCCTTATTTCATATCTATATTAAAAAAGAAAAAAGGAGTCCCCAAGTCAGAGGAGCAGACTGCTGAGATTCCACAGGGAGTGTCGCGTTGGGTCTGGTGCTCCGGCAGGATAGGGAGGCAAAAATCATGCAAGGACTGAGTCACCTTGCCGTGTTACAGCTCCCCCACAGGCCAAATGGCCAAATGTGATTGGAAGGTTGCCCACTGCCCTTCAGTTCTCTCGAACTGTTGTGGTGGTGGTGCTGCTGCAATGAGGGAACATAATTGGCAATTCTAAATTGGGGAGAACATTTTGCCATGGTAACTATGTATTTCTATGTCTCTGTTCATGGGTATATAGAAAGAAAGTTCACCTAAAATACTATCACGAGAAGAAAGAAATGTAAGTCTTTCAACTGTTTCAGACTCAAACTTTTTTCTGATATATTTATTTTTCAGTCGAATTAAACAATTATGACTATATCTATTTACGTAAAGCAGTTATTTTATCAAGGGGAAGTTATATAAATGAGGCTCTCTACAGTGTTTGGCTACTGAGATATACAGCCCTGAATACGGATGCAAAGAGGATCTCATGCACCTCACAAAATGTCCGTCAGATTATAGTTATTGGGAACACAAAGATGTGATTTTGGGGACAAATCCCAATTCTCCATGCTTTTGAAATAATCCAGGTTTAGCGAAAATCTAAGACAGTTTGCTGACAGTCACCTGACAGTTTGACATGGAATGCCCCAGTTGCTAAAGTGTGTGACTGTATTAGTGTGGTTAAATGGTGCGTGATGTTTTTCCCTATTCAGAGATCACAAGCTTGCTTTATAGCATCCCCACTCATGATTGAAACTAAAGGTAACCTTGAAGTAAGGTGTTTACGAAAGCTGGTGGATGTCCTTGGGGATAAGGAAAAACCCAAACCATTCTTCATAGCTGGCTCACTACTCACCAGCAGCTACTGTAGGCGACTAGGAGAACGCACGAGGAGACTATAGGACAAGTGACTGAAATGCAATGATAAACCACATGGGTGGTCTCATCCAATCAGGTTGCAGTACAGTTGATGTCCTCTTAAGTAACGTAACTTTCATTTTTAAACTGTAACAGCGGGTTAAGTTGAAGCAGCCTTATGTGTGCGAAAAACCCTAAAATTGCATTTTTACAGAAAAACGTTTTTTATGCAGTAGTAGCTTTCATACACTCCGCAGTAGGAATTACATGACAGATATTTGATGCTGTCTTCCATTAGAGGCTCTTTCCTTTTACACCTCGACCAATTATCTGACATCCCAGTGACGGATATATTAAAGCATAATTAGTTACCGTATTCAGAATTAATTAGCATAAAAAAACAATTACTATATTTGACTATAAACCAGCTGGGTAAACAGCAAGAAACCATTATAGCTTTAACTGTAATTCTTTACTAAAACAGCAGTTGTTGGAAATTCCAGCATTACTGTACCTCTAGTAATACATTTCTTTGAATTTAATTCAGTACGGTTAATAAATAACTAAATAAATTGGACAACAGTGATAATATGGCCTTACTGCTATGTAATATGCATTTTGGGTAAAGCTGATAAGAAACTGTCAAATGGTCAGCTGATTGGAATGTCCTGCTGTAATTGCATTGTTTGTAGGGACCCATATCTACATGTCTAAGGTGATCCCGTGCTCAAGTTGCAATTAAATCTTACAAAGCAAACCCTTTTAACACTACATTGGCATGGAAATCTCTTGGTTGCTAACATGCATTTATAATGAATGACTAAAAAGCTATTGAAAATCATCTATTTAATGATTAGTATTGCTGTGTTTGTTTGAGAAGACAGCAAAGCTATTGAAATAAACAATACTTTTGAAATGCTCAAAACAGAGGCATTTGCTGTCTTAAGACAAAATCAATACGCGCATGCACTGAATTCCAAAGATGCAGTTATTCTGTGGCGTCTCGTTGTAAAGGCTTAGCTGCCTTGATGAAGGTGTACCATATTATTATTACTTGTTTATTTAGCAGACGCCCTTATCCAAGGCGATTTACAGAGACTAGGGTGTGTGAACTATGCATCAGCTGCAGAGTCACTTACAATTACGTCTCACCCCAAAGACGGAGCACAAGGAGGTTAAGTGACTTGCTCAGGGTCACACAATGAGTCAGTGGCTGAGGTGGGATTTGAACTGGGGACCTCCTGGTTATAAGCCCTTTTCTTTAACCACTGGACCACACAGCCTATTGTTTTGTCACTATTTACCATACTCAATATTAAACAATACAACAATTATACATCCAATAAAACACACATATACACATATATACATACATACAATAAAATACACACATATTTTAAAATGTATTTATATTTAAATTTACATTACAACTAAAACAAGTTCACCTGAAACACAGATTACACTGAACAGCAGTTGTAAACCTGGAGAGGCTTGATAATGACTCAATGGAATCCGGAAAGGCATTTCATAACCCCAAGGCTGTGCCAAAGAAAGAATAACGACACAACTGAAGGAGAAAAGGACTGGTGGTCAGAGCAGCTCTGTGGAGACTCTCAGCCCAGGTCTTTTACTAGCACAGACTCATACAGCGGTAGAACACAGTGAATGCTGAACCTTATAGAAATGAACAGTAACAGAGTAAAACAGGACCATCTGCCACTTAATGGGTTGAGAGAAGAGCTACTAAGAAGGTTATCATAAGTAGACTGAATTCAAGTCATTCAATACAACCCTTCAAACACATTTTTGCACAGACTCAAGTATTGTATTTGTGAAATGGGTCCTAGACAAAACAGTTGTACTCTAAAATATGTCTTACCAAACTCTTGTAAAGATGTAAAACAAGGCTATGCTTAGCAGTGAAAGGAGATTATAGGTTCACATAACTAAATCAAATCCTTACTCTTTTTTTTTTTAATTAAGCCTTTTAATTAAAATTAATTAAAAGGCTTAATGGCAGCCTGTTAGGAAAGTAAAGCAAGGCAGACAAACAGGTAACGTTTTGTAAACCAATACGAAACTGCCAGGTCACACATGTAACATTGCGTAACAAACCCTCCGACGGCTGTTTTATATTTTAAACGTGAGATGGTTAAATGTAATTATTTGTTAAATATTTCCATTAGGATTCTCTTATAGCACAAAAGTGATTTGTTAATGTGCTGTGCTACAGTTGTGCCATTCGGCTACCACAACTAATTCCTTTGAAGTTTTTTTTTTTTAAAAATATGCTCTATTGATATGTGTTTTGTACAGTTATGCTTCAAAATATGTCTGGTAAAAGATAAATTATTCTTAATGCCAAATCATTTCATTGTTCAAAGAGAGCTGATAACTACTATATTTATAATGAGTAGTGGCGGAGGAAGAGGAAGATGGACCCCGGTGCAGGACCTTATTGTGGGCCCCCCTGCTCAAACGTTAATTTAACCCTTACTTATAAACATCAAACATACCAAATCAAGTGTTCAATATTGAACTATATTTAATTGTCAGAATGTTAGCATGTATGAAACAGTACGTAATAAGAACGTTTTCTACTCACCTACTTTCATTTTATTCTGCGTACATCTTCACATCCAACACTACACTATTTTTTAATCATAAACGAGCAGGTTTAATCACCAAACCTAACAGGATTCCCCAATTATTACAGAATTCACAATTCTGCACAGACATTTGCAGAAATTGTCTCATATAGGAAACCGTTTATTATTATTATTATTATTATTATTATTATTATTATTATTATTATTATTATTTTTATTTTTAAATCAGAAATGCAGGCATGTTGGTTTGCTGTAGTTTATTTTGTGCTTCCGTCTAAACTACAGGACGAACCGCGCACACAGAATAAAACTGCAAAGGTCTGTGCTGAATAGTACCCCGAAACCTTCCATGAAGACATTCCTCGTACCAGCCTCCGGGGGAGAAAAGTTAGGATAATTAAGACAATAGCGATACCTGTTGAAATGAGGGAGGATGCAATCTGAATTACTGGCACCGCACACCGGCAGCTACAGTGATACAAATGTGTAACACGTGTAACATTTGCAAATATAAACGCAAAGGATATTATCGTTGTTAAAAAAAAAAAATAAAATAAAGAAAAAAAGAAAGAAAAATCACTTTCTTTCAAACCCCTCAGGCGTCCTCTGAGTGCGTCGGCCCGAGCGCAGTTGCACTTGCTGCACCTGCCATTGCTCCACCACTGATAATGAAAGAATTACTTTTGCATTAAAATACTTTTCCACAGCGGGATTCACTGCTATGATCTTTCGCCCCATATGTTTTGCTTTAAAATATGTCTGGTAAAAGATACATTATTCTTAACTCCAAATCATTTAATTTTTCAAAGAGAGCTGATAATTACTATAATTATAATGAGCAGTGGGCTCACTAATATATATATATATATATATATATATATATATATATATATATATATATATATATATATATATATATATATATATATATATATACTCAATGTTTTGATTCAAACACAGGCTCCCTTGAGAAAGCTCTTTGAGCTATATATATATATATATATATATATATATATATATATATATATATATATATATATATATATATATATATATATATATATATATATATATATAATCAACTGTATATTATATTTGCATTTTTACTTAACCTGTTTTCCCATTTTTCAGAGAAGTCTGAAATTACAGAGAATGTAGAATCATAGGGAAGCACTGATGCAGCTCTGTGCCCTTCCACTGGTTGCCATTTTTTGTTTCTTTGATACCAAGTTGTGCGATCGGTATTTCTTAACACGAGATTAGAGAAGATAAGGACGTGTATATCTGTCTCAGTAAGATGATGATTCTTCAGTTTGTCCCTTGAATTTGACACATCTTGACTCCTGCAACAATGTTAATCATACCAAGCTGGCACTGGCCTACCCCCCCTGGGTGTTCCAAACTTAGAATGAGCTTTTCCTAAATCTAGAAAACTAAAGTATGATAACACCAAAATTCTAGAAAAAAGAACATTCCATTCTGGGTGCCAGAACATAGCCATTAATCGCCATGGTTTTAAAAAAAAAAAAAAAAAAAGTGTGAAACACCACCATTTTTCTTAGGACAGTTTGTTTAGTATCATTGGCTAGGCCCAGAGGGATAGGCTGGCTGGACCATCCTTTCCTTCACCCCCTGATGCTGCCAGCAAGCTGAATTCTTATTCTCCTCACTGTGTTACCAGATGAGCTCGACAATTTCACAATAACATGCTGCCATCTGGGCAGCGCCTATCATGCATACTCAATTTGTGTGTAAATGTGTTATTTTTTATTATTGTTCACATTTATTATATAAGATAAAGTCCTTTAAATCCACATTAGGTCAGTGCTGAAATGGGTTTGGTGACCACAGCATAATAAATCCTGATTTAGCATTTATAAAGCATTGTGCTAGCATATTTTTTTTTCTGATATTCTGAATGAGTGTCAAAAAGGATTATATTGCAAGAAGCATTTTTACAATAAACTAGAGGTATAAATTTGTTTCTATTACGGATGCATGTCAAACATTTATTGTAGCAAATTTACATATTTAGCCTCCCTTTGCAACGTTTTTTGAATTGCATCAATTTCTAAGTTAGTTTTAATACACATATGAAAGTTCTGTTGAATGACTGCTTTATGAATGTAAATAATCCCACATTTATGTCTCCTTTTAGGGACACAATGACATGTTCAAAAAAAGATTGTCATCGCTCTAATTATTTTGGGATGCACACAAATCAGACAGATTTGCCCTAACTAGAGCTGACAATCTAAACAGACATTTTTGACAAATGCCTAAACCAGTTTGTTTGATTGTGTTTCTTATCATTGTTTGAATATGTGACTGTACATTGAAGTAATAGATAGTGAAACATGTACTGTAGGAATAGTAAGGCAGTAACCCCCAATTACACTGGAAGGCAATAATACCATAATGTCTCTTAGGGGAGTTTTGGCCAGCTGACAGCAATGACTTCATTAATGGCCTTTCAAGATACCACATTATCGTACATCTTTCATCGTTAACTGATGTATTTATTTAAGTTACTGGAAGTATACAATGAGTGCTATATTGACAGCATTAGACAACAAAAACTGAAGACTTCTAAATTACACTTATACAAGTTTACTGTGGTGTACCATTGTAGAAACTGTGGTAAAAACATAAGCAAGAAATGTTAAAACAGAGTATGGTAAATCATGACATGTATACTGCATAAGCACGAGAAAAGCACTGGAAACTTATAATGGGAAGATAGTTTAATCTAGCCCCTCCAGTCCAGGTTGCATCATTTTCATTGACGCAATTAAAAGGCTAAAAATATCGATTTACAACAGTCTTTGTTTTCCTTCTATTTGTAAATGGGGCTTCTTAGCAACACTGACTGCAGCGTTACTAGGCACTCTAGGTGCGGGAGGGTTGAAACAGGCTTAATCGCCATGTAATGTTGCTTCTAACCAAGAACCTGTCCCCTGTGAAATGAACAGATTGCTGAACAATATTGCTCTGAAAATGATATCAAAGCACTTAACCTTTGGACCCCTGACCTTTTATTAGCTTTGCTTGTTATAAAGTCATTATGTTGGTTGTAATTTAAAATAAATATCAGCATGCTTTAATAAAAACATGTTTACAGCTAAGTCAATATGATCTGCAATGGACTAAAAAAAAAGAAAAATCAAAAAAGTTAATACTATTTAGAATACTCATTCAAAATTTCTTGGCTAGGGAAACATTTTCATTTATTATTTAATTTATATTAATTTTTTGTTTGAACAGGCAAAGTATTGCGTCTGGTTGTAAGTGTAAAGTAAAAAAAAATAATAAAACAGTAAAACATCTCTTAAGACTGACTAAAAGGTTTTGAGCTTCCAAAATAATTCAAGTAAATCTTACCTGCCATGTATTACCATCAAGACTCATAGATTATTATATATATATTTTTTTAAATGGACGTTTTTTCGCAGCAATTAGTGAAGAAAATTGTAATCAATTGTTCCCGGAATGTATTTCAAAGCTTCAATTCCAGGTCCCTGCATTCTATTTCAAGAGATCACATGGAACGCCGAGAACCTGAAAAAGTGCAGGTCATAGAAAAAGAAGAAAAAGGTCTGGCTGGTGTTGCAATGGTTCTGGGAGTTAGAGTTCTTGTAAAAGGAAATACAATCCTTATCTGCTGGCAGAGAACAGCCTTCGTCATTCTATTCCAGTTTTGAGACCTGTGTAGAGGGGATCAGAATTGAAAGGTCACATTGTCACATGGTTAGAATGAAATGAGAAAGGCTGTTCAGTTGTTCAAAGCCAGCTAAAGGCAGAATCATGATAGTTACTCAATATTGGAAAGATAGAACCCAGTGATTCCTAACATCTTTAAATAATTCAAGAGTAAATCGTTTAGAAAACAGGGGTAGGTCCCTTTTTTGGGTGGGTATGTATATATACATAATTAGAGCAACATCTCTAATTATGTATGTATAAGTTGCCCCTGCAAATAAACAAAGGAGTGTGACTTCAACGTAGTTGTGCAATGACTTTAGGACATCATCAGCTGATGATGCTCTTTTAGGGGTGCACAAACCTTAATTCAAACAAAAAGTGGGGTTTCAGTACAAAACTGCTGAGTTAAAGCTTAGTTAATAGGACACATAGTCCTATTGGAAAAAAAGGCAACTGATTACTTCCAAAAGCTGGACATCTCTTTGGTGTCTTCATCTATCCTCCTTTGTTTCCCCTACAGATACCTTTCGCTTCTGCCAAAACTCAATGACCCAGAGCACTGTCTATTTATCGTATTGTCTGCTTTTGTCTTTTCTGCAAAGATCACCAGGACTTCCTAATGTGGAATTAAAGATTAAGCCATTGAGCTTCTAATTAAAAATGCATTTGAATGATGTTAATAGATTTTTCATGTATTTATATGTTTTGCTTTGCAAAACCTTTTAACCGTAGTTTTTTTTTCTATGCTACAAGTCTTAATACATTTATTTTTAAAATGAATTCATTACCCACGACAGCATGTGAACTGAGATTAAGTCAATTCACACAGCCAGTTCACACACTAAACTTAGCAACAGTAGCCAATAGGAAGAAATGGGAAAAATTGAGTCAGGCACATAAATATCACATCAAATACCACTTCAATCAAACAGAGAATTGTCATGGCAGTATGTTACTGTGAGATGGCACTTCCCCTCACATAATAGTTACAATAGTTAGGATCCCATTATAAATCCTAGATAAACCATTACCAGGGATGACATGGATTTGGAATGATCATATGGTAACGGCACCATACTGCAATGTGACTACTAATGTTCATTGTGATACCATTGGTAGGTAAAAGTCTCAAAATCATTGGGGATTGCACAGGGAGTGTGGTGTTGGCTCTGGCACTCCCACTGGTAACAAAGGTAGAATCAGTAGGAATGAGGCAGTTCACCACGGTTCACCAGCCCCTACTGGCCAGATGCCCATTGAGTTCAAGTGGACACCTTGTCCTCTAGGGCACGGTAGCTCACCAATATATGCTGTTGAGCACCTGTGTAAAGAGGAGATTGGCTTGGTGGTGGGATTGGAAGAAGCCCTCTGACCTTCGGTTCTCCTGAGATGTTGCGGGGAGTTGCTACAGCGAGGGAAGGTAATTGGACATTTTAAATGGAATAGAAAAAACAGAAGATGATTTATGTGCTCTTCTCTACATTCAGATAAACCATTCAGTTCAATATCTACTATTGAAGCCCCTTTCAGTAATGTGATTAACAATCCTGCTCTGTAATGCAGTTTGCAGGGTTAGGGGTCTTTTCAAACACAGGTGTAGGTGACACAAGTGCTGGCTTGACTTGCATGCTAAATGTTTTGCTCATTGTAGCTGCTGATAACTGTGTTGACATTTATTTTATTATTATCATTACCGTTTTTATGGACTTCTTAAAGACAAGTTGTGGAGCAGGGAGATTCTGATATCCGCACCCCCTCCCCCGACGACATGGCTCCCCTTAACCGCACCGTGAGGGCTCGGTTGTACAGTGCAAATGAGGCATTATTGAGTGACTCTGACAACATCTCCCTGTACCTCCTTGAACTTCAATCCATTCATCGAGAAATCAGAGATAAGTAGGGCCTTCAAGTAAACACACAGTTCATCTAATTTGGCCTATCCTGCGTCAGGCTTTTATCAGATCCAGATAAAAAAAAATGCAAAGCAAGAACCTCCAAAGTGTGTGTCCATTCCTTAATTTCAATTACTGGTAGTATTCTAATCTGATTTTTAAACAGCTCAGAAAGCTCAGTAAGATATAATTAATTAGGTGTTTTTTTTTTACTTCTTATCAGTTGCTATAGCAATATTATCACTGGTCTCCCTTTACTTTTTGGGGATTTGGGATTTTAAAACATTTAACACATTTGATAGACTGCACTCACTGAATGAAAACAGTCTGAATCAGTAACTTGCTTAGTCAATTACTGGAATTTCTTTCCATCACTTTAATCTTTAACAGCATGAAGTATGTTTCTTTGCTTCATGGCTTATGTTTGTATTATTGGAGTGTGTCGATTGCAATGAACCTTCCTAAATATACCTTCAGAAAACAGAAAACCTGACATCCGTGGGTTGGTCGTTCCACCACTGAGTGGCAAGGGTGGAGAAAGAGCGGGCTCTGGAGGCGGGGGAGCGGAGGGGGCGAGAGGGGGTGTAGGGGGAAATAACAGTCTGGAGGTAGGAGGGGGCAGAAAGGTCGAGACAGCGATAGGCAAGTACAAGAGTTAGGGACCCAGTGGAGTAGTCTGGGAGAAACGAGGAAGGGAATAGACAAGGTGAGCATGATGGATGAGCTGGAGTGGAAGGATGACCTCTGATAACCTATGCTTTACTATTCTTCTTAGAAAACAATCCCACAAAAAGATTCCATCATTTATTTTTCTTGTTTTATGTTGGTATTGGCTTTGAAAATAAAAGTATTTTTTTACAATGATGAGCATTTTCATTTGCATTGAAAACTACAGCATAAGATGAGCACTATAACTACAATGCTGAAATACAAAGACAGTAAACAGGAACTTTAGCCCCAGTGATTATCTCAAGGGTATGTTGAATGGAACATTTTGAAAAGGGTTTTGAGTCTTGTTAAGTTGTACACTAGCTGGTGTCATAATCTGTGCTGTTGTCATAATCACTTACGTTGGTTTTGTACTGGCAGAGTCACTCAAAGACCATACTTCTTAGATGGATTAGTCCGTCCTTCCTGTATGAAAAGACCATGCCATTTACAGGAGTTACATGGCACAACACAAGCAGGTTTTTTCACAGTCTTGTTGATTGATTAAGAAAGATGACACGATGGAACGAAGATATCAGCAGCTTGACTATATAAGAACATATGTAAAACAAATCCCAGAGCGTTCACTGACACACATGCAATAACTTTGTACTATGGAAATAAAAGAGATTATATATGTTTTGCCCTTAAAAATGTCATAACACAGTCATACCTCAGAATTGATGACTGATTGTTTGAAGTTGTGGATGAAAGACTAATTTTAATGTATTTATTTACTTACACATTTATAAAATGCATAAGGGATGGGACTTATTTTATGACTAATTTTATATAAAATGTCCCATTCCTTACACTATTTAAAGAGGGAAGCCTCTTGTAGATCGTATCTATCTTTCCTGTAATTTTGCACCCATTACCAGGCATTGGATGCCTACAAGGTTGCAGGCATCAAAAATAAAATTCAGGGGCTGAATTCAGGAGAAGAGAACTATGGCATTCTACGGTGTTATTATTAATCTTATAAAGCCCAATTGAGACTTCCTACTGTGGAGCGGATTGGTATTGGGACGCCATGTTGGAGGGGCCAGCCAAGTCAAACATTTCTGTATTTCATTTGTAAATCAAATGCACTGTTTTTTAATTTACATTGATCAATAGCCATTTAATCAAAGCAAACTACTGTATAAACCCTTAGTGTTTTAAATGATTGTATTCTCTACCCTTTACACATTCAAATATATTTATTCAAATCCTCTCCATAGTGCAGTTCCAGCTGTTAAAAGGGGGGTTATGTTTCTTAGGGGGTGCCATAACCCTCCTTGACCCCTGTATTTAGCACCATGTCTGTATCGATTTCATTTATTGAATTCACTAGGTCTACATGGTACTGGTATGAAGTGAATAGCAGTACCATATAGATCTAATGATAAAACATATAAGAATTTGCCTTACTTGTTTAGTAGTATTTGCTGTATGCGTACACTCATGAAATTTACTATATACATTGCTGAAAAGTTCCTTTTACAATGAAAAAGAGCGCACATCAGTTAATTTTTTATTTAACATTTTCACTTCATTGGGATCAGCCTTCTCTCTTTCATTTCATGTCTCTCGTTTCACGTATTTGTTTGCTGTGAGGTTACCGGAAGACTTTTGTTTGGTATCCTAGGGGATATGTGAAAAAAAAAACCTGGTCTTGTGTGCTCGATAAGTGCAAGTTATAAATATAGTGGACATTTTTAAAGAATATGTAATTGTGTGGGCACTATTGTGCTTTTGAACCATTTCAATATCATTATTGTTTAATACGTGTAATATTCTGGAGACCCCAGCCCAAAAATGTAATATTAAATAAGAAGCAACAGTAGTGCTGCTTATTTAACAGTGAACATTAGAGTCTGAAACATCTCCGTATCTGGGGTCTATTTTAAAATTTAAACAGTGGCTGATCTTACTGCCACACAAATACATATAATCCAGATCTCTCCTCATTTAAGCTCATTGGTTTAAATGCATATGGTAATGTTAATAGGTGGGTATTTAAATCAACCCCAAACCACTTTTGAGTTGAGCTGGATATTTTTTATGTGTCCAACATGTATGACTTATTTTAAATAACCAATTACTATAATTGCAAACACACTCATAATATGAATAAACAACCATTTCAATGCTGATTGCAGAAAGCATAATTGTCAGTTTTATCTTTTGTAGGTGTGTCTTTTTTGCGTTACTGTAAGTATATACGGATGTTATAATGATGCAGTTTATGACGCAGGAGCCACAGGGAATTAGCTCCCCAGTAAAACGAGTTTTGCGTTCTTATCTCAGTCAGCCGGCAAGCAACTAATCCCTGGCTCAGGTGGTGTTGCTTAAAACAGTGCTAACACTGACTAATCCTAAACAAATCATTCCGATTCACTGGGGTCCCTCTGGATCTGGGGAAAGCAGCAGTTTTAACCTAAACCCTGCTCCTATGCAATGTCACACATTGTATGCACAAAATGCCTCTCCAGCAAAATCCCCTGCTAAATGAAAAAATGTAACAATACACAGGATGGTGTATTGTAACGATTTTGTTTATGTGAATCTACCCCCATATCTACAATGAGTGGCATTGCATCAGCAATAGGATATACAAGCAAAAACTGTATTGTGACCACTAAATAGGCATTTAAAAATAGCAAGTATGGGCAAATGGTGAAGGTACGTAAACTGGGTGGGGCTGGGTGGGAGATGGAGGGGATTGTTGCTGGGACACCAGCATCACTGTAGAGCCTTTCTGGGGTATTGTGGGTTAGTTGACAAAACACAGACAACCCCTGAAAAGTGCCCAATAATAATATCTTTATATAGTGCCTTTCATAGTGTACCACCATCACAAAGTGCTTTACAGAGGTAGGCTCTCAACTGTGCATTATATGCAGAGTCACTCCCAATAGGACATTGATTTAACATCTCATCTGCAGGATGGAGCACTTGGAGGTTAAGAGACTTGCTCAGGGTCACACAACGAGTCAGTCAGTGGCAAAGGTGGGATTTGAACCTCTGACCTTGTGGTTACAAGCCCTGGACTTTAACCACTGGACCACACTGCCTCCTGTAAGGAGGCTGCAAATAGGCTGATCTCTGGTGGCAGTGTTACATTTCAGCAGTCAACTCCTGGCCAATAGGAAATCCACATTACACAATGGAGGAAAAGCACTGAAGGCTTTTTCTACTATCTCATTGTATCTTGGCAAAAGCAGAGTCCAATATTAGTATGAAGTAAATAACAGCTACACTCATATAATTAAAATCGAATTCCCTGATCTAAAAGGACCCAGATGACCAAAAATAGGTGCCAGTGGATTGGTGGAGTCACTGGTTACGCTGCAGGCAAAATATAAAAACTCTTTTTATGCACCACCCACAATGTGAAGAAATCATGGGAAAGCATTATGGGCCCAGTGGGGTTGCATCAAACAGATATTGGAAATGGAAGTACCCATTGGGCACATCTGGTGGCACTGGCTTCCATCTTGAATTGTGATGTAAAACCTCCCCACAAACACACTGTCTTGGGTCAGAAAGAGGTTCTACTTTGCTGAGATTCTATCCATCACTACAATGTTGGCCTTCGTGTTGGGGAGAAAGCAACTAACTCTGCTTTAGGACAACCTCAGGTAAATACAATAAGGGTGAGTTGAAAGTGAGTCTGGTGCTTGTTTGGGTCCAAGCACTACTGTAATGGCTTTGGGTAAGTGATAAAGAAATGGTGTTCATCGCTGACACAGTAGAGCTGACTAACATGCTAGAGTTATTCCAGCAACGCCGCCTGACCCCTATTTCAATGCAGACAGCATTAATTACATTTGATGAGGTGGAATCAGCATTGTTACTGAATTAGCTGTTGCAGAAATTTCTAAGAACCTTAAGAAGGGTGGAGAAGACGATGCCCCTAATTGCAGACGGGGCTGAGGCTCTGGTTGGGGACACATGTAGATATGAAGGGGATCTATTTTAGCACAATATCTAGTAATTCAACACATTCTATTTTAATGTTCGATGCAGCGGCTTAACTAAATAGGTCGCTCTTTAACTCCCCCTATGGGTGATTTATAAATCAGGGCTATAACGATCCACCCCTTGTTTACACCATATGCTAATTCTAACATGTTGTTATGTTCTACAAAAGCCAATACAAATCAATTACATTTTACTATCTAGGGAACGTCATTTCAGCTATTAATATTGCCATGTAATATGATGGTGTAAAGTACTAATCTTATTACTTGACACGTTGCTATGCAATAAAACCATTTGAAACACCAATGTCTCTAAGTAAACACATCAAAAACACTGTAAAATGTAAACCGAAGTGCACTTTTTTCGTTCTTCATTAAAAAAACAACAACAATTGCAGCACCTAATGACCGGATGAAAGCATTAACAGTTATTTATTTTTATCTTAATATTTTTGTTTTTTTTAACTGACGCAGAAAACAAACAAACAAAAAAAAAAAAACCCTTATCGTTATACCCATCTGACTAATGTAAAGTATTTGCCTCTCTTGGGTACCAAC
The DNA here is from genome assembly GCA_030684275.1 of Acipenser oxyrinchus oxyrinchus. Lineage (NCBI taxonomy): Eukaryota > Metazoa > Chordata > Actinopteri > Acipenseriformes > Acipenseridae > Acipenser > Acipenser oxyrinchus. The sequence continues at coordinate 45,607,669 of CM060255.1, read as the reverse complement.
CTTCTCTGTTCCATTTGTTCTGCTGTGTATGCCTAGGGCAGTCTCTGGACTTGGTAATTATTGACAGAACCTGTGTTCTCATAGGACCCGCTGCTGTACATTACAGCCTGTGTATGAGGTATGAGTCAAAGAGTAAGACGAGAACAGGTCTACCCACTTTGAACTAGATGACCACCTCTCTTTGAATGCGAGAAATCGGCATACAGTACCTGCTGGTAAACGCCTGCAGCAAGCATGCGACTGAGATATCTGTACTTTGTGCTTTGCTGTCAGGTCCTATGTGTGAGTGGGGATCCAGACGCTGGAAGCCGCACCTGGGCTAGATTTTTAAAACTTCCTTATCCAGAAGACGAAGCGTTTCTTTATGATACATTCCCGGATGATTTTATGTGGTCCGTCGGGACAGCCGCCTACCAGACCGAAGGGGCTTTTCAGAAGGACGGAAAAGGACTCTCTATATGGGACACTTTCACAAGCGCAGGTAATCGGGGTACAGGCGAGGTGGCCAGTGACAGCTACCACAATGTGCACAGAGACATTCATTTGATCCAAAAATTAAAGGTAACACATTATAGATTCTCAATCTCTTGGCCCAGAATTTTTCCGAATGGAACAATCGGCAGCTATAACGAAGCAGGGGCGAGTTACTACATAAACCTGATTCACAGGTTGAAGAGAATTGGAGTGGAGCCTGTCGTTACACTTTACCACTGGGACCTGCCAGACACTCTGCAGCGGCTTTATGGTGGATGGAGCAATCCTATTTTAGTGGACCTTTTTAAGGAGTATGCAGAGTTTTGCTTTAGGACTTTTGGAGACAATGTGAAATTTTGGATCACTATTGACAATCCGTTTGTCGTTGCTTGGCATGGCTATGGTACTGGAATGGTTGCTCCAGGCATCAAAGGTGACCCGGGGTTGCCATTTCGAGCTGGTCATACTCTTATTAAGGTAAGTGATACACTGAGGACCCAGCAGGTAAAACTGTAGCGGAAAAATCGGGAAGACTTCTTAAGCAAGCGTGTGTCACTTTATGCTCAAAGTTGTTGTTTGCTGTCAGATATATTTTCAAACAGTGTTGTCCAAATGGGTTTAACCCTAGCCTGTTTTTTTTCTTTTTGTCCGCCCCCCCCCTTTTTAAAAAAAAACAATTATGACTACAGATTAATTCGGTATTGATATAAACACGATAACATATATGGTGCAAACATGGCTTAAAAAGACACAAACAGATGTGAGTTGTTTAGCAAACTTTGTTTATGCTTCAAAACGTAGGTGGGTCCAATGCGTTTATGAGAAAACAGTATATCGTAAATATCATTGTTCACACTGGCGTATTATCGACTATAGAATAATATTACAAATAACATTACAGAATAGTGACTACACTCGCTTTTATGGACACCTGAACAGATATTAACCCTTACTGTTTAGCACAACAATGTGCTCTACTGAAATAAATCCGAAGTAACTTCGATTAACTACACAATGAGGTATCCAGAAAACACTATGTTACTATAAACCTAACCATAAACCTAACAGACCTCAGAAAGCACTTTTATAAGATGTTTTAAAATATTTTTTTATATAGGAATGACAGCAATTTTATAATCTTTTTTTTAAATATCCAGTCTTATTATCTTATAGGAAACCTATAGGGACATTGTCATACAAGGATTTATACAATTATCTGTTATAATTGTGGACAAATCCTCTATGAATATGTTTTCTTTAGTTTATCATAGCAATTGCAAATGAATAATATGTCTGGAACATATACATGACTCCGATCAACAATGTCTGCTTTCAACATTTTATCTCAGACTTGTTCAAGGGGATATGTCACTACACCACAGCTAGACACACTCTACTGACTCCTGACAGTAGAACAGAGTGAAGAAAGGATATAGATGTACTGGGAGGAGAATACATACTGGACTGAACATTATGTACATGTAAATATCTTGTTATCGCTAAATCATCTCTTCAAATAATAATATCTTTATTTTATGTAGCACCTTTCATAATGGACCACCATCACAAAGTGCTTACAGAGGTTGGTTTTAAACTGTGCATTATATGCAGAGTCACTTACAATAGGACATTGATTTAACTCAATGTGCGGGATGGAGCACAAGGAGGTTAAGTGACTTGCTCAGGGTCAAACAGTGAGTCAGTCAGTGGCAGAGGTGGAATTTCAACCAGTGACCTTCTGGTTACAAGCCCTGGACTTTAACCACTGGACCACACTGCCTCCTATAAATGCAGCTATGATAACTATTTTAATGCAGTCTTACCCCAAAACGATTGGGATTGGGGCATTTATTTACTACTCCCTCCCTTGCTCACTACACATTTTAGTATAGCTGTGAAAATAATCATCCTTCAATTGTGTGAGATTTTAATGAGCAATCCCACGAGTGCAGTGGCACCAATGCAGAATACAACGAAAGACATCTGTTTTTCACTTAAACACCAGCATTGGATTTTCTGTCATAGAAAGAGCTGAAACTGGTGGAAGATTCAAACACATTTTGGAATTGAGTTGTGATGTAAAGCAAATCAGTAAATGACTTGTGACAGCAGCCCTCTAGTGGCTGATATTAAAAGTGTATGAAATACTGAACAGCTGCTGCCTGCACTGGCAGTCTGGATCCAGTCTAACATTGCACTGGCAAACAGTTTGAGTGCTTGTCTACGACCTTTATTAAACACATGTGAGAAGCTGTTTTACATGTCCAGCTACGGTGTCGTTACAAGCGCCCAAAAGAGGTTTGTTGCTCCTGGGTAATTTTGACTTTATCCAGTTTGAATCCCAGTCAGTGCACCTCAATACATGCATGTGAGAAATGTACAACTCCAGCAATTCTTACTTGGGAGTATTTTCAGTTTTATTACCATGTGAACATATTTGGTCTTCAGTGCTGGAAGGAAACCAATTTGGTTAACAGGTTAACAGATAAACTATATAAAGTCAAGTTCACAACAATCTGTCATAGACTTTGGACACCATTTTATGGATGAAACAGATTCGGTAAGCATTTACTCCAGTTCAAAGTTTAAGCAATCTGCCAACACCAACTATGAAAGAGTGCTTCAGGAAACATAGTTTTCATTAAAGCTTCATAAAATGAATACCTTTACTGTAGGAAAAAAAAAAATGCACTCCTTGCACTGGAGCAAATACCTATAGTGAATATAATGTACAGAGGCTTGTAGTTAGAAATTAACAATTGTTTAAGACACTGACACGTAATGATGTGGTTCTGTTAATTTAAAAGAAGCACTAGAGGGTATTTCACAGTAGTTACTGAGTGTTTCAAATTGGTAGCATTCCACCAATTTACTCACAAAAATGTAGCTACTTCTGTGCTTCTGCATTGCCATTGGTATCTACATACAGTATTCATTCCTTCGTTCATATGTTGATTTAAGTGAATAGTTCACAATGTCTCTGTGTTTTGGTCCCTAGCATGTAAGAATGAGAACAGTAAACAAGAGCAACCAACAGTGTGTGTTGTTTCGTTAGCTTTTTATCAATATGTTGAAGACCTGGTGCACAACAGCTTTATTGACAGGTGGGATTATGAGGGCATTCTATTTATAAAAAGGTAACAATCTAATTACTGCTCTGTACTATAAACCCTTTTTTCCATTTTCTTTCTAGCTTATTAATCAATGCAAGATAAGTCAGCACATAGGTGCTTTTACACAGAACAGATCATTCTTCGGTCCACGCAGCAGCCTCATGCGCAGCAATGAGCCACTAGCTGCTGACTATGGAAAATGTGTCTTGGAAACAGAGACCTAAACTTGATTGTTTGGTTGTTTGATTGTTTAGTCGCTGAAACTGCCTTAAAAAACAAGGTTTCGCGATTTTTTTTTTTTTGCTATCCTTATTTAGCTACAGTAGCATAACACTAAACAAACAGACAAAAACATCTCTCGTTAAAACGTTTGTCTAATTTTATATCTTCATTTATTGATAACATTTTGACCAAGACAAGTCTACCAAGTTTAAAAATGATTGCATATAATTTTGACATTTTACCTGAACTAGCAGAGGAATAAATCTTGAATCTAGTTTCTAGGAGTGAGTATTATTATTATTTGTTTATTTAGCAGATGCCATTATCCAAGGTGACTTACAGAGACTAGGGTATGTGAACTATGCATCAGCTGCAGAGTCACTTACAGCAACGTCTCACCCAAAAGACGGAGCACAAGCGACTTGCTCAGGGTCACACAATGAGAATTTGAACTAGGGACCACCTGGTTACAAACCCATTTCTTTAACCACTGGACCACACCGCCTCCTATAGTATAGATAAAAGCACAATGTTATAACAAAGTATGAGAACAATTTGTGTAATGATGATTGCTTAGCTATTGAAGGCCAGATTTGAAAAAAGAACAGTTATATAAACCCCCTCCGGTGATATTTACTTGTGACATTACCTCCAACCTGCCATTTCACTTTTTGGTGAATAATCTTTTCTTTTTTTGTTTAAACTGTACAGTATCTCACAGGACCAGTCTTGTACACTCCCTTGCAAACTAGGAGTTCACTTGATGCTGCCATCTAGTGATAGCCAGGGAAAATGCATTTGACAATTTACAACAAATAAAAAGAGAATAAAAATACACACTATTGTGTGCAACCTGGAATTGCGACCAAGCTGGTACTAATGGCACTGCAGTGTACAGCAACTGCTCTGGCTTTGGTTCAGACCATTGCTGTAAAATTAATATGTAAAAATGTGACAATGTAGTGCTGTGGGGCCAATCTACCAATGTGGCTGCCCTCTCGCTACCACTTCTCTATGCAACAAAACCATTGAATTACTATTGTCGTGCTACTACATTACCATTAAAGATGGTAAGGGTATTTTACAGGTAGGCCTAAATATGATTCCTGTATTTTTTTTTTTTTAATTTTTAGGCCCATGCAGCAGTTTGGCATCTCTATGATAACAAGTTTCGACAAAAACAGGGCGGTAAGGTGTCCATTGCTCTTGGCTCTCACTGGATAAGTCCGCGCAAAAAGAGCAAAGAGAATATTAAGGCCTGCCAGTGCTCCCTTGACTTCGTCCTGGGCTGGTTCGCTAAGCCCCTGTTTATCGATGGAGACTACCCAACTTGCATGAAGAAGAACCTCTCCTCTAATTTACCGTCTTTCACCGAAGCTGAGAAAAGGGAGATCAGAAACACGACTGATTTTTTTGCCCTCTCTTTCGGATCGGTGTTGAGCTTCCAGCTCATAAACGACAGTCTGAAGTTTGGACAGACAGAGTCTCTTAGCTTGAGGATGGTGTTGTACTGGATAAATGCTGAGTACAACAGTCCCAAAATCTTCATTGTGGAGAACGGCTGGTTTGTCAATGGAAACACAAAAACGGAAGATGCCAAAAACATGTATTATATGAAAAGGTTCATCATGGAAACTTTAAAATGTAAGTGTTTTGTGTTTTTAATTATCATATTGGTGAAAATAAAATTATGTCAAATACTGTGTACTGATTCCCATAGCGTGTATATATAATCACTGCTCTCAACAATTACTGGACATATTCATAATTGCAGAACAATCTTGGGCAGGGGAGCTTGCTGTCTCATTGTACCCCATGAAGCATTCAGACAAAGAGCCATATACTGTATGTGTATTCAAAGAATTTGCGATACTAGCTTGCTTTCAAACTGTAGGTGCTTTAAACAATGTCCTCAGTTCCATTGTGTGAGTCACATTTACCCCTCTGTAGTAGCAGTACAGACAAGCTAGGTGGCGTATAGACAAAAAAGAGCTCATTTAAATACAGATGCTTAACACAATATAAAATTGCGCATGTATATTTTTCGTCTCAACAATTCAAATATCTTGGTATCCTTGAGTAGGTAATCCACCCGCCTTCAAATACATGCGTACTATTTGATTAACCAATCTGTCCAACAAGTGCAGTGTTTACCTAAAACATTAGTATTTATATACTACAAGTAGATTCTCGCTTCCAGTCATGTCAGTGAAGTAGACCTGTGGGATTATGTGTCTCACAACCCTCTGAAGCACTGCATAGATCCTTGGAATTATTATTCCAGTTACAGCTGCCTTGTTTACAACCAGCCATGTAAATGTGAAACTATTATCCATTCAGGAATACCAAGGTATGTATTGAGCCAAGTCTTGGAGATGGGTAAAACATCCCTGGTCATTTTACATTTACTCATCTGTCCCATGCTTGTTGGAAGGTAGGCCGGAGGAGAAAGCTTTTGTTCTTGTCGATACCCCTCCCCTGGGACCTGGGGACGTCGACAATAGTGTATCTTTTTATAATAACCTCTCAGCTAATACAAAGCAGGCACTGTACAATATCCTCCTGTGCTGGATATACTAGAAACTGGAGGACTCTAATTAGTGACAGTTACATTATCCTCCAGTTCTAGTGAGGTTTCTTCTGGCTTAACTGAATGAGAAGACATTGAACAGACTACTGTCCACAACAGCTATCATGATCCGTTATGGAGTGGCATGGGATGATACCAAGGACAGAAACTTTGCCTTACAATCTGTGTGTGGTGCTGTAGTTTGCAGTTGAGCGCCCCTAAACCAAGGAAGAACAGGGAAATAGCTGGAACACCACATTGTACATTGCAAAGTTTGAAAAAAACAGCTTTAAAGGTTATATAGAGACTTTGAATGATCCGATCCGGTTTCAGGTGTTTTCATTTTTTTATTAAATACTTAACAGGTTAAGTTGCTGATAGGTCCTGATAGTTTACCAGTGTATCGCTTTTTTCCCTTCACACACTGTTCATGCTTTACAGTATCCGTATCAAGAATGCACAAATTTCATTCAAAATGAAGTTTGCATATAGCAGAGTAAATCTCCATCATAGGCCATACTCATGACCCAAATTCCCAGGATGTAGTAACAACAAGAGATTTTTGTTAGGTAAAATACATCCACAAAAAAAAACAAAAAACTGTTCACTAATACATGCCTCTCTTTTTGCAGCAATTAAGTATGACAATGTTTCTGTGATTGGGTACACCGCCTGGTCCCTGGTAGATGGGTTTGAGTGGTACAGAGAATACAATATCCGACGGGGCCTGTACTATGTGGATTTTCTCAGCCCAGACTTGAGAAGGGAACCAAAGTCCTCCGCCTTCTTTTATCAGAAACTGATTGAGAAAAATGGATTCCCACTGCTCCCAGAAAATGAGCCAATCACGGGAGTATTTCCATGCAACTTCACCTGGGGCACGGCTGCCAACTCAATACAGGTAGGAGCTCTTCACCCAGCATGGCTATGTTTTAACTGCATTGGCCGTCTGGAACCTATTCAAAATCTGGTAGCAGCTTTCTTGGCCTTCATAGGCAGTCACAATGCTTGAATCTGTTTGTGTGGTAAAATAGCACACTGTGAATCAAATTCAATTAAAGTGTATGTAGTATGAGGTATGATGTGTGGATCACGGGTACATTAAGTCAGTGTCATGGGGTGACCTCGCCTCCCACCTAATTTCTAAGTTAATATTTCACTGTAATGCAGCAGGTGTGTTATCCAGCAGGTATGTGCAGTAAGAATAAACTTCGCAGCAGTGAATAAAAGCAAAAAACAGTATACCAGTCCGTAGGGCTGCAGGTATTAAACATTTAACTTCAGCATAAATCATAGTAATGGTAAGAAAAAGATAAATGGAAATTAAGGAGGCTGTGTGGTCCAGTGGTTAAAGAAAAGGGCTTGTAACCAGGAGGTCCCTGGTTCAAATTCCACCTCAGCCACTGACTCATTGTGTGACCCTGAGCAAGTCACTTAATCTCCTTGTGCTCTGTCTTTCGGGTGAGACGTAGTTATAAGTGACTCTGCAGCTGATGCATAGTTCACACACCGTAAGTTGCCTTGTATAAAGGCGTCTGCTAAATAAACAAATAATAATTAAATTAAATCATAGTTCATACATTTTATAAAGCTGCAATGTTAGCTTTGCTATATTTTGTCTATTTGTTGAAAATCTAAAATTTCCCCTCTAAAATAAAGCAGGTTGCTTGACAGCTGAGACTGCTTCATATGGCCTGGCAGGGTTTGCAAGTTTTTATTTTTTTTTTAATTTCTTTTTTTATGGACAGGCAAATCACAGCATATATAGTTCAAACACTCAATCGTAGTCAGTTTGACGAATGTTTCAAGCAAGGTCTCCATTATTTCAAATTATTATTAAATGTTTAACAGATATAATGTTTAACAGTTATTTTGAATCAGTGCCATACTTGCTACCCATGGTGGCTGTACACCCTACAGTGTTATAGAGGGTATTTTAAACTGTTCTGTCCTTCACTTTAGTGCCCTTTCATTGCAGTGTCCTGCTTGGCAAGTAGTTTTGTGGTATAACTACAGCAAAGACAACAGTGGAAATGACGCTAATTAACCATTCAGTTAAAAAGGTTTAAATTAAGAATACACTTCTAAGCCATTTGTGTGCTTGTGCAACAATCCAGTAATTCAAAAATGAATTCTAAAATTACTTGTCACTCTTATGCCCCACCTTTCCATTCTGCCTAGTCAAAAACCTAATGTTTACCTAGTTATACGCAGCATGAGAGAAGCAAATAACCAAACATTCAGCAGTGAGACTACCAGTACCAAGGCTCTAAGAAAGGTATGTTAAAACATATTGCCCAATCGATTGTTCTTCTTCACTGTTGTCATTCATAGCGCAGGCAAGGGCAGGTCGGCAGGTCAATTTCTTGACAAATATGCGAGCGACTTGTAGGTCATTAGACTTTGTTTATTTGTCTTTACAGGGACTCTGCTGCTTTTAACAGGTTGGTGGAAAAATAATGTATCTGTGTATTCTTCAGCCTTAAAGAGTCATTTCAGCCCATCAATCACTTGAAAACTTCTCTTATCACCTTAAAGCAGTCAAATAATAATAATTTAAAAAAACGTTAAGAATCGGTGGGGTTGGCAGATGTTTTGAATGGAACGCGGAAGGCGGTTCAGTGACAGTCAGAAAATGCCTCCTGTAGAAGAATGCCCTCCTTGGTCATATGAGCATGTGCAATAACTCTGTCACTCATATGGGCAAGCACAGAATCTGTTTCGGTAAGCCCCACCTCACTCTGAGGTGGGGCTTATTTTTGCATCCCAGTAAAGAGGTGCCTTTTTCAAATCATTTAAACTAGCGAGATTAGGACAGTCTTTTTCATGATTTCTATCAAGTTTTCGCTTGCGATAGCTTTGATAGATTATTGCATTAGCCAGTATAACGTCTCTCTGTGCTTTCTGGTAAATAGGCACTGGATACGGGGGAACTTTCTCCATTATTATTTTGTATTGTTTGTGACCTAACACCAAAAACAAAATGGAATCATGCTGGACCACCAAGTAGAAGAAGAAGAAGAAGAAGAAGAAGAAGAAGAAGAAGAAGAAGAAGAAGAAGAAGAAGAAGAATATATTTCAGTGGACCACATGAAGATGTGATGAAATACCAATATAAATTCACACATAAATCATGTCCTGTTTATAACTGTAGTGGGTTGCATATTTCTATGTAACCGTTGTAATGTCAGTAAATGAACCACACATAATGTGTGGATTTGGTTGACTGGCTGGTTAACTGCATTGGTCTGTGTTTACAGTGTTTTTTGCTACATGTTTTGAGCTGTGGTGTGAGTCAATAGTGGTGCCGTTTTGTTTTATTCTAAGACACACAGCATTGCCATACAATCGGGTCAATTGTCTGTTATTATTATTATTATTATTATTATTATCCAGCAGTGACGTCACATAGTATTCTAATAATCCATATAACGTGTATAAACTTCAATAGGCATATATATATATATATATATATATATATATATATATATATATATATATATATATATATATATATATATATAAAAATATGTAATTTTTATTTATTTTTTGTTTTGTTCTGTTTTTACCAGTTTAACATTTCTAAGCCACTATGGTCAGTATCCATGACAGTACTGTGTATTTTGTGGCCAGTTTATGAACCCTGAACAGCTCAAAATGAATGGCGTCCTTCTACAGTATAGCTGTTTGATTTGGCTGAACATTGTGTAATCGAGTTCAGTTTACCTGCATCTAAAGGTTGACATTTGAAAGCAGGTTCAGTGGGGGCAAATATTAAGCACACAAAAACGCTAGTGTGTGTACATATCTATCTATCTATCTATCTATCTATCTATCTATCTATCTATCTATCTATCTATCTATCTATCTATATATATATATATAATTGCTGAGAAAAAGCTTTTCTTGTGCCCTTTAAAAAAAAATTCTCAGTAGTCACAAAGGAAATGTAGTGCAATAAATGTGACGATGAATATAACTGAAGTCTATTTAATTACAACAAATAAGAGAGGAACAACTCACAAAGTTGTCTCTTGCGCAATGCTGACTCGTTTTGTTGTGTTTTTCAGGTAGAAACCATACCCTCACAGTTTAACGACCCAAATGTTTATGTCTGGGATAAGTCCGGGAACAAGAAACCAGAAAAAGTAGAGGGGGTGGTGGTCCCCTTGCGCAAAACCCGTTGCGGGGACTATGCCTCCATCAGATACCAAGTTTCTCGTCTACACAGAATGCACATCACCCATTTTCAGTTCTCCCTGAACTGGCCCTCTCTCGTTCCAACGGGGAACGTCTCTCAGGTGAAAACTACCCTCCTGCTGTATTACAAGTGCTTCGTTAGTGAACTACAGAGGGCTAACGTGACTCCCGTTGTTACCCTTTGGCACCGTACTGCACAGCACTCCGGGTTGCCGGCTCCTCTGGTTAAAAATAAAGGATGGCAGAACACAGACACTGTGCAAGCTTTTGTGGCCTATGCCAGGCTCTGTTTCAAAGAGCTGGGTGACCATGTCAAGTACTGGATCACCCTCAACGAGCCAAACATTAGAGACGAGCAAAAGACTTTCTTGGAGGGCCACAACCTCTTGAAGGCTCACGCACTGGCTTGGCATGTCTATGACGAGGAGTTCCGGCGAGCGCAGAAAGGGCAGGTGTCTATCACCCTGCATGCAGACTGGGTGGAGCCGGCTTACCCCTTCTCCAGGAACGACGTTGAGCCGGCCAATAGGGTTCTGGAATTCCGCATTGGCTGGTTTGCCGAGCCTATTTTCGGCAATGGAGACTATCCGCAGTTGATGAGGGAGTGGCTGCAGCAGCGAAACAACTTGGACTTGTATGACTATCACCTTCCCCACTTCACCGAAGAGGAGAGGAAGCTTGTGCAGGGCACTTACGACTTCTTTGCTCTGAGTCACTACACCACTTCTCTGGTCTTTGAAGAAGTGGAGGAGAAAACCCAGTACAACACCTACCTGGAGGTGCACTTCATACCTGACACCACCTGGCTGAAATCCCCCAAGAGAGGTGCAGTGGTGCCTTGGGGGCTGCGGAAGGTGCTGAACTGGGTGAAATCCAGATATGGAGACGTGCCCATCTACATCATGTCCAACGGTGTGGATGATGATCAGACTGAGACGGATGATAAACTCCGGCTTTACTACATGGAGAACTACATCAACGAGGCCTTGAAGGGTAAGTGTTTGGAAAACCTTTTGCTGTAGTAATACAGAGGGAATTACCAGATTATGAATTTTGTTTGGTTGATAATGATGTAAAACAGATCTGTTTTCTGGCCATTTTGGAAGTTGACCAGGGACTGAATTACCTCACCTTGCTGCAGCAGACCCCACTGTCCAGGTGCTCAATCGGCTCAAGCTGAGATTGTTTTGGCAGTGAGGATCGGGAGATGCCCACTGACCTTCAGTGCTCCTACTCTCTTGTGGGGAGTTGCCACAACTGCACCAAGAGACGTTTTGTTTTTTAGTGAGCGAATATAATGGGGCATTTGAAATTGGGGAGAAAAAGGCGGTCAAATAATTGGTCTCGCTAAATGTAAAACATAAAAAGAGAGTTTTTGAAGAATAAAGTGAATTACTTGTTAAATTAAATCACTAACACAACATAGTAGTAATGCACAAGCATTGCTTCACAAAAAACGTCTGCGGCAGCATCTTTGTTAAAAGCACACATTTACTTAGACATAATAAACTTTAAGAAAAGTATAAAGAAAGTACAGAAAGAACTGCAGTACTACTGCAGTAACACACAGCAGTGGTAGTGCCAAATCTGATGCAATCATTTGTACGTGATCCCTAGATTTGACTTCACTGTCTCTTCCAGCAGATGTCGCTTTAAATCCTTATAATATTTATTTGTGTGTCACCCATTGTTTTTTTTCCAGCGTCTGTACTTGATGGTGTCAACCTCCAAGGGTACTTTGCATATGCCTTCGATGATCAAAGTGATCCCGGCTTTGGACTCTATGGCTACATCCATGACGAATTCTATATAAAACTATCCCTCGGTCATTACAGGAAAATTATTGACAAAAATGGCTTTCCCAGCCCTACTGCTCCAAAACAGGACTGTACACTGGAACTGTATAGCTGTCCTGGATGCTCTCTTTTCTTCACAAAAAAATCCATGATAACTTTTCTATCTTTTATTGGTATTTGTTTTGTTATCACTGTAGGGTTAGTTATGTATTATTCGAAAAAGCCTAGTAAGAGATATCAGTATTAAATAGTACAAGTTGATGTAGACATTCCTTTTGGAACTAAATCTATTTAATGCACAAGCACATAATCACTATAGCACACAAAGATATTTGCACTACCTTGTACTGTAAATCAGTAATTACAATGTGTTTCAGAGCAGCTGCCTGTTGAGTTCAATAGGAACTATGTTACTGTATATACTGGCTGGGAGGAAGAAAGATATGTTCCATGAGTGTCATGGAACATATGGAACATATGGAACAATGTTGTCAATCCAATGCTAGGCACTTGTCCTAAATTAGATTTCTGAAATCCAGTGATCTGTTGTATGTTAATAGCTAATTTAATTTGTATTTAAAAATAAGAAATATTTTAAAACTGTATTTTTGTGCCTTATAGTTGTTGTTTTTTAATGTATAGTTTTACTTGTGTATATTGGTGTTGTTTCCGCCAGATCCCTGGTATATGCCAAGAGTAAATATAAAGTTCTCTCCCACAACGTGAGACAGCAGTCATTTGTGCAGTCTAGTAGACATAAACCCCTGTCAACCTAGTGCCTTAGATCTCTTGCAACAGCGAGGTACAGCTTTCGTATTTTACAGAATACTGCACAAAAAAGAATATGGAATATGAAGCACAGTATAGTTACACAAAGTGTGTGCTGCATATCACAGCTGTTTATATTTTTTCCACCCAGTCCATGGGTATAAGCAATATCCATTCTGAGTTTCCCATTCAGAACAGAAGTGGCAGTTCACCCATCACCTGAGGGAAAAGACACCACCAATATAACTGAAGGTCAGGTATAGAATCTATTCAGTCTTGAACAAAGAAGACTACGTGGCGATCTGATTCAAGCATTCAAAATCCAGAAAGGTATAGACAATGTCGACTTTTTTGACCTGAAAAAAGAAACAAGGACCAGGGGTGACAAATGGAGATTAGATAAAGGGGCATTCAGAACAGAAAATAGGAGGCACTTTTTTACACCGAGAATTGTGAGGGTCTGGAACCAACTCCCCAGTAATGTTGTTGAAGCTGACACCCTGGGATCCTTCAAGAAGCTGCTTGATGAGATTCTGGGATCAATAAGCTACTAACAACCAAACGAGCAAGATGGGCTGAATGGTTTCCTCTCATTTGTAAACTTTCTTATGTTCTTCTTATGTTCTAAGAATGGAATGCAAACTCATGTTGCGATGGGCTGGCTGCTCAGGTTTTGTACCAGAAGGTAACACAAAGAATCAGGACAAGGATTTCTGGTACACAGAGCACATTTACTTAGGTAGTACAATGCCTCAGATCATGCACCGTTTAGTTCCACGGTTCCATTCTACAACATACAAAGTCCAATTTTATTTTATTATTTAACCCATTTCACTGTGGAACTCCTCAAGGTCTCTTCCCAGCTCGCTCTAAAATTGGGAAATACTCAACAGTGCACCTCCCAATAGGTGGCACCAAAGAGCCAGCAGTACCAAGGCACATGTAGATCATTTAGACCAGGGGTGTCAAACTCAGTTCCTGGAGGGCCGCAGCGTCTTCTGTCTTTCCTTCCTCCCGAGCTCTCAATTACTTCATTGGTCTAATTATTTGATTAATTGGGACAAATTGAATCAAGTTCATTTTTTAAATCATCAACTGTAAAAGTCCAATTGAACAAATAATTATATCAATTAAGTTAATTGAGAGCTTAAGCTGGAATGAAAACCAGAAGACCCTGCAGCCCTCGAGGACTGCAGTTTGACACCCTTGATTTAGACAGTGATCATGACAGCCAACTGTGTTGAATCTCACACTATTTTTCAAGTCAGTTGATACTAATGAGTATTTGTTAATGCATACATTAGATACTTACCAAGAGACAACATTTTAGAATATATACATCTTGTATTACAAATAAATTAAATATTTAATATTATTTGCTTTGTTTCTACTTTTGTGTTGGTGTATTGGTGCATTTCCTGTACTCTATTCTATTCAAAATGAATTTTAAATAAAAACAGAAAATTAATTGCAAGTATGATAAGTTTATTAGTGCATTTATGATAAAATATGGATTTTCTTAAACATTATGTACACAGAAAAAAAAACACGCTTTCTTATCACATATGCAAATCTTCTTTCACTCCACATACATATTTACAATCAATAACAATTTAGAACTGAGGTAAAATATGAGGTATAAATAGGTATAACATTAAATACATTTTACATTGATTCCCAAATTGCACAGTACTATAGCATCGTACAACAGTTTATGTGTTAGGGATAATCATGCACATCAGTTATGCTTTGAATTAATATTACGTTTATTTTTTAGCAGATACACTGGAATATTGAGTTTCCTAGATTTGCCTCAGCCTAAAACTTGGCACATTTTATTTCATTATGGTTATGATTCATGTTATTATTATTTTTTGTAAGTAAAAATAACTGTAAAATTAACCAAATTGGTTCATGAGAAAGAAAAAGCAGTCTTTTAAAACTCCAGTATGAAATAAATATGCTACAACAACATAACCTAATGGAAAATGTGTTTTCTTATGACTGTCAGGAAGTAGGCATACATAGCTAACATACACAAGGGTATCCATGGCATCCCAAAGCATCCCTTGCTGTTACTGTTAAATAATACAATGTTATCATTTTTTAATGGTCGCTCAATATGTTAGTAGAATATCTGGCACCCCACTTCTTTTAACAAGCTTAAAAAACATTTGGTTTATAAACAGATTTACGACAAGCTTACATAAAATAGCAAACATGTTTTCAGTTGGGGGAAGGGGGTAAAATTAGGGTTACATTGTACATTAAAAAAAATGGTAAAATTAACGATAATTTAATATGGAATTTCCTAATGAATAGCAAATCCATGATAAATGCCATACTGATTCCCATGAGCAGCCTAATTCATGAACTGACTCCTGATGTCAAGAGTTCCCACAGTCATTTAAAACCCCTTTCCAATTGAGAATGCGTCCCTCTCAAGACCTGTTTTGGCATATTTGCTCCTATATTGTTGAAAGTCACTTTTAATTACAGAGCCAATTAATTAAGGTCAAGTTTAGGATTTATTTTTTCTAGTTCTTGATAGTATGTGAAATTCACACATTTCAAAATGTATTTAAAAGTGTTTCCGAGCACTAACATTTTAATCAAAAAAAATTATGAAAATATTGTACTGTAGAAATATATTATGTATACTTTTGTTTTTAAAGATGTCAGTCTACCATACAACAGGTTACAACAGTATAGTATTACCACAAATCTGTTTATATGAGTATATCTGATATTTGTTACAAGAGGGGAAGGGGGCCTATAGCATTTCTGGCAGTATTACAAAATGCCAGAGTATTTTTATTTATGTGGGATTCCCACGTACTGTAGATGTGGTCTACGAGTCTGGTATCTATTAGTACAACCCATTTGTTTATTTTACGGTCATTTTTCCATCAGGTCCACAGAGAAAGAGACAGGCAATTTCCCTTTGAACAAAGTTATATATCTGGCCTACATGTTTTTTTGGTTCAGCTTCTTTAGGCAGAAAGATTTAAATAACTTTCTCTTTTCCCATTCGCATCTGTTCCTAGGACTTGCCGAGCCCTGTTCCCAGGCTGTCTCTGAGAGTAAGTGCCCTTTCTGAGGGCTCTCATACAGAGCAGCCAGCCTGGAGGGAACAGCTGCTCCCATTCCACTCCTTCTGTCCCCCACCCCCGCAGGCTCGCTACCTTAAAACTTTTCCATTATCCTTAAGCCCAGCCGAAAACAAATTCCCATGTTATCAAGCAAATACATTTCTCTAGCAATATATATATATAGTATTTACACAATTGCATTATTTTGGGATCAAGGGATTTTGCAGTAAAAGAAATTAGGGAGGGCAGGGGTTCACTTTAAACACCCAAATAAAACATTTTCAGGTAAAGCCCTAAGATTTCAGTGAAGTGAGTCAGGCGATTAAGCAATGTATATATTTATTTTTCTGTCACATGCCTTTCAATCCATTCTAAACCTTGGCAAAGGTATCAATTGATCAATTAACCATGCTGCAATCATAATATTGTGGTTCGTAATTTGGAAATGGATGCAGTCTCTGATCAGAAAGTGTATGAGAGGTAAACCCAAAAAAGCAGCCTGTCATCCAATAAATTTGACCCGGTTTAAGTGACAGTTTGTTGATTCCTTAAAAGGATACACATTTCCTTTAAAAAAAAAATGTAATAAAAAATAGCAATACAGTTTTACACAAAATCCTTTTAATATTTTCTTAAAAATTGCACTTTTGGAAACCTATATTTACCCTCATCAGATTTCTACAGTACTATTTCAAACCTGAATCACCATGAATTTACCCCCAAGAGCAACAGGGTAGCAGTCACACTGAATTACATTGACTGCGAAATGGTACTGTAAAAGATTAGTAAAACCAGCTTACATTTTTTTTTACAATTACAATGCAGTAGGGAAATCAATATAATAAGCAAGGGATGAAGGTAAAAAAGAGCATTAAATTATATATATATATATATATATATATATATATATATATATATATATATATATATATATATATATATATATATAGCTTTGTATTTAACATTTATAAAATATACCTGCTTCTCAGAAGCTATTATCTGCTCTGATGTGCAAAGCATGGATAATGTCCTAGACATTGTAGAATATAATGCAAATAATAATACAAATAATAACAATATTACAATGTATGATAAAGCTGTGGTTGGCTGAATAGTTTTCACAAAAGGTGATGTATTCCAGCATCAGTGAGCAAGGCTCACTTTTTTGTTGAGGCAATAACGAGTGCTTCACACATGTTACGTCACCGATATCTCTTAATGATCTTGTTTAAGGCTGTATTACTTTCACACTGAATAGGTTAATCCCAGGCCTTGCTACTTGTTTCACAATCCTCCATGCTGTGCCCCTTGATAAAGCTCTCAATTCAGATTTTGGTTTCTGGTCCCTCTGCTGTCAATGGATGAAAGGAGTTCCTGATCCTTGCTGCTTCAGTAGCACACAAATGCCCAAAGGCTTTGCTGTACCAGTCTGGTGTCCGACCTCTGAAACACAGAAAACACAGAACCAACTAGTGCTTGGTACCAGTGAAGTTTATCAAGACTACCCACTCCATAAAAATGATGTACAGTCATGTGTTCTATATGTACAGTGTAACAGACTGTATATTGAAAGAACATTTTAATAATAGGCAATACTTTAATCAATACCTAATACTGTATTTTGAATTCCACAGCAAAACAGGTATATTTTTGCATTAACTAAGTACATCAGAAAGACTTACTTGAGATCCATTCTGCAGATGTGTGTGAGCCTGGATTTCCCTGAGCCACAAGGCTCTAATAAATACTGTGAGTCCAAGACAACCGCTCTCACACCTCCGATTGGAGGAGCTTCTTCATGGTCCACTGAAATGACTACAAGAGCGCAGGTTCCCTTTGGCAGATCAGTCCTCCAGGACCTACACAATATTAATCACAAAAGGAACAAAAAGAAATCTAATTAAAGTACATGATATTGTTTCACCTATTATGTCAGCTGCCAAAAACGTCCAGTCCAAAATATATCCTGAAAACAAATTTTTAAAATTGTCGCAATAGCAATGTTTTTGTTAATAATGGCATATAGTAATATACTGTACTCTGCAGTAGGCATTACCTGTAGACAATTGTGCCAAATTGTGTTGTGGACTAGTAAGCTGAGACTACCCGAGGCCTCAAAAAGTGAAGTAGACTGTAGACTGCAGATACCAGTCTTTCATTCAAATAACCGTTTTAATGTTCTTTAATACTAAACATCAGGGCTTGGTTTTCAGACTTACCTCAACACTAAGAAGTCCCTACTAGGATGGGGCGCCATGCTGTTGAGGACATACTGAAAGATTTCAGTCTGTTTGTCCAGTGTCTCGATCACCTTCCACTGTAAAAAGTCATCATCCCACAGGTGGCGCTCTCGCAACACGCGGTTCAGCACGACTGATGGAGGAGCCTCCACTTCAACAGACACCTTCCACAATCGCAGGGGGTTACCATCACCGACCTTGAGGGGGGAGAGAAAGGGCTTTTCAAAACACATTTGGTCCTAATATTTTACTCATTTAGAATACTGCTGAGTTAATAAACATCACACTTTATAAAGTGTTTGTATGGCATTAAGACAGGCCATGACGTTACCTTCTTGTAAGCAAGCTCCGTGTTGTCTGCACCTGAGCAGGTGACCCAGCCTTTAGACTTCTCCCTGGCCTCTTTGAGCAGAGCCTGTATGAGGTTCTCCAGGTACATCTGGTAAGTCCCGCCATCTTCTTCTAGCTGCTTACCCATCTCCTCCAAAGTCATGGCATGGACGTTTGCCTCCACGTACGAGTTCCGTGACTGTGTCACCATCTCAGTGGAGATCTGTTGGCAGGCAGTTTCGTTACTGGGTGAAACGGTCAAACCACAAAAGGTATTCCTTGTCTGATTTCTATTCCCACAGGTTTACACCAAGGCTAAACCTACAGAGCTATCTTTTTACAGGCCACTTCCTGTGACACGTGCGGCAACGCTAAATATGCAGGATTTTCCTTCAAAGAACACACAGCTTCTCTGTATTCTCACCTCAAAGAGCCGGTTGCACTCCATGATCATATGAGCCAGGCCTTGGGTAGCTGCCAGGTTTTCATTGAGGTCTTTCTGGTCTGGCCTCCCCGTTGCATATTTTTTCTGCATTGCTCTGTGAGGTAGGGAAAGGATGACTTCAGGGCATGCATGTGGTTGATAGCTGCAAACTTATTTGAATGTTCGAAGCGTCCTTCGAGCATCCATTTTGAATACAAAAATTAAAGATGTTCTAAATCAGTCTAAATGTAAAACTGCCATTTCACAGGAGTCAGTGGTAACCTGTGAGTTTGAATACAAAATATTCTTTAATAAAAACTGCAGTTACTACACAGAGTATAAGTATACCTTGGTGACAAGTTTTCCTTCAGTATGTTGAGGTGGAACAGAGAAGGTGCGAGACAGACTGCTATGTTCATCGGGGTCATCTGGTTTTCTTCCACTGATGTGACGTCACTAAGGAAACAGAGCAAAGTCTGCAAGACCTCCCTGTTCTCATCGGACATCAGCATGATGGCGGCTTGCACAGCCTGGAGTCGCTGGTCCTTGGGCACGTCTTGAAGGGAAAAAAAACAATAAGGCATTAAGACCCCCGGATCTAATACAGCTAATGAGATGGACAGGGCTGCCAGACCCTGGCACCTCACACAGAGCAGCCCTTTGTGTTTACTGCCTCTTCCAACCTTGAGCACAGCAAGAGGTTACAAAAGAGCTTTCACTCAATGAGTAAGAAACATTTAAAAACAGCCATTTCTTGATTTTATGACTATTTGAATAGTGCTAATTGGCTAAGAGCACTCTTTTTAAATGTCTCAACATATGTATATGGTACATACAGTATTTAAAAAATATCACTATATATATATGTGTATATATATATATATATATATATATATATATATATATACACATATACACATAGCAGTTTTGCTGCGCAGCTTGAGTTTGCATGTTATCAAGGTTCTTGCACTTCATTGGTTCCCGGTGTTGCAATGGTCAACTGCGAATATACTGCATGCGGTAGCTAGAGAAATAACAGGACAGCTTGTAGCCTGCCTGGGAATTGCCAGAATTGCCAGTAATCAGTAAGTTGGGGTTTTCAATTAAAACAAAATGTAAACGTATGGTTGAATGCGTGTTTGTGACTAGTGAATGAACGACTGGATTCTTGATTTTGGATTCTGGTCATTATATATATATATATGGTATATATATATATATATATATGTATTGCATATGTGTTGTTGCCAGGGCCTTACATGCACATCTCATTATACTAACATCCTGTTCTGTTATAGCTCTTACATTGATAGATGTGAAGGAAGGTCTCCCCCAGCTTGCTCGTGAGAAGAGGCTCGGGAAGGTCTCGGAAAAACTGCTTCACCATGTCGGCCACATCGTAGGCAGACTGGTCCTCGTAGTTGACGTTTTCTGGGGAGCTCTCGTTCATCTGCCGCAGAGCCAGAATCCTGGATTTTACTCCAGACTTCCGGAACAGCCCAACCTAGTAGGGAGAACCTGGTTAGTAGAAGTACATATTTGTATTTAAAACTGCAACTGAGCTTTTATCTCGACATAAGTGTGCAGGAATGCAATGATAGCAACACAACAAGCTCCAGAAAAACAATCCACTATGGATTCTAGACACACGATTAGGCTGACATTGCAACACTACACAGGAGGCAACAAGAGTACTCTTCTTGAGACAGATTGCTGTGGTAGACCACAGTAAGTAACAGGGATTAACTAGGATGTATAGTTCACAGATAAGACACAACAGTGTGAAACGTACATACATTCCATTTGCTTGCAGCTAATCTTTTTTCCTGGAAGTTCTGCTTTGCACTTCATGCATAAATGTGTTTATCACAGACTTTCTAAACACTGCACAACCAGAAATCTGGGCCAACTGATGATGTAATCTCAACTCAGGCTAGTTTAAGAAAACTACTGTGAAAGTAACCCTGCCAATATCAGGAATCACAGAGCGTTCCTAGACCTCACGAATGTCTTATATATATATATATATATATGTATATATATATATATATATACTATATATATATATATATATATATATATATATATATATATATATATATATATATATATATATATACACATATTTCATACAGAGAATTGAATTATGCCACTTTTTAGTGGTAGTGGTTATAAAGGATTATGCACCTGTAAATACAGCGCATTTAGTTGGGTAGAAAGCTCAGACATGCTAGCGAGTCATTTTGTCAAAGAAATCCTGATATTTAATGCAATAGGATAATCAATGGGCACCAACCTGGTCCAGACACTGGCTCCTCAAGAAACGCAATGCTTGCTGCAGGCTCTGGGGAAGTGGCTGCCCAGTCCTCTGCACGTGCACTATCAAAGGAACACCAAAGACATGTTTGTCTTTGTAGTCGGGTACTTTCATCCTCTTCATAAACCTTGGCACTGACCTGAAAGCAACAAACCAAGAATGTATGTTTGAACAAAAATAAAAAGCCACCAAGTGCTCTCTCATTGTGGTAAGACATTGCAGCAGTCCTCTTGCTGTGGTCCAGTGGTTAAAGAAACAGGCTTGTAACCAAGGAGGACCCCGGTTTAAATCCCACCTCCGCCACTGACTCTGAGCAAGTCACTTAACCTCCTTGTGTTCTGTCTTTTGGGTGAGATGTAATTGTAAGTGACTCTGCAGCTGATGCATAGTTCATACACCCTAGTCTCTGTAAGTCGCTTTGGATAAAGGCGTCTGCTAAATAAACTAATAATAATAAATTGCTGTATGAAACCGGGGTAGCATTTCCATCTGAAGAAACAATATGTTTTTCATAAATACAACTCTAGGGGCAACTCTAGGTGCGAGCCTGAGGCACTGGTACATACATTTTAATGTTACATAAGAGCCACAGCCATGGCTTTTTATATTAACTACATTTTTAAACTGTATCTTAGCAAGGGAAAGAATTTGTTTTTATAGGTCAGCCATAAAATGATACTGTTTTAGAATATTTTTTTATTTAAAAAAAAAAAAAGAAAATACATTTTATTATTTAGGTTTACCTTTTTAAAATGTGTACATAGAAAGGACTCCAAAAATAATTGTGAATGGCCAAAGCTGACATTACAATCTACTATGCAGACAGATAGCAATTTGTCTCTGTTTTTTAAGAACTAGATTCTATAATTCTATAATTAAACATCTTTCCCAGCTTTTTTGACCTGCATACACTACTACTACTAAAAGCTTTGTTTCACCCCACTTAAAAACCTGAGATGGTCCGTTGAACACTAAGGAATCTTACTTGTCTCTGAGGGAACAAATAAAAGATACCAAGCTCTCTTATGCTTTAGGGGGTGAATTGACTGTTTACTGTTAGAAAGGCCTAGACAGGCAAGGGGAAAGAACTACCAAAAAGGATGTGAAAAACAAAGACAAACAGCTAGCTGTCACGGGTCACAGCACAGCTCACTTCCTGCAGGAGGGATTTTCACCACTAAAGCATCTTCAAGACATTACCTCCGCTAGCTTGCAAGTCAAAGTGAAGTTATTTCCCTAGTCCCCTGCAGGCAGACTGAATGGTATTGTTACAGTTTAACACTCTGCTCATACAGCCATGAAAGACAAAACCAGTTGCCTATAAAAATAAAATAAAAAAACGTATTGTATCCTCAAAACTCAACTCAGTTGTCAGTTAGGCAGTCTACTCACCAGGCCCAGCCGTGCTTGTTTGACATGGAGTACTTCTCCATGATGGCTGTAAGGCGGAGGAGGGAGAACCGCTGCAGGAGACTCAGCTGTCCCGCTGATTGGTTCCTGATCTGCAGCGAGGCCATGGAGCGGCTCAGACGATGGGAGATTTGGAAGCTGGGCCATCTCATCCTAATGTGTAAAGGATTCAAATTAAATACAGTACTTCAGGAAAAGAAACAGGAAACACACATGCCATATACATTGGAGGTCTTCAAGGCTACATGTTTAGGGAAGTTGGCTAGGTATAAGGTCTGGTTTGAATTATAGTTAATGTCTATGGGGATGTGTTGTATAATTTCATTATGGGTCTGCAATATTATTTTAATTTAATACAGACAGATACAGTTTCTTCACAGCAAGCCAGATAATTGGCAAGGAAAAGACAATTGACAGCCTAACAAGCTAGAAAAAAACATTTTTTACATACCAAGGTATTAGTATTTTAATCAATTAAATCGACCAGCACCAGTTGGACCAATTCACTCCTTTTCTGCATGTTTGTTGGTAGTTCAGTATTACCAAGCATTAACCAATGCAATGTAGACAAAGCAATTCTAAACCATTAATTAACCATTTCTATTTAATTTCTATGTAATTATTATTATTTATTTCTTAGCAGACACCCTTATCCTGGGCGACTTACAATTGTTACAAGATATCACATTATTATACAATTACCCATTTATACAGTTGGGTTTTTTCTGGAGCAATCTAGGTAAAGTACAGCAGCAGTATCCCCCACCTGGGATTGAACCCACGACCCTCCGGTCAAGAGCCCTAACCACTACTCCACACTGTTACTTCAAAACACTATTAAGCAATGTTTCACCAGGGTTAAGTTTCACTCTCCCTCAATGCACAACAAACACTGCAGATTTATCAGATGACTATGAAAACAATTATGCTTAAGTGGAAACTCTCTACTTAATCAGGTCAGAAAACAACTGACCCACTACACCTATTTGACTATAATAGCTCAATTGAAGCAGTTACCTATAATCACTGCTGGCTTTTAGCTGGCTTCAGAGGACTTTTCAACAGAGCTTTTTAACTACCACTCCCACTACTTTAGAGTTACAACAACAAACACAAGACAAAATGAGTTCCTAACCTGTTCGGTCGGGTCAATGACGCTCCAACTCCAGAGTCTCTCCTTTCTCTCATTCCCACTGACTCTGACTCATTCAGGGACACCCCATCCTTGTCCCTGTCACTTGGAGTAATCCTACCATCCAATACAGAATTCCCTTCAAAATCCAGAGTGATCTGACTGGAAGATTGTAAGCCAGACTCCCCATGCATTGACCCATCCTCAGGCAAGACGTTTTTGGACCAGTGGTCCACGATCTGCTGCAGTCCGTTGACGTGTTGTAAAATGTCATCCAAGTGGGGGAAAAGATCCTCTTTCTCCAGGTCCAGCAAGTCCCCCGTACTGGCATACAAGTGAGATCCAGGTACATTATCATAAATGCTGATCCGGCTTCCTCGGGGGAAGCACTGGATGGTGGGCCGAGGCTCTTTGGAATGTGGGGGGCTCCTGTCCAGACAGACACTTCCTGTGTGCCAGTTCACAGAACAGCCGCTGTTGGTGGGCGAGAGGCTCTCAATGGAGAGTGCTTTGGGGAAGGTGCCGGGCTTGTGGTCCTTGGGGATGTGCACCACTAGGTTCTCGTGCGAGCGGAACTCGTTCCTGCGGTTCTGCTCTGCCACTTTCTTAATGTGAGTCCCTGAGAAGATGTCAACATCCTCCAGGTACATGCCACTGCGCTTGTGGGCGGCATGAAGGGCCTTGCGATCCTTCAGGCTGGGCGTGCTCACTGTGCTGTCGCTAGTTTCCAAGTGGCTGCTGTCACTGCTGGACTGCAAGGGGGAGCAGCCTTGAGATGGCTCCACCAGCAATCCCTCCAGATCTCCGTTTACTAAATCAACACAGTGCATTTCTTTTAGTGACTCAGGCTCCTGCTGCAGCATAGGGCCGCTAATCACTACAGTGCCTGATTTCCCAGAGCACTTTGCTTTTCCAGATGTACTTTTGGCTCTTAGAGTTTCCATCCGCTTCAGAAAGTCCTTGGCTTTGGTCCTAGTTTGCCTGTCATTCTTGAAAGAGAGCGCATAGTTTGTTATGTCTTTGGGGGCCTGTGGGTGAGAGACGGTGACTAAGGAGGAGTCAAGCATGATTGTGGTTTCTGCATAGTTCCGTCTCGAGCTGTCAAAGCAGTCTGTGGTCGCACTATTGGTGGCTGCCAGACTCCTGCTCTCGCTGCCTCCGCTGCTCTCGCTGTGCAGGGAGGAGACCTCAGGCTCGCTCAGCTCCGTCAATACGCTCTCACTGCTGGTCGTGTTCTTCAATGTCATGCTCTCCGGGGGGCCCTGGCTCTCCGACCGGCAGAGGAACGAGTCAATGTCCTCCAGCCGGGACCACCGCCTGCTGCTCCGCTGGAAGGTCCATTTGTCACTGATCGCAAACAGGTCTTCTTCATCTGAGTCTTCACTCTGAAAACAGTCAAATCAGTGAAACACTGCCCCTCATTTGTGCATATCACTAAGCTGTAATAATAACACAGGTTTAAACAGATACATTGTTTGTAAAGCTGTGTGCGGTTAAAGCGATGTAATAAGCCAGTTGCATCACAAATAAGTCATAGGTACAACAACACCAGATGATGATTTTATCTCATTTAAACAGGAAATTTTGGGAGGATGTGGCAATGTCTTTAGAAATAGCTGAATGCTGAACTATAATGCTTTTTAAATTATGTGCTTTTTTAATGGAACAGTCTATTTTATTCAATCTATCCTTTCCAGCGATTATGCAAATACAAAAAGCATACAGTTTCTTCCAAATATTAAACATAAAATTAATTAGTTTGAAATTCTCACTTTACAGTTTGATATACAGTAGCATATTACTGAATACATATCAATTTTATACATTTTGCAGATGTTACTTTATTATTTTGGGCATGTTAAATTAATATATCTGTTGCCTATATTGTACCCTATAATGGGTAAAGATGGCTTATTATATTTGAGCTTCACCTTGTTTGCCTATGTTTAACCAGCTCTACTACTTTTGATTATTCCTTTACCATGGAATACTGCAGTAAACATTTATAAAGGGCCTTAGTATACTTCAAATGTTTCTACTAGAATACAATTAACTAGAGCTCTCATTTAACCGTTATATCTGACCACTGCCATTTTCAAAGGGTGATTCATATTCAAGATCCTCAACAAAACAGCTGTAACCATGGCAGCACAGCAGTGGCAACACACCATGGTTGCTTGTTTTGAAATGTATCATCGTGCTAATCTATTCCATTAACACCTTAATACAGGTTATCTCTGTAATCAAAAGACTCACTGCTTCCAGTGTGTCTGTTTGTATTCCCACTGCAGAGAGTATCCTCATGTGACCCCCAGGTGCCTCTAGAATACATGTAGTATTGTACAGTGTTCTGTACTGTACTGGAGGGTCTCGAGTGGTTTTATACCATTAATAAGAAACACTTGAACTTCCTGGTGGCATTTCTTCTACCTTGTCAAGCTTTCTCTTGTTCTTCATTGCTGTTAAACAACACTGCTGACAAAAGTGAGAAGGGCAAACCAAGGTGGTTCTCACCAGGCCAGCTCATTAAATGTCACATTAAATTGTGAAATGCATCAAATAATATTTATAATATAAACAGTTTAAAGAGGTAATAACCAAAACATGTTGTGGTATAAGGTGTACAATAGGCATAACCTTAATTACTGAAACTGTACAACATGTTTTTTTAATATATATTTCCAGTATACCAGTATTTTTTTTACCTTCGAGTTGCAGTTAAATCATACCAAAGATAATCTTTTAATAATGTAACTACTAAGGATTGGCAAGTGAATCAGAACTCGTCCCGCCCTTGTCAATTTTAGCTTTTGTCATTTTCATAATTGTCATGAGAGAGTTCACTCGTAATGGTTGTAAAGTTTAACTGTATCACTACATTATGCCATTCTGAACATTTTGCTTTACATTAGAGCCATGCTCTTACAAAACAGTCCCTCCCTCAACTACGTGGCTCTCAATGCAAAGCCTGCCAGGATTTATTAGGCCTGGCTTTTTGGTCACTGAACCAAAACCATGTTTTCTTTCCCTCAGTTCACAAATAGTTTAAATGTACATTTCCCCCAGAAGTATAGCAGTGTAGTAAAAAATAGTGAACACAGGGTAAAGCAAGGAGAAGCAAATAAAAGTATTGTAAAGCAAATAAATGGCACATGTATAGAATACTATATGGAAAAGCATGAAAACGTACTGTATAAATATACCATGGTAATCTTTCATATGGAGAATTGTGTAATGGTTTAATAAAATGTATTTTACAATAATACTGTATAAAGGCTAGAATGCTTCTGACCAGATACTCTTTTTCTTGTTTGCATAACTTGTAGATTTTTCAGTTGTTCTTTGTAACGTGTTATTATAAATTATTTTAAACTTAAGAATAAACTGGTATATCATCTACAGAAAATAAAGGGTAAACAAGCGCAAACTTCCAATTATAAAATAAAACCGTGGTCTAGAAAGTTGTATAAGAAACCAACTTTAAAATTCTGCACAAAAAACAAAAAGTGAATTTAAAACCATGCACTTACTTTCTTTCTTGGAAGGTTCACGTCAAGTTTCATAGAGGCACACTTGTTCAACGTGTTCAGTCGCCTGGAAGCAAGACACAATTCACAATTGTAGTTATTCCAAGCCGGAAATAAATGTCACCAGAGTTCTGTCTAGTGATATCTGGTTGAGTTCTGCATTGCTTTTCCAAAGTAAAGGCTGTGCCTACTGCACAAGTTGAGACCTCCCTGAGTCGTGAGATGAACAATGCAGATATTTCAAAATGAGGATCTGCAGCCTCTTACTGTAAGATCAAGCCCTGCCTAAAACAGGATAACAACAGATTGCCTATGCCAAACATTCAATTAGCCCGGTTAATTGGTTTAAAAGGGCAGCTGAAAACTCTGTAATTGCTTGCAACCAATTGTTTTTGACTTGTTTAACTGCAGCAGCCAATGGGTTGCCAGTGTGTCTGCATGCCAGCCAACTCTAGAACTCAGTAAGCTCTAGCCAATAGCCTCGCGAGGCTCCTTCACCAGATTAGCCCCCCCCGCCAATGTGTTTGCAAAGGACCCTAAAAAAAAAAACAAGAACCCTAATGATCCTCTCCGCCTTTTGCTGTCATCAAAGTATTTAGCACTCCTGCTAATGTAATCCATTTTCAAGCAAAATGCATTCATTTTTTGTGATGGATTCAATTTATTATAACAAAATGTGCTAATACTGTAATTATTATAGCCATTGTAAGGCTTATTAATGTGAGACTTTGTCATTTACTCACAATGTAGAAGACTTCTGAACAAGCAGAGACTGGTGTTTGTTAAACCCAAGGAATGAAAGGTACATTATATTCTAATGACTGCATTGGTAAACAAGACTGCTCCCTGCACAAAAATATTTAGTCTCTTTTCATTGAACTCACTTAACCCTAATTAAAGTTTGTTCAAAATACAGACACGTGTCTCAGATTTTGGCAAACGTCTCTTAAAATAATAGCGTTAGATTTCAAAATAAATGTTAATTTAAATTTATATATATATACCCTGTATATAAAAACTCTTTTTGTTTTGCCTTTTTTAAACAAATTAACTCATCTTCCAACTCACCATACACCAATGTTACTTAAATTAGGCACCAGAATTTGCTCAAGTAATAAAAGCTTGCCAAACTCAGTATCATTCAAATTATTGGCTTTTTAATGTGTAAATAAAGCCAAGTGCTTGAATGCAAGATTCAGATGTGGTTAGGAAATATTAACATCTTTCTATCAAAATATTGTTAGTTATTTCAAATAAATTGTACATTCAAATATACTATTAACGTTGTAAAAGAGAGTGACCCAAGCAATTGCTGAAAAAAGGCCCCACAGTCGCCTTTGTAACAACTACACTTCCGGCTTTAAACATGATATGTGTATTCCTTGACAACAAAGGCTTCAAATCCCTCTAAAGTGGTAATTATCTGAAGCCATCCCGTGTGCCTTGACTGTCCCACATAAAGCCAATCTGCTGTAACCCCTCACTGCGCAGGTACAAAGTTGTGACAGGGGGTAGTACGAGCTGTTTTAACATAGACATGTGTTATGTGAGACTGACAGCCATTGACCCCCAGAGGCAGGGAAGCCTTTGAATATCAAATAACACTGATAGACAAGGAATGACCAAAGATCAAAGGCAACAGGGGTGCCCGTGACACTACTGCATTACTTTACTACTGAGGATGAAGGAGGTGGGAAGCCCCTCAACCAGATTCAAAAAACAAGGTTTAAAAGATGCTATTGAATAAAATAAAACACATATACCCTCATAACAGTTGCCATGGTGTTTACTGCTTTACTTTTAATAAAAGCAGAGCAGCACTTCAGGCATTTTATTGATTTAACTACATGAGTCGTGCCACTAAAATGTTTTTAGGCTACTTTCTAGGACTGTGCTTGCTTCTGTCATGTTTACCCTAGTGGTAATTTCTGCTATGCTCCACCACTCAGGTTTAAAAAAAAATAGATACGGAATGTTTGGCAGCAAAAATAATCCACCACTAAGGCTGGATCTGATCAGGCTTAAAGAAAAGCCTATTCAGAAAATAATTAGCATCTATGATATAATATCCTCTATTAGTCACTCCACTGACCATAGAATAGAAGAGCTACAATTACAATGTAAGGCCACTGCAGACTCATCAGTGTTACAGGGTCTTGTTTCCATGGCTTTGGTAGGAACACAAAGTGGTGACATGCCAGGTAGCTGACTGGGGTGAGCTTCTAAAAAGCTTCTTCCAGGGCTTAAACCGATAACTTCTTAGCCAGTTAACCATAGCCTACATTCAGCCGAGGCTTCATATTTGTAAGACACAGCATTATTAATCCAAGGATAAATACCATGCATCATTAATTTCATAAAGATGCGATGCTAATAAATACAGATGTTGTGACTAAAATCGGACTCCCATTTTAACGTAATAATTGAGTGTTATATATAATGGCTCATAGCTGGAGTCCAGGAACGTATCTTCAGTTTGAAGCCCACTCAACCACTGAAAACATTACAACATCACCACCAGTTATAAAATCAGCAGAACATTTCTGTTACAGTACTTACCGGCAAAGAGGTTCTACAAGATCTTTCTCAAGAAAATCATGATCTCT
This sequence comes from Acipenser oxyrinchus oxyrinchus, assembly GCA_030684275.1. Taxonomy (NCBI): domain Eukaryota; kingdom Metazoa; phylum Chordata; class Actinopteri; order Acipenseriformes; family Acipenseridae; genus Acipenser; species Acipenser oxyrinchus. The sequence continues at coordinate 45,577,449 of CM060255.1, read as the reverse complement.
TTTGACTGCTGGTATGTCAATTGGAAACTGAGAATCTGAAACACAAAAGAAAAAAAATGCATATTTCATGTACCAAAGATTAGAAAAATCTGTTAGAGTGATCATCCTTATTTTATATTATAGTTGTGCATTTCTAACATTCTTTTCATAGATAGGAAACCAAAATGTCCTACAGTCAGAATTGTTTCCAGAAAATGTAGACGCAAGAAAACAGTATTTTAGATTTACAGGTAAGTGCTTCAGGGAGAAGAGGTGCTTCAGGGAGAAAATGTGGCCTCTCTTCTAATGAAGAGAGGCCACATTGCATAACTGCCCTGCTGGATTCATAATTCTTTGATAGACTGTTATAGAAATAGGTTTACCTATTGCATAAGCACAGAGCTCATTTGTAATTACTTATGCAATAGGTAAAACTAAATCCTGGGCCACTAGAAGGCACATTCCATTACCTTTACTGAGTGTAATTAACATTTTTTAGAAGCCAAGTACCGTACTTAAAATCATTTGAACATTGGGTTCTCCAGAGAAACGTTGAGCAACAGCTTATGGCAGACAGCAATGTCATTTTCTATCACACATTTCAAACTATTCAGAGATTCACGTTTTAAAATATGCTTGACATACTAAGGTATTTAACAAATATATAGATAAATCATCTGAAGATACCTTAAACTCAATTATATTAACAGTGAGTTGAGCATACAGTGAAGTGTAATCGAAAAGTTAAACAAACAAAAGCACAAGAGGTAAGAGGGGTTCCTGTGAACCCTTTGTACTGTACATGCAATGTTTGCATTGTAATTTAACCTTAGACATATACACACAAGTGACACTCATGGCTCGCCACTCTCCCATTTTACCAGGAGATCTACTGAGTTCCCTGATATCAACCTGACATCAGCTGTCTAAATTACTCTAAAGAGTCACTGTATCCACAGTGTGCAATGTACTGCAAATGGCAGTAACAGCCCTGTAACCACTTGCATATATTGATGTTAAACTGTGATTATAGTACTGTGTGATGGGGTATACCCTGCCCCATGTATTTATTTGTATTATTGTATTAATACTGTTGTTTAATGTATTAGATTGTTATTTTTTGTAGTTAAATGTAGTTGGCAGGGACGATGTTTGCGTCTCGTCTCTTACAGAATACCTCCTGTGAGAATGTGTCCTCGGCAGCTAATCATTTATTGAGAAATTGGCTGTGGACCACGCTTATGAGAGAACCCGTGTGGAATGTGGTCAAGGGATAAACAAGGTAACTGATAACCAGTTAATCCCTCGACCACTACAGTATATAAACCAGCAGCTTTTGCTGACCGGGGTGGAGAGGAGTCAGAGAGAGAGAGGTATATAATGAATATATATATATATTTGTTTTGGCCTTTTGTTTGGTTTCTGTTTGTTTGATTTATTTAATAAATAAGAGCCCAGCATTTCACCCCACAGTACACTTGCTGGTCTGACTTCACCCACCAACCCCCCTGTGACATACTGTCAAATAAATTTGTCTTATTAAACCTTGTATTTATTTGCCTGTTTCATTTTTAAAAATAATTATCACAGCATGCACAATACACTAGTCCATATAGGACAATATGCTACTACTACTACTACTTCTGCTACTACTACTAATAAAATAACTACTACCACTACTACACTAATAATAATAATAATAATAATAATAAAGTAAACTTACCTTCATAAAGCTGAGCATACTGAGGAAATCCTGCTGCTCGTAGCCAGTCACATGCCTCTTTTGCTTCGATTTCTGAAAACAAACCAGAAAATATTAAGTTAGTCACTCAGTATTGCCCAACCCTTATATATATAACGGATGTCCCCAGCCTTGCTACAGGACAACAAGAAGCTTTGTGGTTTCTGGAAAACATCTCCTAGGAAATCTTATTAAACAACAACAGCAAACGGAAAACACATACAATGAACACGGGTTACATAACATGTTTGGATGATTCTTCTCATTGTGAGCATGTAGTGATAATGGCCTTGAAAAATGTGTGGTATGGAACAAGTTACAATCCTTAGAAACAGAAAACAAAAAAAACATTTAGGAAGAGAAGCAGCTGCTCCCAAAGATATGAGTTAATGGTACGGTTATGGTACTTTTGCATTTAAAAGTTTAAACATCTCAAACCTTAGGATCTAGCATTGCTTATCTTTCCAGCTACAGTACTGAGATCTGCAGGCCACACACTTAGTACTCTAAAACAGAAGACTCTATCCTCAGGCTAGGGTATTTGACAGGGAGCTAGTAAGTTTGGGCATATGGACAGAATCTATCAATTTTCTAGGCGATTAGGGATAATAGTAGTATTGGTGGTAGTAGTGGCTGTTGTCAAGCATGTGGAGAGTTGTCAAGCAGTGTGATTATAATCCTTTAGAATACATGGTTAGATTTTATTTTCCTATAAAGTTGAACCAGTTATCATACGTACATTGTTAGAACCGTGATCCTGGTACACATGAACTCTATCGAAAATGCCCTCTTGTTGGATTTACAACCTTACTATGTGTGTGTGTGGGGGGGGGGTTGATTATTCCAAAAAATAAATTCTACCAAAGGCAAAAAGCATTTTTCAGAGTAATGCTCACAGTGTGTGCTCCACATATCGTCCTATTGAGCAGCCATATATATTTGCACTGAGACAAAAACCAAGTTAAGTGCAGTTTTCTTAAAGTAATACAAACGCAGTTAAAACTAGTCAGATTTCTTTTTAAGCAGGAATGTTCTTCCCTTAAACTTCATTACCCAATTATTACATAAGTAAAAGTTTCTGTTCTGGCTTGTCTTTAAAGACCTTTGTCTAGCTAAATGTCAAGGAGATAAACTTAATGGCTGGATTCATGGTAGCTGAAAAGGAATTAAACCAAGACATTGTATTCCGTTTTTTAAACATTAAATGAATGCAGTTGCGTGGAACGATGATGAATCATTTCAGACTAAAGTGTGGGAGATTTATGGTGTTCCCCTTGCTTCCGCAAGTTGTTGGTACAAAATAAAGTTATTACAATCATACATAAACTTCAGAAAACATGGATCACAAAGGAGCTGCATAACCTCCCGAATCATGAAGACAGACATGGATAATAATGAAGGGCTGTATCATATGGACACAGTTACCCAACATATTGTCTAGCAGTGCATCTGGGCACTAATCCATCCAAACAGTAGCCTCAGCAGACTAGAAGTCTTAATCAGGCGTGTCACTATCCATATGAATGACGTGAGGGTTCACTACATTTCAAGAGGGGAAAAGACCTTCTTGGAAGCACAATTAACACATGAAAATGCAAAACAACAGCCACTTTCAGAGCTAAGAGTTTAAACCCAGGGGAAGCCAGATGGGACACAGTTACCCAAAAAAGAACAACTGAGGCACCTTATCCTCTTTCCAGAAAAGGGTTCTGCTTAAACTCAGTTTTACAGCTGCCCCTGATTACTGTCCTGAGAGCTGACCTGAGGGTCAGGGTCACACTCTTAACTCAATTTAACCATTGTAGGGATTTAAACATCAGGATCTCCTGGTTCCTAGTTTTCGCATCACTAGGACACCCTGTCTCTTACTCTGAAATGTATACAAGCAATTTAGCTGATCTGCTGTCTATTCTTTAATGGCAATATGGATTATATCTCATTTTGTGCCAGTAATCATCAGTTGTGCAGTCCTGGGAAGAAATACAAATATAGATAACAAAAATGAAAAGCTGTCAGACAAAGCTTGGATGTCTGTAATGAGAACATTATTCACAACTGTCTTGAAGCAAGACCCAGTGAAAATTAAAGTGGTGTTTTATAATTTTGGATACAATGGCTGGAGAGAATGTACAAAGAAAATATGCTATAAAATACTTTTACAATTATTAATGATAAAACAACAGGATAAAAACAGCAAAAGTGTATATGTTACACAGTCATTCTGTTAAACCAGACATATATTTTAACACCAAAATGTTAGCAGTATAGTAAAACATAAAAAGTAATAATTAAAAAAAAGACTCACACACATTTTACCATACTGGAAGCTGATACAAGATAATTGCCTATGCAAAACAAAGCTAGCAGGAAATAACCAATTAAGCAGAATAAGTGTTGCCTGTGCGAATGAGGTACAATGGGTCAGTCATTTAGTGCCAGTTACTCAGGGTTAATTAAGTTCAGTTTATGGCCAGCTACAGTAGGGTCATAGGGCCTGAGACAAACACATTTACACTATGTATTGTTTTCACTTGAATTCTACTTTTCTACATAACCTCAAATAAAACAAATCCTTAATTAATAAGGTAAAAGCTCATAAACACATTCAACTTTTATTTATAAAGAAAATGTAACTTTTCAAAGAGTTTGCTGTATTACCTACTTTATTACAAAAAAGTATGGATCAAATGTCTATCTGGCTATTTGTGTAAATCCTGATGTAACACCAGATGCCTTCCGGTTTAGTGCTGTCATGTTAAGTGATTTTCTGAACAATAAAGAGGCTTTTGTAGGTGCTGCAGTAGAGAAAACGCCTATTCCCTGTAAATACAAAACTCTTCAGTACATCTGATCTGAATAGTTTCACTACTGGTGCCCCCAGGAGTGAGTGAGTCTCTGACCCAGGTTTCAGGTGCCCAACCAGAACGACATGTTTTGGTGGTGACATTTATGACTAGTCCCAACCTGGCCAAGTATTTGAACCTTTGCTGTAGAAAGTTGAGGCTAGAGCAGCATCTAGTCACCCCCCCTGGGGCTGTCAAAGAAGCTGGGATTTCACCATCCTCTAGCTCTACCCCAGGTCCAATGAGGGATTCTATTTCTTCTTATCTCAAACTATCAGAGAGAATGCCATCCATCTATGCTGTATGACAGCACCAGGCATCTGTTCAGAAACAGTTACTACTTGCATGGAATTCCTACAAAATTGTACATGAGCATATTTGCTAGGACATTCCTGAATAAGGATTAAAGTAGTTTTGCAGGTAGAATTGTAATGTGATATATAGTATGTAATAGCTATACATATGCACAAAAAAAGAAAAAAAAAAAGCGTAGTCCTTTTGTTGTGATATCGTAAAAATATGTACCCAGGTGATTGTGAGAGATATTGGGGGTTCATGTATAAAGGCTGTATGCCTTTAGGAAGAAAGGTGTGATGGGATATCAGCGGAACACTTGTCAGCTGATATACAATTAGAAAAGCTTAAGTGTAGAGGTGCTGGATTATTACAGTCCGGTTTCATGCAACAGTTATGATGGTGACCAAATGTGTGTGAGTACTGTTGTATAAAAAAAATGGTTAAAATGAACAGTTGCATTCAAAAAATGTAGAACATCGAAAAACAAAACGACATGCATTAGCAAGTGAAAAGGTTACCGTTTTGTTTTTTGTGTGAACTCCAATAAACCTACGTTATCTTTCCCCAGTCAAATCGTAGAGTGCCTAAATAAGCACGGTAATTTACCATAATAAAAAACAGTAATGAAAAAGAAAATTTAGAACATATACGCAACCAGATATAGTCAACGAAATACAAAACATATTTCAAATTCTTTGTCCGAATTATATATTTAAGGTAAGGCAGGTTTATTTTTCTGTTAAAACTGCTCCCGGCCAGAATGTTCTGGCGCCCGGCTGTACAGAATTCCTGGGGAAAACCCTGCTGAAACATATGGTGGCTGATGTAAGGATAGGGCAGTACAAACAATTGCGGCTGCAAAATCCAAATTGCCTAGCGGCCAATCAATTATATTATATTGCCTTTGTAAGCTGAAGAGCAATGCAAATTACTCAACATGCACAAATAAATTAGCTGCAATCATGATAATGAGGGTCGCAATGTGTGCCACCTGTGCATCTGGCTATTTAGCGGCTGCACTTACAGTCCAGTGGTGAAGTGAGTTAAGAGCACAGAGAGCAGTAGGCACTGTATGAGATTTGTGGAGCATGAAAATCAAACCAAACAAAAACAATACGTCAGAGGAAGGGCAGCAAAGTCCTCTTGATGCGCGGAAAAGAAATGTTTTCTGAGGAGGAGCCGAGATGGCTGAGGTCACTCAGCATGAAATTGAGTTATTTGGAAAAGCCTCAGCCAACATCAGTTAAGCTACCAAAGAGGTCATATGGTCCTCTATAGTGGAGAAATTCAATGCTGACGGTGTTACCAGGAGGACAGTCAACCAGGTGATGAAAAGGTGGCAGGACCTGTGACGGCAAACAAAAGTGAAACTCGCAACGCAGCACAGGCATGCAGCTGGAGCTGGAGCTCAGGCAAGGAGAGGCAAGCGGAGAGGACAATCCATCCCAAACAAAGTGACCCTGGGTTTGAATATGCTGGATCTGCTCCGTCTTGCCCTTCTCCTCTGAAGGTTTTCCTGCCTGTCCTCAACAAGAGACCAGCATTGCCACATCAAAACTTTACTGGACTGAAGTTTAGAAATGGAACATTTGTAACATTCCAGTTCTCCTTTCTATGAGATTCTAAAGTTTAGATACTAAACACTATGGCACAGATCCTGCAATTTAAACCACTGTCTGTGTTATCCCTAAAATTACAAATATAATAACAGCAGTCTGACATAAAACTTTCCAATTTCATAGTGGAAGTTCTCTTACAAAAAAACAAACAGATACTTAATTGGGACAATCATTCTAAAGTCATTGTACAGTCCCTGGTGGATATAAAAATCCTACACAGTACACTTAACGTCTTCTTTCCCACACTGGTTCACATTCTTTAAGTATGTGGGAGAGCAATGAATCAGTAGGCTCTGATTTCTAATCCACATACAAGGATATCCCAGTAATGAATTAATATATTTCATAACACTGCCATCTGGCTATCCACGTGAGCACAATTCTGCTCTAAATGGGCTGTGCCACTCTGAATTTAATACAGGGGAAGCTTTGGCTTGCTCAGGTCTTTTACTTGCTGGAAAAACCCTGTAAATATTTTTGAAGTGAATATCTCATATGGTACTCTAAACTTCATGAAAAAAAAAAATCCTTTTCAAAATCTGGAGTTTAATCTGAGGCAACTTTGGCTGAAGCAACTGAAGTAGTCTGGAGTACCCCCTATCCGATTTTGGAATGGAACTGCTCTAGTAAAAGTTGTTCCTTAGGGGCTGGGAATTCCAGATGTTGCTCTAGCATGCCTCCTTAGAAATGGAAAAAACGAAGGCAGCTGTACAGGGAAAACATGACAAACAAAGGGAAATCAAGGAGCAGTGAGTCAGTGAGCTTTGCTTAATGTGGTTATGATTCCAAAAACCGTACCACAAGAAAGACAAGTAACAAACATGTATTTTTTCTTCTCCTGGGAAAGTTTAAGCTTAATTAGTTAACAGCATTGTATCATTGTTGCTCCATTCTTGTAACAGGCAACTCAGTAACACAGACCACTTTCAAACTTATTGTAAGGGAGTGTGCAACAGCTACAGTATTTCCTCATGTTTTGATGCATTTTCAAGTCTGGTTATTTGTGTGAAACTCATGGGCCAGGCTTTTCACAACCTTTGGAATCATATTTAAAAAAAAAAAAAAAGATGTAAAGCCTGCACTATCCTCAGAAGAATGTTTACAAAAGCTTTTTTTGTATGTAGTAATAATAAGTTAAAAATTAGAAGCATCAGAAGCAATAGGTGTTGCTTTCTGAAAGGCTGATAAACCGTAACTACATTGAGTCTGGATTTTTATTTCAACCCTGGAGGCACAGTACGGAGGGCTTGGTGGTCCAGAGGTTTAAGAAAAGGGGTTGATACCAGGAGTTCCCTGGTTCTAATCCCCGCTCAGCCACTGACTAACTGTGTGTGACCCTGAGCAACTCACTTAACCTCCTGGTGCGCCGTCCTTCGGATGAGACGCAAAACCGAGGTCCTATTGTAAGTGACTCTGCAGTAGTTTTTGATGCATAGTTCACCCCCTCTCTGTAATTTGCTTTGGATAAAAGCACCTGCTAAATAACAAAATAATAATAGTGCATTTCTTTCATTGGGATTTCTTCCAGTATGATCCTTTTTGGGAATTGTAGCTGTCCCATTGTCCTAATTACTAGGATAAATATAACAGTTTGCATTCACTGGCACCTATACCTAACAACCCTCCCTACTGTAACATGAGAGTATCACTATTACTCCCCTGCAGCTGGCTATGTGTACAACTACTGAAGAGACTTGACATTGGTCAATGTAACATTACGCTATATTGCACTTTGTCAAGCCTTTCAAATAAAGCCATGTCTCCTTTACAGACCAAGTAACCAAGTTTAACATCACACACCTGCTGAATGCTTCACAATTTGCGGGACAAAAATGTATATTACTATGCTATGGAATTACACAAGCAAGAAATCAGTCGTTCAAAGCTTATTCCCTGCCTGGATATTTCCACCCCCTGGTTCACAATGCACCTTTCGTAGAAGTCTGCTTGAAGATAATATTGTCTGCTTTCTGCTCGGGTAGATGCATTGAAATATGTTCTTGGATGAACTGGTTGTACACACTGTTTCTTTGATTGTAATGGTGTGAATAACATGTTTGGGCCAGGGTTCAAATACTGGGTAGTGTGGGTTACAGCAAACCACGCTACTCTTTTTATTATGACCTTGTTCTAGCTACACTGCTTGAGCAGCAAGACACTCTTCCAGTACCAGAAACTCTAAAATTAAATAGACTGAAAAAATGACTTTTGATAGTGCTCCGCTATCATTTCCTGTAGAATGCTACAGTATATACTAGGGATGCTAAAGTTCTTTATTATTATTTGGTTATTTAGCAGACACCTTTATCCAAGGCAACTTACAGAGACTAGGGTGGGTGAACTATGCATCAGCTGCAGAGTCACTTATAATTACATCTCACCCGAAAGATGGAGCACAAGGAGGTTAAGTGACTTGGTCAGGGTCAGACAATGAGTCAGTAGCTGAGGTGTGATTTGAACCGGGGATCTCTTGGTTACCAGCCCTTTTCTTTAACCACTGGACCACACTTTACAGTTTGTAAACTTGCTGTTACATACAGTGTGTACTTTTCTGTAGGAAGTGCTGCTATGATAGTGATAGTGGACCTGAGTAAAAAAAACAACACAGTCAAGCAAAAAACCTTATAGATTTCGAGAAATATACATTGATTTATTACAAACATTTGGAAATCACCTTCTTTTAAAACATCGCATCATGGGGCTTTTCAAACAAACATACTGGTAATCCCTTGTTTCAGTAATAGGGAATTAACAACTTTTCTTCTCTGAACCTGCCAATTTATTTGGGACCTTCCAAAACACTCAACGTCACTGTCATACAGTTTATCAACAACACCAGCCATTTCTGAAAACAGATCATGAAACTAAAATTTGAAACTCCCTCACCCCTTTTCAAGGTGACAGGCCGGTATGTAGTAGGAAATTCCCACAGTGTCACCAATCACCCCCCTTCTTCCAAACTTCCTATACCAATCCAACCAAGGACAGATAGTTCCGCTATCCCTGTGTTCCGCTTGCCAATGGGAAGACTGCTTTATCTGTCAATAACATTCTGTATTACAACCATGAAAGTTGTGGACTGGCCACAGTGGATAGTGAAGTCTATTTCAAAAAAGAGCAGGGATTAAATAAGCAGTGGCAATGTGCTTTATGCTTCTCAGCATTACAAGTGTACCTCAAACCTGTCCTGAGGGGCCACCCTCTTATGGGATAAGGGATTCCTGCTCATACAATCTTTTTTTTTTTTTTTTTTTTGACACATTGAGAGGTGGCTGTGTAATGTGGACTTCTCTTCCTAAAAGTAAACTGAGCTCAAAATCACATGCATTACTCACCACACAATGTAATACGTTGGAACAAAAATTATGCAACAGCAAAAAATAAATCCAAATAAATGTCCTATCTATTGAGTCACACCATAGACAGCACAAAAACTAAACAGAAAAGCATTGTTGGTTCATGGAATTAGTCAATAACGGAACCCCATTTAAAATTAGACACCTACAAGATTGCCAACACTGGGACTCCTAACAGACATTTTTTTCCATTACTTTGCTAAGTTAGGAGTTGTTATTCTATTAGATGCATCACTCTTACATCTGCACTCTGTCTGTATTAAAAACATGTACTCTGGCTTTCTCAGACCCCTAGCATATCTTTTTGTTCAAGTACAGACATTTAAAGAAACAGGCTTGTAACCAGGAGGTCCCAGGTTCAAATCCCACCTCAGCCACTGACTCATTGTGTGACCCTGAGCAAGTCACTTAACCTCCTTGTGCTCCGTCTTTCGGGTGAGACGTAATTATAAGTGACTCTGCAGCTGATGCATAGTTCACACACCGTAAGTCGCCTTGGATAAAGGCGTCTGCTAAATAAAAACAAATAAAATGCTTCTTTTCTTTCTCAAAGTTACATAATCTAAGCAGACAAGAGAATAAGCCACAGAGGTTTGGTATACAAAATTTGACTTAACCATGGCCAAACCACAAACACAGCGAAGCACAGTGACTATTTTGGTCTTAATTTATCAGAAACCATTGTATATTTAGTGGTTCATTCTTTAAGATATTTTTGTAGCTATAAGCCATATTCTTCCAGATGTTGGGACGATAAACGTAAACTAACATTACAGAAGCTGTTAAATTGCACAGACACCAAATCTCATCAGCCCCTAGTGGACTTGAAGTTCACACACCTTCACGTAATTTAGAAACAAATCATTTAGCAACAAAATTAACAATATAAAAACACATTTGTGTTGAAATATTTGTCTGCTTTACTGTATTTTAACTTAAGTGTAAAGAATTCCAAAATGATTTTTAATTGTTAAATGCTGACTTTTTTTTCACAGAAAACATGGAGTCAAACTTTGCATCCACTTTAAAATTGTGATCACCAGACCAGACTATCCAAAGATATTGAATTAGGATAACTGCAATAAAACATCATTATAACATTACAGTAAAGAAGCTTCTGTTTGCCATAGTCCAAATGCACAGTAGTGATGCTTAACTACTGTTACCCTTTTCAACTTGGTTTCAACTTAAAATAGTGTTTTTAAACCATGCCTAACATTACTTTCCGAGTTATATTTAGACCTTGCCAGGGGTTGCTTGGAAACGGATTTGACCATTCATAAAATAAAGAATCCAGAAAGTGATTTCATTTTGAGGTCTCTGGCGTGGTATTGTGCACACCCTTTCCAAACCGCAGTCTGTACTAACTCTGTCTTTACGCGTCCCCTACTGAAATACGCCAACCCTGTTTTTCCACCTACTACTGTTTTGGTGATCTAAAAAAAACAGACAAAAAGCTGCAATGCAGCCCCAGCGCCACACTGATAAATGCATAAGCATCTTACATACTGGGATCTATGATGTGTGAAGTGCTTTCGTCTTGCCCGAGGGTTGGCAATTCAAGGTTGTTTTGTTACTATTTACAGGAAGTGCAAATCTATTTTTTATATGTTCACAATTGAAATGCTGTTATTCAATAGAAACACATTGTCTTAAATATTGACACAATGACCTGTTCTTTTCTGCATTTCCAATGTTTAGCTTAATTCCTCAACATGTGTATGTGGCATTGTGGCAAGAACCTTGGCTATTTACTGTAGGTGGTCCATGTTTTGATAGATGTGCTATATTTTTTAATTATCATATTGTAATTCATTGTATAGAAAGTGTCTCTTAATACACTAGACATTTTTCTGAAAACTATCTTCAGATGGCACGGTTGACTAATTAGGCTGTTTTGTACTCTAGCTATGCATTACAGGGCATGTGTTTTATTTATCCAATGCCCCTTAACCCTGACCTGAAGAGGTCACCTGAAGAGGTCATTCTCCTTTGGGAGAGCTGAAAGTGTCATTCCACCTTCATGCTGTTCTAATCTGTGGCCTGTTTAGAGAATATAGCACTGTTAATTATGAACAAGGATTTCAAGTTTGGCATCTACCTGTTTACACATCAAATGGATTTAAACATTTAAAAACAGAAATGAAATGGATGATTTATGACCTTGGAATGGTTTGTAGGCTCAACAAAACATAACAACTTCCTCTCAGCACTTCAGCTGCCATCATCTCTTTTTAGGCTGAAGAAGCAGGCTATATAGAACAAAATCAAATGACAGCCTTGTCTAACGTCCATGCACACTGACACAACATCCAACCACCCAAGTCTCCATACCCTACACTGTCGTGTACAATATAAAATAGGCGACATGAGAACTCTTGTTTTCTAATCATCTAAAACACTTTATCACTCAACCCGGATTGTATTTCTACAACTCTGTTACCTGTACAAATGTCTTTACATTTTATTCAAAGCTAAACCACAAATCTGCTGACAAAAGTGTTTTTATATCAAATGAGAGAATAAGGTCTTACAGTGCCGTAAGCAAAAATAAAAGGTGCAGGCAGTGGTGGCAACATTCTTTTCCTTTTCCAAGCAGACTCCTTAGTGAATACCCTTTAATCTGAAGGCACCACCTCAAGACTCACTGCTTGAGTCTCTAATCTGAAAGTGCTTAACCACCTGGAGGTTTGAGACAGTTCCCTGAGTTAAAGCACGTCCGCAGAACTGGGCTAGTTGCCTTAAAACAAAGGAGGAGCTCTCAGCTGGGTTCAACATGTAAAGCTATATCATAAAATAATGATGAATTCCTTTCAAGAAATACATCCACTGAACAGATAAACTGAATTAAAAGAAAGGATTATGTTTAAAAAAAAGAATCCGGAATTTACAAAAGACACACAAGCATAATCTAGAGACCCACTCAATGGAACAAATGTTGACATTTTAGCATGTAATAATTCCAGACTTATTAAAAAAAACAAAAGCACAAACCAGGAATTTGGTAATGAACTCAATGTACAAGCTTTAAAACATCTGTCTACAAGGTCATTGGTAAGATGAATGCTAAGCAAAAGCAATTTAAAATAATTGGTCACTCCTATGATTCTCAGCCTTATAGTCTTATATCACTACAGTACAGCTCTGTAAATTTAGCTGAATAGCTACATCTTGCTTAAGTTGCTAAAATTAATGCAATGAACTAACAGCCATGTGTTCAAATTTAGTGTGACCTATTGCTGAAAAAATGCAGCAAAATCTTGATAGCTAGTGGCTAGCTTGAGCCACAGCCTGACGATCCCAAATATCTGTTACAGATACATTTCTCACCTTCATGGTTATTAAGGCTTAAAATAACATGTGGCAGTAATACTCTCCTCACTGTTGAAAGTGACCCCTGGATCTAAAAAACTTCACTCATTGAAGTGCAGGTGCATTCCTGATTGGTAACTCCCGCACACACACATGACATCCATTAACACGGCCGCAGAGTAATGCTCCAGCTGCTGTTTGGTTGTCACTGGTCTAAAATGATATCTGTTGCTGTGCCAAACAAATGAGACCTGCCACAGGGCCTGCAAGGAATAAAAGATCCTTACACCATTTTCCACAGCTCTGAACATCCCCATCCTGTGGCCAAAACCCTGAGCATAAATTAAATCAATCGACATGATTTTCTGTAAAATACATAAAACAGTCATTCGCAAGGCTTGAACAGAAGATAAATGATTCCAGACGTTGGACGGAAGCCATTTTCCCACACATGCAAAAATGTTTTGACATCCATCTTGGGGTATAGCAGGAATTTTTTTTTTTTTTTTTTGGTGAGAAAAAACACTAACTTTTTTTTTTTCCCTTGCAGTCTTGGAACACAATGTTGTTGTTTTTTTAAAGTAACCACTAAAAGAGTTAACACTAGAATTTGAAATTGTTTTAACAGCATCTCTCCTCTTCATTAAGTTCACAACTTTGTTATTATACTGAAATGCAAATAAATTGTATTATCTTGAAATGATCAATGTAGGCATTTAAAAGTGTACAAATAAATATATGTTTCTGCTTTAAGTATAAGCTGTAACAGGAAGACAGTTTAACCAATGTATTTATATTTAGAAGAAAGTAGTCTAATTATTTGACGAAGTTTCAAACAGAAGTCTTTATCGGTTTTAGTATTTCAACATATTGTTTTATGGATAAGACTAGTTTACGTAGTGTAAACAATCAAAATGTAGACAGTGACAATAGTCTGTTCCATGTTCAGGGACAGATTTATTTATTTTTTGCTAGCAATAAACAATCCCATGTGTATTAAAAGAACTACACCTACATTGTTTTTTTTAGTTTTTTTTTTACTAGTTTTTACTTTGTGCAATCTTTACACTAGAGCAAAAGTTTAATCAATCTGCCCGTCTTCTGGGCCCTATTTTAAAGAAAGGGCAAAGTTTGCCTTAATTTCCATTCCTGTTTTCTAAATTAAGAAAACCATTTTTAACATTATAAAATTAGCAAGAGACAAGAGATTAGCATGCAACAATTTAATGACCTTCAACTAAGTTGTTTCTTGCTAGTTAGCTAATGTTTCTTTTTGTATTTTGCTTCAATTTGTTCTTATGTTGTATTTTTCTTTTACTCCCTTCATAAACAGATACATGAATACATATAAAAGTAAGTAGCTCCAATTTTCACATCATGTAAATGTGTAAGCTTGACAGTAAGATGGTACCTCTTGATGTCCGGCACTCTTTCTCAAGAAGTGCCTCTAATTTCAACGCTGTTCCATCATGGACCAAAAGTGAAAAATACCCAGACTTCCATCCAACCCCAGCTGATGCCTCCTGGTTTCCAAGCTGTTGTCTCTGGTCTGGTTTCTATATCACCACTTTGAACTGGCTCTTTTCAGATCTGCTTTTTAAACCCCGCCCCCACGTACAGAGGAGTGGAGTCCACAGCTGGCTTCTTGTACAAGCTTTCCTCTCTAATAATGAATCTGTATTTACAGTAACATTGTTTCCAGCAAGCAACTGTCATCAGCAAAATATTTGGTCTACCTTTATGTCAAACTGTAGGAACTGACTTTGCTATAACACAGCATTTTGCTTTGAATTAAACACTGCTCATACTCATACAGTTCCAGTCTCTAATGTATGTGTGGTAATTATTGTATTGTCTGGAGCAGCAGTGTGGAGTAGTGGTTAGGGCTCTGGACTCTTGACAGAGGGTTGTGGGTTCAATCCCAGGTGGGGGACACTGCTGCTGTACCCTTGAGCAATGTACTTTACCTAGATTGTTCCAGTAAAAACCTAACTGTATAAATGGGTACTTGTATGTAAAAAATAATGTAATTGTCTGTAAAAATAATGTGATATCTTTGTAACAATTGTAAGTCGCCCTGGATAAGGGTGTCTGCTAAGAAATAAATAATTATAGTTTGCCAACAAGCACAATGGAGAAGATGAATGTATGTCTTGGTCAATATGTTTTGGTTTGACTGTTGAAGTTAAGGATGTATATTATTCCACTCAGCGATCAAATTGGAGTACATACATAAAAACTGAAGACAAAAGACAACCTGCATATAAATACATCTGTAAATAGAGTATTATTCATTAGGAGACAGTCTACCCACCTAACCCTATATTACGTTAGAGAAGCTAATGGCTGGGAAAATAACTTTTTCCGTTTCTGTAACTTGCCAGCTAAGCTGTGATAGGTGGTCTAAAAAGGTCAGCACTTCAGTCAGCCCAAACTATTCTCCCCTGTAATTTCCCACTTACTGACGTGTTACACTGGTTGCTTAGAAACAGGGCCTAGACAAGTTCTCAGCAGAGGATATGCACAAAAGTTAAACTGGTAAAACTGGGCCTAATAATCATACACTGGATCAGTGTAGACTATTTCAGAATCAGTGCAGAATCAGTGTGGTTTAATGTCTTCTTCTTTTACCCATGCTGGGGCATTGGTTGAATTCTGGTCAGAAAACAGTGCCTTCTACTGAGCCATAAATACCACTTCCTGTAGCAAAGCTGGAGTAGGTTTGAAGTCTCCTATCCATGGACTGACAAGGCCCAGCCTTGTACTGCTTCTCTGATCTGAAGAGATGGAATTCCATGATGATATGACAGGTTGCTATTGTCATTTATGATGTGGCCATGTGCGGGTAACGTATGCATTTCCTAATAGCGCAAGTAGGTAGAGGTGATGTCTAAAATACAGGCTTACGCTCAGAAAAGTCAATAAAGTCACCACTGTTGTCTCAAAAGGGATTTAAGGTGTCAAACGGCACCTCTGCTTACTTTATTGAACTTGTAAGTGTTCAATAAAGAAACAAATACATAAAAACAGACATGAGAATAAACCTGCAAAATAAAAAATGTACATGACATATTTCTGTTTCTTAGAAAAAAATAAGAAAATCTAGAGGATGATTAAAGCATATAATTAGTGCATCCTACAGTATACATTTACCCTGATACAAATGTATAAATATTGCCCTATATATTTAACTTACTATATATATGTGGCAAAGTGGTTTGCGTTGCACAGGTGTAGGGGTGATGCAGTGCTCAAGGCAATGACAGACAACTAAGTACTGGTGAAATGGAGGTTTATTTTGTAATCCAAAGTCTGATGACAAAACAGTAAACAATAATAATAACAGACAATACACAATGATCTGCGTATTGCTCTGTTTTAATCCACGGGTTGGCCACAAAATAATAATCCCGATATTTAAACACCCACACGTAACACAAACATGATCACAAGTCCACAGGGAGTGTTATAGTGCTCGTGGTGCAAATACAGTTAATTGTGACTGTGGCAAAGTGGTTAACTGTGTGCAGGTGAAGGTAATGCAGCAGTGATTAATAAACAGACAGACAATTATAATCCAGGTGCAATGTTGTTTAAGGGTTTTTAAATCCACTGATGGCAAAACAACAGTAAATAAAAACAATGGTAACAAAGCAATACAGCAGCGTGTAATCCGCAGATTGGCCCTGAAATAATAACAGTCCCGTTTTTAGTTCACCAACAAGTAACACATACACAAACACAAACACCAGTCCACAGTGCGTGCTCTAGTGCTCGTGGTGAATACAGTTCTTTAGTGCAAGCAAAAGTGCAGTGTTGTTGATTGTTTAGTGCTGGCCTTTGGCAACAGCTCCGGATCGTGTTAGCCATCCAAATAATTACAAACAGTATTATTAACGACAAACAAAAACAAACAAAACACGCATGTTTCACAACACAGGTCTGGGTCGGGAGGGAGATCTAACACCAAGAATCATTCGATCTCTGTCACAGTGACACAAGTGAAATGTTGTCCGGGTTGGTGCTGGCCTTTAGCGACAGCTCCGGATCGTGTTAGTCGCCTAATAAAAACAAACGAACAGTTTTTAGACACGACAAAACAAACAAAACACCACGATTACAATACGGGTCTCCTTCCGGTTTAGCGTTAACCATAACAAAGGAACAGATCACCTCCCTACGTCTCCTTATGTACTGTCAATCATGACCCCTTGGTTAACGATTACAACCGCTCCTCCAATCCGCGGCTGCCACATCGTTTCCCTTCCGGGTCGATGATTTAGTGTACTCTAACTCCGCCCCCTTTCTAGATGGCCGACTTCCGCCTAACCCTGAGAATTAATTGTCTGGCCATCCAGTCCAGGGCACTCTATTCCCTTTACACAGCGCCCTCACAGGTCAGGAAAGAGATTTATCAGCAAGAATCATTCTGTCTCTGTCACAATTTACTATATATTTTATGCATACATGCATGAGATGAAACAACCGTGTATGCCAAAAATAGAAATGGGTTGTATTAGGCATGATGTACAGTATACAGTATACCAAGACGGTAAACATTATTTATAATTGTATGACAAGCGGAATCTCTCTCCCATTCACTTTCACTGCAATTCCAACAGCTTCTATTACCAAGCCTAATGACTAGGGCTGTATGTTTTATTTCACAGCATTTCATGATTAAACATAATGTTTTATTTTCTCTAGTTATTATACAACAAATGTTCCTAAATCTGTAACTGTACCTGAAAAACAGTAAATGCTAAATTGTAGAATATTTCATTTTTTTTATGTCCACCTTTTAAAGACATTCTATTTTCACCATCAGTGAATTATCAAACAAAATAAAAACATATATACAAGTAAAAATAACAACAGACACATGAAACGTCCTCTTCTTGTACTGCACATAGAGATCTTTAGCAGAAATATTTCTGATCTTTGATGCAGCTGGTGTCTTTTTTGTTGAAGACATTTTAAAGAAATCATGCAGCTCTATACAGTGTGTTCAATCATTTACAGGAAGCAAACTAAACTGGCTGCAAGGTTCCTAAAATGCAGTGCAACAGGTAGTGCGTCAATAAGGCAAACATGTGCTGTATTTATTTTAAAGTAATACAAATATGTACATTTACACTCTTTCAGAAATGTGAATTTTTATGGGGAACTATATATTTTACACGGTAATGGGTACATTACAGCCTTACTAATGACCGATCCAACTGAAGCCAGACTCAGAGCGGACTTTTTAAATAAAACAAAAGCAGGTCTTTAAAACAAGAGATACCAGAGCTTATGTCATAATATAGCTATAACTAGAAACACATCTAACGGTAGTTTACTTCTACACAAAGTCTACCTCGATGGTAAGAACATTTGTCTCAGACTTTATCCACTTGGAAGACTATCTCCTCACACACTTGATAGGTCCTGCAGTAACATATGATATGAATTATGACTGATAGCTGCTGAGTCAGAATGCCTTTTGCCCTTTTGCCTATCCTCTGGATATTTCTAATTGATTCAATGTGGTACATAATAAGATCCGTATCTCCTGTAAAGTAAAGCATATTGCAGGTGTCAGCAATATGATTTACATCCACTGCGTTTGGTATATAATCCCTTAACAAATGCTCATGCAGGGGTTCAGCACAACCTTAGTTCCTTCAAAAGCTTAGATCAGAGATGTGAAAAAGTAGGTTATTGTGATTAGAATAAACACGAAAGCCAACATAATGCTGACACTATTATTTCCATTTGAATACTCACATCCTTTTGTTTGAATGTTCATATTCATTTTGAACCGTCTCTTTCCTTTAAGTACATTCATTTGTTGCTTACTTTCAGTTGCATTTCTCCACTTTAGCCACTAGAGGCCACAAAGAGCTTACTCAATTCAACAAGAATTCCAAGCAGAAAATAAATGAGGGCAGCTGGTCTTGTGTTTCACAGTCATTATTGTCATCCATATGTGACAGATCATAGGGCATTTGATAATCACAAATTCTTATTGTATTTGGAGGAACAATAACTAACGGTACAAATACACTACCACAAAGACGACCCCATCCATTTTCATTAGGACATTGATGGTAAAGTGTCAGGGGCTGTCATCATGTTCTGATGTTTTTCACGTCAATCATCACATTCTATTCTCATGGGCCTGACTGTAACGTCAGGGTTTACAATCGAACACCTGTGAATGAAAAATACAGGCGAGACAGTGCAGTTGGAACTGGTGTCTGAACTCTGCATTGAACGAACCCTAGTCCAGCCTCCAACATGCCAACCGCACAAAGGTGCTGCTCTCTTAACAGACGTGGCATATTGGTGTTTTTCTGTGATTTTCTTCATTGCTTTTATTCAAGCTTGCAATTCAACAGCTGAAATCACTCCATATTCAGTGTCCAATCAACTGTCTCACTAATTAGGTGATTAAGTGCATATGCTTCAGACATAGTCACCCAAGCGTGTCATGGTCAAGGGTGAATGATCAAGTGATTAAAAAGAAACCGAAAACATTTCATCAATGTCCATCATTTATATACCTTCTTTTTTTCAAAAATAAATGTGTTATAATAGTGATAAGCTTCTTTTGATGCTCGGTATATTGTGGTGTAAGAATAATGAAGGCAGTCACCATAACAGCCCAAATAATGAAATGCTTGTGAAACCTATTTTGTTAATCCTGTTTAATGTTTCACAAAACTGTCTGGCGGAGAATGCAGGTTTTATTACCCAACAGTCTTTACATAGACATGGGCTGTCTGAATTTATGAAAGCGTGAGTAGTTACAAATGTAGAACAAGGTTTAGAACTTGGAAATTAGTAATGTGCCTGTGACATACTGGGCCCTATTTTCGAGCTTTACTAAGGGGTTGGGTTGATGCAAATTAAATCAGAGAAAATCATTTCCATATCTATTATTAGGCTACCTCTCCCTTGGGGTAATGGCTTCACTCAAACAATGATTGGCTGAGACAAGGTTTATAATTAAATGTAATGATAGGAGTGTACGGCCTTTTGGAAAAGACACAGGCAAGCCCGACGTCAAGTGGCAAGATGATACACACAAATGTGAAAATCATTATTAATACTGTTTCTGTGTTAGATATCCTTTTCACAAACCACATTTCATCTAAGTTATTTCTATACTGCTTTCATTGTTTTTCAAAAGGTAAATCCATTAGGACAAACACTTTGAAACTCCCAGAATAACCCTACAGTATAATGCAGGGATTCCATGAGCAGCCAGTGTGGCACAGTTTAGTTGGGTGTTTAACATTTCTGGAGGGATATAGAAAGCTGTGGTTGTTAGCCACTATCTTAGTGTGGAGCTCTATAAAATGTAGCAGGATTCAGGCCCTGTATTTATGTGAAATAATGTTGTCCCTGAAAAATGTTTACTCACAGAACCTTTTAATTTCAAGGTGCTAAAAACATGACATTAAATAACAAGGAGGTTCGTGTAGGTACCAGTGTATGACCTATGAACAAAAAATAAATAAAAAGAGCACTTCCTAGATAGACCAGCATTGTCCACTTCTGTGAGGCTACTTAGGGTTACAATAAGATGACTGTGTGTCTTGAATGTCTGAACACCTCAAGTATTTCTGTCTCTTGAATCAACAGAGGCTGTGCTTGCTACTGGAGTGGGGCAACAGCACACACAAAGTCTGGGTGTCAAACTGATGGCATGCAGGGTGAGAGGCATGCAATATGTGGATCAAAGCTTTGGCGTCTACAAGACTCAGAGATCATGTTCGCAAATAGGACAGTTCTTTTTTTTAGGATTTTACATGTTGGTGTCAAACCCTTAAACAGAATTCTTAAGCTTAAAAGGAAGCCAATGGAAAGTTTTAAACAAGGGTTGTAATGTAATCTTCTTTGGTTGCGTAAAAATGAACCTGCCGGCTATATTTTGAATGCCTTAACTCAACTAGTGTCGATATGAAATGAGCTACTTATAGATCAATCAACAGAGGTCTAAAGGGCACTGAGACAATCCAGCCTTCTACAACTTTTACAGCAGGGTCTAGTCACTTTTTTTAGAAATACCCCCAAAATGGTGCAGAACATACAGTAGCTTAATGCAAAATAAGCCAGGATGTTCACAGCTGTATGCCACTCAGGAAACCTCTATCTACAGCATGCAATATGGCAGTTGGCATACTGACATATGAAACAGTCCGGTAAAACCTGCGGTCAGACAAATCAATGTTTACTCTGTTTACGATGGAGGAAGAGTATGGAGATATCCACTAGCAACCCTTCAATGGAGGTTGATAATGAGCAATGATTTGAACATCCTTTTGTTGGAATGGCTGTGATCTATACTTTCTGTGCCCTTTACCCCCATTGGAAATTAGAAGAATATGTCAAGGGTTATATCCTGGTTTAATAAATCAATTTGAAAACAACCGAATTTCCTTCTGCTTGCTAGCTCATGTTAGCCTCTACTGTGGGTTTTGCAAAGATTTAAAGGATTCAATGAACACTCCTGTGGACAAACCTCCAAATTGGCCAACCCCCAAAACACGACAGTCTGACTCTGGAGATGGAATATGATAATAATTAGATAATGGATATTAGTTTCTAATGTGGTGGATTTGACAACGTGTGTGTGTGAGTGTGGTGGATTTGACATGTATGTGTGTTTGAGTGTGGTGGATTTGACAACGTGTGTGTATGTGTGTGTGAGTGTGGTGGATTTGACACGTGTGTGTCTGTGTGTGTGTGTTTGAGTGTGGTGGATTTGACAAAGTGTGTGTATGAGTGTGGTGGATTTGCTTGGTTTTCCTATGGAACTGTTGGCTACACTGTTGAAATTCTTTCCCTAATGAAGTCAGCATTGTAAGCTGTATTTTATATGAAAGACCTGGCTAAGACCTGGGGATCTGGCTCCCAGATGCACAGTCACAGGCATTAAAGAGATGAAGGGAATGAAATAAATCAGGGCTTGCCAGCCCTCCAGAAATTTACCAACACATCATACACATGCTTTTTTTTATAGCCATACTCAATATTTATCTCCTTTTGTTAACCTTTTTAATAAAATACATGATGATTTAAAAGATACATTTGTTGACTGAAGCTAAGACTAAAGCAGTCCCTCAACAATGACCCTGTTCTCTCCAGTTTCATCAGACAAGAAAATGTGTTTAGTGGGCTCTCTGTTCTTTATTTATAAAATCAATTTTAAAATCTGTATTGGTTAGTGGCTTAAAATACAATATGTGAAATGATGAATCTCACTGAATTATCTTCCCAAACGTAGGACTATAGATATAGACTATATAGCACAGTAAAGTTTAAGGCAAAGGCAGTTATAAAAAGCAAAGGAGGAATTATCATAAATACTTCACTTTGGTGTATTACATCCCAGTTGCCACAGACAACAAACAAGGTACACACAATCAACACGTTCTAATTTAAAATACAATGTTACATTTGGTACTGTATTTAACACATATTTCAGAGTGTTTCACAATGGCAATCATTAGGACTATGGGGAGCATTGGAGATCATTAACATATTGATTGATTTTTCTCCATTGGGGTTCACAGCATAAAGAGATATTAGTACAGCTTTGGCTCCTATTGGCCCGTCAGTCCACTCGTACTTGTATTCTTGTTATACGATGGAACACAAAAAGCATGGTGTGGCAGGGCAAAAGCCCGAAATGTAAACATATATATATCTATAGGGTTGGCAGGGAGGGGGTTAAAAGCCTCCCTGCCAGAATACATGTGAGAATGTGGCTGGAGCCTTAATTGAATGACTGATGGTTAATTAGGGTCCAGCCACATGGTATATAAGGAAGGAGAAATCCTTTGTCAGGTGATGGTGTTTAGTTGAGTGTGAGTGCATGTATGTACTATGTTTTGAGAACTGTTTAGAGAAGGCAAATGTCTAAATAACCTTTTATTTTGGCCACTGTGCCTTGTTTATTTGATGGTTAATTAGGCACACACGCTTTAACTTCAGCTACATATGGTGTCAGAGTGGGATAGCGTCAGGAATGAGACTCAGAGGCTAGGAATGGAAGTTCAAGTGCGTATGCTTAATTAACCATCAATCATTCAATTAAGGCTCCAGCCACATTCTCACATGTATTCTGGCAGGGAGGATTTTGACCCCCTCCCTGCCAACCCTATCTATCTATCTATCTATCTATCTATCTATCTATCTATCTATCTATCTATCTATCTATATATCTATCTATCTATCTCTGTCTGTCTGTCGCTGTGTCTGTCGGGAGTGCTTGCAGCGTGTGTGCAGAGAGCGGAGCTCAGAGTGAGTGAGGGGTTTGTCCCTGCTGTTATTTTTCCTTTCATTTTTCATCCTTGTGTCATAGTTATAAAATATTGAATTAAGAGCTTGGTTTTATAAAGTGAAGGCTGTTATGGCCAAACCCGGAGGGGGTCCCTAGGGAATCAAATCCTAATTTTGAAAATCTTACTCAGACATGGAATAAAAATTATAGTAGATTACCGTGTACCTGTTGAAACATGTGTTGTTGAACTGGCTAAAGCTGTAGGTTGTGCAAATATCAGGTCAGCATCACAAACGAATAAAGCTGTTGTCGTGTTTATGAACGAAGGATTGGGTTGTTTCTGTTTTGCCACTTGCAACCCCTGCTCGAAAAATAAAACATTTCAAATATTCCGCCATTTTTGAGTAATGAGCTCATTATTAGAGAGCTGAGCAGACACAAACAGATTATGTCAGGAATTTCAATGGTCCCTCTAGGCTGTAAATCTCCTGAATTGTAACATGTCATTTCTTTCACGAGACAGCTCTATATGTTGCTGAATGATATTAATGGAGATCTTAACATTGTATTCAAATTTCGAGTAGATGGGAGTGAATATGTTGTGTTTGCTTCCTCTGAATTAATTAAATGTTTTAAATGTGGTCATGAAGGGCATAAAGCAACAAACTGTAAGTGAGGTGTTGGGGAAAACAGCAATGCGGGGGAAGGGACCTCAGTGGAGAGCAATCCCGCTGAAGGTACTGCAGAGACGCCCGGTCAGGGAGTTGGGCAAGCAGGGAATATGGCAGAGGATCTGGGAGCTGAAGGGGAAAATAGCAATGACAATGAGCCTCAGGGGACGCAGGAGGGCAGAGGTGGTGCGTGACACAACGGGGATTGCCGGGGCTGAGGCTGGGGAACCGGCGAGTAAGACAATCTCAGTCACTGTGGGAGACGGTGAGCAGACAGAGCTAGGAGCGCAGGTTAGAACTGCCGTACAGAAAGACGTAAGGGGGGATGAGGTGCTGGAGGAACAAGGTACTCCTCAGAGCAGAAATCAGGAAGTGGTGCTTTCAGGGGAAGAGATAGACAGGGGAGAAGTAAATAAGGATATGGGTGAATTTAAATTCCCCAATAGGATTGAAGCACCAGGGTGCTGCAAAGCGTGGGCACTTTTCTGAAAGCACAGAGAGAGGGACCGGCGCTCGACTAGGAAGTCAGAGCGCTGAGAACAGTGTGATTGAAGACAGCACGGCGAGTGAAGAGGAAGGCAGTGACAGTGACTCCTCTTTCACTAGTCAGCAATTGAGAGGAGGGTACAGCGCTGAGAGTATTCAAGCTTTTTTAAAAAAATGATTAAAGGAAGGAGGCGGATTTGTGTGGCAGATCACTTTCCCGATCTCAAGCTGTTTCTGAGCTCGGCTCAGCAGGTGATGCACAATGCTGAATCTTTAGGGATAGAAAAAAAGAGAGAGATAGATTGAAGAATGTGATGAGTAAAGTATGCGCTACTCTAAAAATGCAATGATAATGTTTAAACACCTTCAAGTACTTTTTCTTTTTCCTATTTACTTGGTGTTTTTTTCTAATTGTGTGTCCTCATACTTTTCTCTATAATCTCTCAATGTGAAACCTTAGTTTGGTGACTTTGAATGTGAATGGATGTAGCAATACAGTAAAAAGAGCATCTCTTTTTGAGTATTTAGTTAAAAAAAGAGTGAGCGTCAGTTTTCTCCAGGAGACACACACTGATGATAAAAATCAGACAGACTGGGTCAGTGAGTGGGAGGGGACAGCCTTTCTTAGCCATGGCTCTAATTTCAGTGCAGGAATAGCCATTTTATTTGTAAAATGCTTTACTCCAGATTCCTTTCAAGTAATTAAAGAATGATTATTAACGGTTCAGGTATGCTCCAAATGACGGAAGAGAGAGGGTGTTTTTTTTTTTTAAAACCCTGAGTGGAGTGCTGGCTCAGTATCAGTCTGAGGAGATTGTTCTGTTGGCTGGGGATTTCGACTGCACTGAAAATGAGCAATTAGATAGGAACAGCTCAGAGCCTCACCCCAGCTCAGTCAGGGAGCTGCTTGCTGTGTTAACACTACATGAACTGGTGGATACTTGGAGGAATCTGCACCCTAATGACAGACAGTACACATGGGCAAAAGGGTCTCCTGGGCTGGTATCTTTGGCCAGATTGGACAGATTTTATAGTTTTAAGCCCCAGTTAAATTTAGTTGCACATTGTTCTATTCTTCCAGTTGGTTTTTCAGACCATAGTATGGTCAATTTGAAAATAATTATTCCCTCACCAAGAGTGTATAAATCATATTGGCACTTTAACATAAAACTGTTAAAAGATGCACACTTTTTAAAATGTTTTTTTTTGGGGGAAAGATGCAGGGGGCAAAAACATGCCTTCTCTTCATTAAGGCAGTGGTGGAATGTCGCAAAAGTGCAGGTGAAGTTGCTTTGTCAACAGTACACTGAACACACTACACAGAGCACTGCTATAGTTATGAGAGAGCTAGAGGAGGACATCACTGAGCTACACAGAGCTCTGCAGTCTGGCTATGATAACAAGCTGTTTGAAAGCCTGAAAACCCCCCAAAAAACCATGAATGATCTGTTGGATGCACGGGTACAGGGGGCGCTGGTGCGCTCCAGGTTTCAAAATCTTTCACAGGTGGATGCCTCAACTCAATACTTTTTGGGGTTGGAGAAAAAGGCAGCTCAGTACAAGCTGATTCATTGTTTAAAGACCTCGACTAGGAAGGAGATGAAGGAGACTGAGGCGATCCGGAGGCATGCTGTAGCTTTCTACATGGATTTGTACACGGCGGAGGCTGTAAGGGAGTCCCAAGAGGCCCGGCAGTTCCTCAAGGGTCTGGCCCAGGTTCCTGAAGAGGATAAGGAGAGGCTCGAGGAAGAATTCACTTTTCAAGAACTCAGTGAGGCTTTAGCGGGACTCAATAATGGTAAAGCAGCAGGTATTGATGGACTGCCAGTTGAGTTCTTCAAGGTGCTTTGGTCTTATGTGGGGAGAGACCTTTTTGAAGTATTCAAGGAAAGTATACAGCAAAAAGAGCTGCCTTTAAGCTGCAGGCGTGCAGTGTTGACTTTGTTACCAAAAAAAGGAGATCTATGTAATTTGAAGAACTGGCGTCCTGTAAGCCTCCTTTGCTCCAATTATAAAATCCTGTCTAAGGCATTGGCAAACCGCCTGAGAACTGCTATGGACCATATTGTGCACCCCAATCAATCATATTGTGTACGCAACAGGTCTATTTTTAATAATGTGTTTTTAATTCAGGATCTAATAGCAGCCTCCAAGCTTTTTGGTTTTAAAGCTGGTCTAATTTCCCTGGATCAAGAATAAGCGTTTGATTGGGTAGACCATAAATATTTATTTAATGTTTTTAGAGAATTTGGTTTTAGCCCTAATTTTGTGGAGAAAATTCAGTTGCTCTATAATAACGTGTTCACTGTGCTGAAGGTAGATGGTGTGTTGAGCTCTCTTTTCCCAGTGCAGAGAGTCATCCGTCAAGGGTGCTGTCTGTCTGGGATGTTATATTCACTCTCCATTGGGCCCCTTATTGAGATACTCAATCAGCTCTTACATGGCCTTTCTATTCCAAACATCCCAAATCAGTTGTTTAAAGCAGTGGCCTATGCAGATGACATAGCAGCGATTGTGACAAATAGTCAGGATATTAAGGCTTTGAGTAACTGCCAGGATATCTTTGAGAAAGTGTCATCTGCTCGTGTTAATTGGGCTAAAAGCAACGCTTACTGATAGGTGATTGGGAGGGTACCAGACCGCCCGATTTACCAGGGGAGCTGCAGTGGAACAAGAGGGTGTTTCTGCATCTCGGAGTGTTCCTGGGAGGAGAGGGTACAGCACTAGAGAACTGGGAGGGAGTGTTAGATCAGGTGAAGGGGAGGTTGCAAAGTTGGAGGTGGCTTTTGTTAAAGAGGTAGAGTTTTAATAATTAATAATCTGGTTGCTTCAATGCTTTGGCATAGGTTAACGTGCGTGGACACCCCACCATCTTTTTTAAAGGAAATCCAGAGAATGTTGCTGGATTTTTGGGGGGGTGGGCTGCACTGGGTGAAGCAAAGTGTGCTCTACTTACCATTAGAGGAAGGGGGGCAAGGCCTGATTGATCTTACTAGTAGGATGGCTGCTTTTAGACTGCAAAGTACAGTGGTTACTGTACGCCCTGGCCCTCTGCCATGGAGGGATATTGCTTTTGCTTTCCTTCACAGGGTGGGAGGGATGAATTTCGACAGACAGCTGTTGTTAATGAACACCAGCAAGCTGGCCTTGTCCTGTGTACCTGCGTTTTATCGTGGGATGCTGCTTATCTGGCACACGATGGCAGTGAGGAAGGACTTTGAGTTGGTAGGGTTGTATTGGCTCCGAGAGGAGCCTTTATTAGTTTTTTTAAAATCTTTGTTGGTTAACATGGGGGATACTAAGATTAGGCATTTAATAGATTTAGAAAATAGAGAGTAGAAGAGTGCAGATTCTCTGGCCTCTGAGTTGGGGGTCAGATCAGTGCGGTTTATCAGCTTGTTTTTAATGCAGCGGCGAGCGGTGTTAGCAGGGGCAGGTTTGGGGATCCTGAGTGAGTTTCTTTCTTTTGAATGCTACTCCAGAAACAGAGCCTCCAGTGTTCAAGTTGCAGGCTGCGCCAGCTGTAGATCAAAGCTGTGATGAACCAGGGCATCTCTTGTCCTTTGAGACTCTCCTGGAATTTTTGTTTCTGTTCTTCAGAGAAAAGGGATTTGTATAGGCTTTGTGTGAAAGTCACCCACTACAAAGCCCTTAGAGAAATGCCAGGCACGCACTGGAGGGAGAGGATGGGTGTAGAGGAAGCTATAGTTCCGGTTTGGAGGGCACTGTGTAAGCCACCACTTCAGAAAAAAGTGGGGGATTTACAATGGAGAGGGCTACACACTATTGTAGCCACAAACTCCTTTATGGTGATTTTTAAGCCAGGAGTTGAAGAGAAGTGCCCCTACTGTTTGCAGAGAGAGACTGTGTTTCATTGTGTTATGTACCTCCCCAGACTGCAGCCACTGTTTGGGCTTTTGGTAGCTATGTTTAGGGGTCTTGAGGTACATTTTTGTGAAACTCTGTTTATTTTTGGGGTGATGTACTTCAAAAGGGCAAAGACTAAGTGCCAATTGGCAAACTTTTTAGTGGGGCAAGCCAAACTAGCAATCATTAAAAGCAAAAAAAAAAATGTAAGTGATGTTCTGACAGGGGATGTGATTGCTGTACTTAAAGTAATCATGGCATCCAGACTCAGATTGAAGTGTCCAAGGAGGTGTGGGGAATAGATGGGGAGCTGAGTATGGAATGGTAGATAAACGTTTTTCAATTATGTATGTATGTATGTATGTATGTATGTATGTATGTATGTATGTATGTATGTATGTATGTATGTATGTATGTATGTATGTATTTATTTATTAATGCAATTAAAACATACTACTGTTTTAAGATGATTCTTGATTATGAAATGTAATGTTTTATATAATTGTTCACCAAATTTGATAATAATGGTTATTGTAAAAACTATCTATCTATCGATCAATTTTTTTTCTTTTTTTTACATTTTGGGCTTTCGCCCTGCCACACACGGTTTCCTAATAATGGCTCCCAACTTAGAAATACTGACAAAAAAAATTCAAGACAAACATTTCAATTGGAAGTCTTCTGCAATGTGTTCAATGGCTCCCGACTATAACTTTATGAAGGGTAGCACTGTGTAAGCAACATGGTTGGGTTTAATCAATCAAGGTTGCATATTAACAGAAACTTCATTTAAGCAGGGAGTGGGCAGATGAACCTCATTCTCCTGATCCCTTCTTCGTGTTGTCAGTACTGGAAGTGAGTAAAACTGAATTCCCAAGTGCATTAGCCTTTTCTCCACTAACTGCAGAGGAATTTACAATGAGACACCACATGACTAAACACAATGACTTTTCACTTCACCATGGCCTGATAGAATAAAACTGACCCACTGAAATATAAGAAAATAGCTTTAATGTATATATTTAAAACTTTACTTTAACCTAACATATGGTTGAATTCAATTGCAATAAAAAATGCAACAGAACACCTGATAATCTACTTTACAAACCCTCAATAACACCAACTCTATTGAGCTACATTCCATTACAGTGAGGTCTTGCCTTTGGTACCAGCTATAAAAGTAAAGGCATTATTCCAAAAATAAACTAAACAATACAAAATCACAAGCAACGGGAAGAGCTGGGAGAGGTCTGTGTTCTTTTGGGAAGTGTGGTATACTCGGTGTATTATCACAATGCAGCTGTTACCACTTAAACAGCAAATACTGTAATGAGAATGCCAGCATCTAAACATTGGCAATATTGTGAACAAAAAAAAAGTTGGGACTTTAACCAAAAACTAATTACTCTTTTTTTTTTAACTTTTTTATGTCCATCTAGCATACAGATTACTAATTTGCAGCAAACTAATGATTAATGAAGCACACTTTTAGGCCTGCTTTTAATCTCGCAAATAGGTGCATGTAATGGGACTACGCTTGTAGTATGCGCTGGACTATTTTAGGGAGCTGAAGAGAAAAGTGAAAATGTATCAGAAATCAATAACAATGCTTTAATGAGGTATTTTACCAATGGTACTGTTACAATTTACCATGCAGGTGTAAAGTAATGCAGATTTATAAAGATCTGAATTATATTTACACTTACAAGAAGTTGTAGGGGAGCTTATACACAGACAGGAGCATTGGCTTACTGTAGTATATGAAACAACAGCATTTTCACAGAAAACAGTGTTTACCCAAGTGAAATCCCATGCGCCTATTTGCAGGATTATACAATATATTCATTAATATTCCTGAATGGGTAGCAATTTGCACATTGCTCTTTTCTTATCCACCCATGGCATACCCAGTGTTTACTGAATTACTCAACATCCTTCCTGCTTTAGGCAAGTTCTGCACACATCATCCACTCCCACTACATCCATCCACATACAACTCTGCAACTGAAGGAATAAAAGCAAGGAGTATTTGGCAGAACTCCACTGTTAAAAAAAATACCACAGGTGATTTTTACAATACGGCTGAAGCATGTACAATAACAAGGGGAATTGTGACTTTACAGGGAATCTAAGGAGTACACAAATCCTGTGCTTCAGTGCTTTGTAGATGGCAATATTGAGTTGAATTCTTGAGCAGCCAATCACATGCACCAAGTCTTTGTATCACATATCTTGTGTCAGATGGAAATGACTTCAGAATACTGATGCATTTGGTATAATGGCTTAACAAAAAAAACTAAGAAAAAATGCAGATGAACTGAAAAATTGTACAAACCAACCAATACATTGGACAGTTAAGGTATATCAGCAACAAATGAAATATGGTGACAAAGAACAAAATGTGATGAGCCTATGAAGAGGTCAGAGTATCAAAAACACTGACACTTGTAAAAGACAGTGATTTCACAATGAAATATAATACAATTTAAATTTGTAATATGAATCTTCATATCCCTGAACATTTCTCAGCATAAGACCAAAGCACCTGTCTCTTTCTCCTTAATGTCCACGACGTGACGTCAGACCCAGAAGACAGGGGACACAGACAACAGTGCTGGGGTATGAAACGAGCTGATGTGCCGGTTTATTATAAATAAAAAAGGGTTGAACAAAACAAAAACACTTTGTAAAATAAAAACGACACAGAAGCCGAAACAGGCAAACAAAACGAACAGATACTAACAAACAGGGGACGAACACTACACAAACAAGTATCGTGCTGGCCCTACAGCACTCGTAGCAATTGCTTATATTATTAAACTCTCCTAACTCTCTCCCGTTCTTATGCCCTGAACACACAACCCTGAGTGAGTGAAACATTCACCCTTTTATGCAGCTGTACCGAGACTGGATTGCTAATCAATCATTCAATTGGAATCTCGGTACATCTGCACGTGAACTACTTTGTGCATTTCCGTGCTTCCACACAAATACCCATTTTAATCTGCACGTGAAGTGATTGTGCAATCCTCGTGTTTAAATATAAATATACACTTTATAACACTCGTGCTACATAACCACACATTATATCCTGTGAACCAATACATATACACCGACATTAATACACCCCACGCAACTTACAAACATAAAATACACACGGGGGCCGGGCACACTGCCACAGTACTGCATAGATTCATTAGGCTACATTTTTAAAACTCATTAGCACACATTTTTTCAGTAAAGGAAAACACACCCAATAAAGTTACCAAATAAACACCTTCATTTAGGGGGTTGTAATAAGTAATTGTTTTTCTCATCCTTTAAAAAAAACTACTAATAAAGATTTGGAGGAAAAGCTTTGAGAATCTAGTCTGTGTGTTACAGTGGTTATGAATCAAGTGAACAGAGCTGTGTTCAAAATAAGAACACCTGCAAAGCAAGTCGTAAGCAAGAGATCAAGGTACGGTTTGCAGTTAGGAGTGTGCATATAAAGGAATAAAAACTTAAACCAGAACTGAAAAAACTTGCAGAAGAAATGCCCGCACCCACGCTCCCATATTGACTGTTGATTGCTTTTACTGATTATACTTCTTCTGCATAACTAACAACCCAGAAGATTCATGCTTTGCTGACAAGAATTGTTTTTTTTTTTTAGATTAACCAAACAGCCTTGACGCATATAAAAATGAATGCAAGATTGAACAAGCTCTCCCCTTTTTTTGCTAAACTTCAAATCCACCAGCAAGCAACTTCTTGGCAAAATTAACAGGAGATAGCAAAGTGGTGAGGAATGCAGGAGCCTCAGAACTTTCTTCACAGTTAAAGGTTGAAGCAAAAAGCAATCAGCAACTGTCACATTGCCCTGCCTTGCTGAAGTTCAGGAAAAGGAAGGCACTGTGTTAAATTACTAGGTTTGTCGCTGAGTAGGGAGCCCTCGCCAATGCCCCAGCATCGTGTTAGGGCACACAGGATTGTATGAGGTTAATCCCAAATCTTGTCTACTCTGTTAAAATGAAAAGGTTTATAGCGTTTCATGGAAGGAGCACCTGCCATGGATTAAAACCAAGAATAAAAATCAATGTTTAAACATATTTGTAATAAAAACAATACACAAATAAATTATGAAACAAACTTAAACTATTGTGTAGATATTGTCTAGAATATCAATCCTAGTAGTTTCCAAAAAAAACAGATGGCCAGACAAACAATGGGACTCGGACTGGGTCCATGGGGAAATCCAATTGTAACAGGATTCTACACCCGAGGACAACCAGTCGCTCGAGCAAGATAGATGCACCTTCCGTCTAAAAAAGAAAGTTGTTACTATAATCTCTGAGGTGGGAGATGGTAATCTCAGGGGTGCAAATCATTTAGAAAATTGGTGATGAACTGTTTTGAAAATTTAGCACCAGACAGCCTACAGGCAGGTGTTAAATTATCAAACCCTACCCTAATCAAGTGTTTTGTGTTACAGTAAGTACCGTATTCCTTCTCATTTAATTCCTTTTCATAAACAGCCTGTGTCTTAAATTTGAGTACAGTATATTGATGCGTCTATTAAAATTGCCAACAAGAGACGTGACTATCCGAGTACACAAACAACAAGGTGACTGTGGAGAAAAGACAACAAAGGCGTCTGCCCAAATAGACAAGCAGCAACGTGACTTACTGCTGAGAAAAAATGAACCAAAATGTTACTGCCCGATTTCAAAAGCGTCATTAGCTTCCTGAGGAATACCAAAAGAAGCTTTTACAATTTTATTGTTTCTAAAAAAACAGTACTAGCTTGGACAGACCATATTTTTCAACATGTCAAGCAATACCACAGTTCACAAATTGGGAGAAAAACTGGCTCTGCTCTTGTGGTTCCTGGGTTACATGTTGCCTGATGTCATGCTTGCTGTTGCCAGGGTGTGTGATGCTGTAAGTGAGTGGTGTTGTGCATATGATAGAGACACCATCTTAAGTATTTTACAGTGCGCAGCACAATAAACAAGCTTTGTGGTTAATCTACAACACTGTTTCGTGTCAGTTTTGTACGATACAACAATGTAATTGAGGTTGTATTTTTGTAAATGCATATTTATTTGATGTTTTATTTTTTCCTCAAATTTGAGGGTGTCTTAAATTCGAAGGAATATGGTAACCTTCTCTCTTGTGTATGTGGATGAATGTGGGTGGGTCATGTGAGTAATCCAAACCCAATTAGAAACTATTATCAAGTCTGGTTGCTAAGGAGTAAACATGTAAACACGTTTACTGGTGCAAGAATGTAATGCTGCTGGCACGATGTGAGGTACCCTGGCACTAGAATCATGCGCCATAGTGCCAAATTTGCGCCCCTGAATGTGTTGTGCAACTGTCACAAATATTGGGAAACCACTGACAGACATTTAATGTAAATAGGAGGAAGATGTAATCATGCTGACAGATGCTGTATACAGTAAACTTTAAAAATGATGATATGCATCTTCAGTGAGGAATAATAAACGTGAAGCTAGTTATACTTGAAGTGCGTGTAAATTGAATTTGGCGAGCGCAAGGCCCAAAAAACAAATGTCAAAAAAACAAATGCAAACTTCAGTTGCTTGCTTGCCTCTATTTAGGCATAGAGTTCAAGGGTCAGACTCTCGATCAGTCACATCTTATTTGTATTCCACTGTAAAGCAGCAAAAATATTTTTACTATGTGGAAGTAGGTAAACAATCCAGTTCTAAGCAAACATTAAATAAGCAAGGATAACGTTAACCTGAAGCACAGGGTGTAAAGACTTCCTTTAAATCTATAAATGTGTCAAATCCTAGCTAATTTGGCAACATCTTTAGCAATTAGCTAAAACCTTTGCAATAAATGTCTGGATGTAGTAGCTTTTGTTGCCGTACTGAAAATGTTCACAATAAGCATTCAGTATCACTACAATAAAACTTACTGGGGTTGCAATATTTGGCAACCTGGTGGCACCTAAAAACAACTGCCAATTGTACTAATCTAAACAGCAACTGATAATACTGCCACTTTAACTCTTTACTATATTATTCCTTCTGTTGCTTTCCCCAAGGGGTGATTTGATGACCACCTTATTAACATGAATTAACACAATGAAAATACAGTGGGAAGAGTCCTGCGAAATTTAGACATTAAGAGAGATTTATATTTATAGAATTAGCTGCTGTAATATATGAATCAATTGCAGTGAGAAACACAAATAGAACAAAGGTCTACCTGTCCCCAGGACAGTGCTACATTAAAGCAGTTTTGAGGTAAAGGGAGAATGAAAGGGATGCCACCCTGCCTTGAAGTACTACCCTACCTTGTGTAATCTTGTTCAACAGCTGCCGTCTTGCTATTATCCTGCTGAGGCGGTAAGAAGGGTGCCTTCGGTTTTGATTAAACATGAGGTACATCTCCTGGCCTTCAGGTGACATGTTACTCAAACAGATCCGACCAGAGCCTGGTGACAGGGGAATCTGCTTAAACATGCCTGAGGTCTGACAAAATCCCTTTTTAGCAGTTTAGAGCTACCACACAGACTTCACCCACAGCATAAGACGGTAATGTAGAAAAAAACAAAAAACAATAAGTGAACTGGAGCGTCAAAGCTGGTAGGAGTGTCAACAGCTCAAAGTCAGTGTTCCAGCTTCCAGTCACGAGACAGGACAGAGCTAATCATGTGAAGGCAGGGAGTTGGGAGAGCACTGCCCACTTGCTAGAGGAAAAAACTCAAAGTCTTTCGAAGCATTTGTGAACTCTTGCATACCAACAACATACCTCTAAACTGACTAAGCATTGAGAAAGGAGATGGGAGGGTTTGAAAAAACACAATTTCTAGGACCCACCCAATGCAGGCAGTACAGACAGAGTTTGACTACTCAAGACTTGATTCTGCAATGCCAGGTGCCAAAATGTAGAATTCCTCAGAAGTAATTCACCCTGCAGCCATGAACAGTATTGAGCAGCTAAACTGTGCACATGTCTACCCTTTGCTTATTGTCATTTAATAAGTGCTAATCCAATATTTGACACAGATAAAATAGCAATAAAAGACTGGCAAGACACCTTAAATTAACTCTTACATTGTGGGTTGATTAAAACAAATAGGCCTAGATTGTGTCTAACATATATCTACAAATTACAAACATGTATGTAATGGGAATATACACGGTTCCATCATAATTCTACACACTGTCTTTGCATGTTCCCATCCAACTAAGACTTTACATAAGAAGGAAGTTTAAATACAATTTCCGTGCTAGAATAGTTTGTTTTGGAAGGTAACCTAGTTACATTACTCAGTTTTCACTCTGCAATCACAGCAAAGTGCAAGGATAATATTAGGAAACACCCTTGGTTGCAATTACAAGCAAAACATGCAAACGACACATGAAAGTTTGCAACATATGGCACACGTACTGTGATTCACCGTCATAAAATTTGGAAGTTAGAAATAATATCTCTTTTAAATTGCATTCTTTATTTTATGTCCAGGGATATGAATTTAAAAAAGCCATAAGCATCACCATTAAGAGGCTTTTACCTCAATTTGAAATAACCATTTGTGGCGGAGGGTCCCGCCCGTGTGTATTTTTGTGTTATATGTTGCATGTTGTGTGTTAAATGTTGGTGTATAGACATTGGTACACAGGATATAAACGGGTCTGTGTTTCACAAGTGTTAGTAATATAGATTTGTATTTAGGCACAAGGATTGCATATCACTTCACGTGCAGGTAATATGTGATCATGGGTAGAATGCACAGATTAGTTCACATGCAGTTGTACCGAGATTCCAAATTGAATGATTGATTAGCAATCGGGTCTTGGTACAACTGCATAAAAGGAGCAGTTTTCACTCACTCGGGGTTGGGTGTTCGTGTTGTGGAGAACGGGAGGAGAAAGGAGTTTTTGTCTAAGTAAAAATAAAAGTAAGTAACTGCTAGACGTGCGGGTCCTACCAGCACGAAACTATTTGTTTATTTATTTACTTGTTTGTTTGGCCCTTGTGCCTTTTTGTTTGTGTGTTTTGTTTAAACTGTTTATTTTATTATGATTTAATAAAGAACCGAGCGCAGTCGCGTCTCGGTTTACACCGCAGCAGACTGTCTGTGTATCCCTTCCTGGTCCGTGACGTCACCGCTCGAGCCATCCTGTCACACCATTTCAAAACTTAACTTATTAAACAGATGTCTGCTCTTGGCAGGGTTATCATTATTCCAGAATCAGGCTGTGATCTTTAAGCCCACCATTATAGGCCGGAAACCCTACCTGTGGTTAAGATATATCTTAAAAGTGTGAAATATATCCTGGCTAGGTGATTATGTGTATAGATGTCAAGATACCATAACGTTAACGTGTCTAAGATGCTTTCCAGGCCTTAAAATGGGTTAAACTGGTAGACACACAGTTTTATTTAAGTACTGTAGCAACAACACAACATTTTTATAGTTGTGTCAACCCACATATCGTAGCATGAGCTTGAATAAAAACAGGTTTAAAAAAACGCTTGGGGGAGGCTTGTCTGAAATATGAGGCTAACTCAGTGTGGTGGAAAGCCCTGTATACAGTAGATTAACATGTGAACTGTTTAAATGAAGTTCCATCTGGGTGGAGGCTGATCCTGCTGGAAAAGCAATTTTACAGGATTGTTTTTAAGAGTGGGAGGAGTGAGAGAAAGCTTACTATTGTGCAGCACTGTCATCCATTACTTTGATGAGTATTATACTTTTACAATCGTCACATTGTTTAAAGCTCTCTGACGCAAAAAAGATTTTGTTAAAACTTAAAGAAAAACCATGTGAAATTAGGGCTAACAAAACCTTTCAGTAGAAAATATTATGTGCTCTCAATGGGACACAAACATGGGAATTGCAATCAGTCGTTTCCAAATTTTCTCATGGCTCGTGGCCCCGTCACTGGTTCTTGAGTGCATGTGTGCCTTTATGGAAGCAGCTGGGACGCACAACAGGAGACGCGTTGCTAAGGAACTAATTGAGCAGGTAGGCTTGCCCAGTGCTGAGTTGATCAGTAGGTCCTGATTGGCTGGGGGGCGTGCCTGGGGAGGCTGCGCAGAGCTCAAACGTCATCTGCACCACAGCTCGAGGCTATTGCACGGCCATAGCCATACAGACAGGCGCTGAGCGAAAGCTTGCTGTGTTGACATTGAGGAGGAGAGTGTCCGCTCCATGGAGAGAACTACTGCACGAAACCATTACACTCCAAGCCAAGGCCATTCGAAAATGCTGTTTGAAGAGGCAAGAGTTGACCTGAGAATGCCAGGACTCCTGGAGCCCAAAAGTAGGTCAGTTTAGGGGATGCTGATCCCAAACAGGGTAGAGAGAGTTTATGTAGAGGAGTAGGTTCCTAGAGCGGGACGTTTTTAGTGGGACGAACACTCGCCTTGTGTGGCAATACTTTATTTGTAGCTTTGCTTTGTTTTCTTTATTAAATGTGACACTAGGGCTACCATTGCTGGTACCCTAGTGTCAGTACTGGTGTTAAATTAAATCTGTGTGCCTGTTCGACATGTCAACACCCAGTGCTCTGTGTCTGCCTCAGTATTATGCAGTGACGACCCACGTAAGTAACCTGTTACACCCCCCTATGACATTAGGCATCCTGCCTGAGGAATGTAGGTATAATTGTACTTATAGTAAGATGAATCATTGGAAATGAAGATTTTAAATTTACGATTGAGCAGATATCAATATGATAATTGTTCCATTCCAAACAATCCAAAGCACCTAATAGCAGTGTTCACATGCAGTAAATGAGCCTGGAGAACATTGCAAACTGAGGTGTTATAATATTAAACCAAGTTACATGTATTAATAGGATTTAGAAAATGATTCAGTATCTTCAGCCAATCAGCTGCCAGCTATAGCATGCATGCTGGAAGGTCACAGCATCACCTCAGAATCAAATTTAAAAACAATCCGCGCAGGTACCTGCTTTTTCATTTTACACAATTAGTCCAACCAGCCAATCAAGACTTTGTACTGATGAAAGCAGCCCGTCCTGTACTGTATTGAGTCAGATTACACAAAAAAAGCATTCTATTTTCCTCCCTTGTGAGTTAACATCTTTGTTTGTGTCTTAATATATATAATTATGTATCTAAGGCTAGGGTTAAGAACTGCAATTCAATGGGGAAATGGATACACTGGTGTCTTGCAAATGTATGGGCAAACATAGAACCGTATTCCTTAAATAGCTACTGTAAGAGAGAACCGTGTTATTATTTCACACAATTCAAATGTTTCATGATTCAGTTCAAACTCAATTTAAAGAGGCACATTTAATATGTGCATACTGTATGGTGGCATAATGTGAATGGCAATGTGAATGGCCTTTGTATTTAGACCTGATCTGTTTCATTAGCAACATTCTTAAACATCTGGCAAACAATCTACAGAGCCATTTAAAAAGTATTAATAGGAGTAAATAGCATACTATTAAATAAGTATAATCATGCCATACTAATGTATGTACTATACAGCATGTTAGCATGATCATATTTCATTAATTGGTGTATCACCCCAAATTAACTTAAAAAAGATAGCTTATCTGGGAGCCATACATTTTTTTCATAACAATAGCTTAGATAATGTATATGAAATGTTTAATATTCTGTGTGGTCCCCAAAGAAGATATAAGGTCTTCTTAACTTTACAAACACAATTTTAAAAGTGTACTGTCCTCAACCATTCAAAATAAATCCTGTATGTAAAAATGGATTAAGCACCCAATTCAATTAACCTTTAGCTTAGGAAAAAAGCATTTCAGGAAAATATGAATCTGTGCAATAACAAAGTAATTTGTGGAGCCATTTTGATTTTGATTTGATGAACACATTATTGATGTTGAATAGAAATAAAAATGGATCCACATGCACTATGTTTAGAGCATGAAACTGACTTTTCCTTTTTTAATTGCATTTGGCTCTAAGTACATTAAGCAGGCTTTCTTGAAAGGGGATTATCCATTTGTTTAGATTTGATTTGCCAGCAGATTTACAAAACACAGTACACCATTCCAATCTGAGCACTTCCCGACCCCCCCCCCCCCAATAAAAATGGCATTGATTTTGTCTCAAGGTTCAGTCAGTCTACAATTAGAACCGAGTCATCGACCAAGGAAATGTGCAGAACAGCATTATAATGATAAGGGGGTTTAAATATGCAAACATTAAGTAAACTGTGAAGGTGACATTCTAAGTGAGTAACAGAAATGATAGTGTGCAGCCTGTGTATTTTAAAAGTGACCCAATTTCAATCTCAGGTTGGAAAGCAAAGCTACTATAGAAGCACCCTCCCCAGAGAGACCTTTAATGCTGCCTGGCTATATCTGTACAATCCATATAAGGTCCGCCATTGTTTTGTGCGTCTGCAAACTACTGTAAAAGACCTTGGGTTAACTGCTGGAGCCAATAAAATACATATATGGAATAGAATGTAGTATTAATATGTCAGCCATCCCAATGATACATGCTTTAGCTTATGATTTATCACCTATCCCCATGCGAGAGGCAAAGAGCAACTGTGTCTGTGTCTTCAAACCAAACAAAAGGCTAACATGAACCCCTCAATAACACTGTCCAGATGGAATAAACCTTGGCAAACAAGGACTGACGTATTCTAACAGGAACGTGAGTTTATTGTTTTCAAGGTATTGCAAGTCTTTTAAAACCTGTAAGTTTCCTTTATTTTTATTATCATCTTCATAATTCTGAATTTTAGCCTGGCAGGCAAACGTTTCAGCCAGCACTCCGGCTAAGCTGCTTACTGGGTGTTTTATGCATTGAAAAAATATGAATTACGTATGATATTTAAATGTAATACGCATAGCACTTTTGTTGCACAGATCGAGTTTGCATGCTATCCCGCTTCTTACTTTGCTGGTTCCTGGCATCTCAATGGTCATTTGTGAATATACTGCATGCGGTAACTGGAGAATGGATCATAGAAATGTTGGAACAGCTAATTGTAGCCGGCCGGGGAATGGGCAGAAACACGTGACCAATAAGTCCAGGTTTTCAATAAAATAAAATAAAACGCATGGTTGAATCCACTCACCTGCAATGCGTGTTTGTGACTGGTGAATAAGTGACTGGATTCTTAATCCTTAGGATTTCTCTGCACCGTCTTAGTCCCCCTCAAACCAACCTGCCAATTTACATATCTGTCAACCGAATTTTTGGAAGGTAAATCTATATAATAAATACAATATTCTGTGTTGGGAGAGAGTCGGGAATCTTTATATTGCCATAGCAAGGCAATCAATAAGGAATACAATGTTATTGTTTCTTTATTTGCATTAGTGCTTAACCAGTGCAGTTTTTTACAAATATTTTTGAAAATTTTAATTTATTTTTATTTTTAGGGAGTGTGTCTGTTGACTTGGAAAAGGAAAGCACAAGAGACTGAGAAAGAAAGATTTACAGAAAACAGCTATAAAAATGAACAGCCTAGTACTTGTTGGAGAAGACTCTGTGAATGCAGTAGATAACTACATCGAGTAGTTTTTACAACAGTTCAAAGAAATACAGTTAAAATTAAAGGCTGTAGTTAATGCAGAACCCATAAGTTAGCATTAAAGTATGTACAGTATTTCTTGAAAGTACTCATGGTACTGAACAGTATTTTACTCACCCAAACTACATTTTACTCACTTTCAGCATGATTATCAACAGGGGCAAAAATAAGAACGAGGTCGCAAAATGATTTTTAAAGCCTGATTAATGTAACCACATCATTTGATTTATATTTTTAAAACATCACCAAGTGAATACACGACCCATTTAATATAAACCCTTTGAAAGCTGTATTACTTAGTGACCTAAATCATGTTTTAGAAATCACTTTGTGACCTAGTTCCTAGTTTGCCCCTGAAAATCATACTGATAGTGTCTAAATTGGAGAGTAACTTACCCAATGGCCAAAAACCTTATCTGGAGCGCTGGTTTCAGCAAGTGTGATTTTTTGTAAACTCTACTTCATTAGAAAGGCAACCTTGTTGACAAGTCATGTTCGTTTACATTCCTGAACATTAGTTTAAGCTAAAGACGCTTCCCCCGTACCCTGCCTCGTTTCCGTTAGAAACCTGATTGACAGAAAGTACAACAAATAGGCAGGCTACTTCAGTTCTGGATCAAAATCTGTGCACTGAACAGTGTGCATGGCGTTACCTCTACATCTGCAATACAGAACTTCCACATCCAGCAATACAGGCCATTATTAAAACTGTTAGATTGCACCTTGTACCCAACTGGCTAACAGAGGGGGACATGGCCAAAAATAGTTTGTGCTGTTGCCTACAAAACTGGTCTGCAATCAATGGAGCGTTCCTAAACCACCAATACCAATACAGAAACTAAGGCTTAAAAAGTATGGAAACGGTGAGATCCTGTGGAGAAAATAAAATGTGCGTAATAACGGTCTCTGAGACTTCTGAAGAAGTTTGCTCATTAAAGATATTTGTGTTACAAACAGTAAAATACAAATACAACATGCGCGTAAAAGTACAATACCAAGATCACTGCAATACCAAGATTACTGGAGTCAAAAATAAGAATTTTTAAAATGTATTAAAAAAATAAAACAGATATTGACTGGATGAATTCATTTTAAAAGATATATATGATATATGTATACAATATTGGAATGTACCACTGGTTAAATTACATTTAATAACACAGTTTTGCAAGTTATTTTAAGTAGTCTAAATTCAGAATTGTATAAATCATCCCAAAGAGAACCCATCTGTTTTGAGTTGACTGACACCTAGTGGTTACAGGAAACATTTGTTCCAAAGCTGATCAATACATTGTTATATGTACACTGCAACATGAACAATGCTGTAGTAACACAAGGGTGCACACAAACTACAAACATATTTAATTAACAATATCTGGGAAGGCAACTTCCTGGCAATACCTATCATTTATGAATTGGGTTGTACAGCAGTACCACCATGGGCTGGTCGCACTGAATCATGACATCCTTCTTGGGGTTTGAGGGAATAGTTGTTATTGAGAAGTTCTTATTTCTGAATAATAACTGTTGCCTGGTTTACACTGGCAAAGCTAATGGTTGTGGCTGTGTAACACTTAGAATTGGGTGCTGCTTTCTTCAGTCTCTAGTAGCTTGTTAGTAAACTGAACTGAACTCATTGCTCTCTTTATAAATTAGCAGTGCAGGTACAATTTGAAACAGGGAACAGTGGAAGTACTTTTAAACAATCTTCTAGAAAAGTACGACAGCACATCAGTGTGGAAACTTTCACTGAACGCGATGTAGTGCACACAACTTATCGACATTTTACCAAATGTATAAGAGATTATTGATGACAAATTTTAAATGTCATTTTTTTTTTATTTTGCTCAGCCAGGGAAATATACTCTGCAAAGAAATGTACCTGGTACATTGCTTATTGGTATCTCTAGGCTGCTATGAAGTTGATATAGAAACATTTTGTGTTAGAAATAGACATCCGCTTAGTCCTTAAAGGGTTAAATAATTCAAAATTGGTGTAGATTTGGGGCATGCATGCAATACAAAGGTACAAAGTGACATATACAATGCAGCAGCTACAGTTTGGCTCCCTAGCTCCTTGGATGAATGTTAGGTAAACTTTCAAGCAAATAGTAACATCATTTAGGGTTTTGTCCATTCAGGTTTATGAAAGGTGTGGTACAGTGGCAATGTGAGGCAAGCTTCCAGCCGACATCTCAATCCTGACCTGTACGCACCCTGCCATTCAGTCCTGGGACCTTATTTAGCATTCTATCAATTGTACATTGTCAACTTTACAAAATACACACGACAGCTTTACATCAGCAGAGACTTCAGTGTCCCATAAGCGTGTTTTATCATACACTGAAATATAGGCCATCTTCCAAAGTGCCAAATTAATACTGTGCATTATTCAGTATTCTAGGGATGCACTGTAGTTCTCAACCAGTCTGAACCATAATTCACGCCCATGTGTGTTTATTTCAGGGCTGTCCTCAGCCAAGAATAGACATATAGGGACAGCTACTGTACCTAGTGGAAGTCATTTGAATGATACCTTTCAGCAGCTGCAACCAGCTATGAGCACTGAGTAAACTGGCTTTGAGTTACAGCATACTAGGATGTTTAGGGGAAAAGACAGTTCATATATCTGTCAGATTTGAACCTGCCCCTTTAAGATGCTGTGACCTCACTCTTGTGGCACTCAGCCCAGACCCATCCTGAAATCCACTGCAGCTCAAGTCTATTTGCCAGCAGCTTGCCAAACACTCCATATTCAAACTGAATGCCTTTCTGAATGCATTTACTCTTAAACTAATCAGGCATTCAATCATATTCAAGACAGTGTCTGCATTCTAATTAAATCATTTAAGGCTGACAGCTGCTAGCAAGTCCTCCTATCAGTAGCTAATTAAACTGTTGAAAAG
Source organism: Acipenser oxyrinchus oxyrinchus (assembly GCA_030684275.1). Classification (NCBI taxonomy): domain Eukaryota; kingdom Metazoa; phylum Chordata; class Actinopteri; order Acipenseriformes; family Acipenseridae; genus Acipenser; species Acipenser oxyrinchus. The sequence goes on along the minus strand of CM060255.1, from coordinate 45,533,570 downwards.
AAGATGACGCCCCATAACTCCCCATGGCAAGTATTTTCTGTACAAACACACCTGTATTTTGTCATCTGTATGGTGCTACAGAGTTCATATACAATTGACACTTTTTTTGAAGAATGGGGGTCAGAACAGTTTATTAGACGGCAGGTCAAAGTAGACTGGTTCTAAGGGGTTAACCTAGTGGTTTTTAAATACAGACGCCAAGATATTGAACTTTGAATCCCATAACAATAATGTATAAGAAAGGCATGTCCTATAATATCAGTTGTCTAAAATGATGCTGCCTTTTACGAGAACATGGTCAGGTATACAATCAGGTAATGTAACACATGTGTCATTGAGTCAATGTCGTCATATGGCAATATAAATACATTTATTTTATGCTGCCATAATTTTGCATATTTATGTTGGGATTGCCTTTCCAGTTGAGTACGTTTTTCCAGTTTTTTTTTCTCTTTTACAAGCTCAAAGCAAGTAAGGTCCCAAATGTATGAAGAAATTAATCCTTGGTTTAAATTAACAGTGTCCACTTTATATTTGGTACTATACTGCGATTTTACATGGCACAGTACGTTTTGCAATTGTATCAGGTACAAGTGACGTTTAAAATAATGTAAGTCATGCAACAGAATGCTGTAACCGTTCCAAAATATCTACTGTGCCAGTGTTAGTACTGTTACGTGCACCTGCACTGCACGTACATTTTACTTGTCAAACTACAGTACGAGGTCTAGTTTTTACGGGTTGTTCTGGATGTCATTGGCTCACAGCTGGAGTCCCAATCACAATTCACTGAGATTTCGAAGTGGAAACTTATTCAAAAAACATTTGCGTCAATAGATGAAATGTTGTGTTGACATTTCAGTGTAATGACAAATAAGTAATAATGGAAAAATTGAACGCTACGTGTTTCATTTTAAGGGTATTTGCTTGTCACCAGTTTAATTCTGTATTACCTAATGCTCTATAAACAGGATACATTCAACTACATTGCTCATAGGTCTCGCTTTCATAAATCTATGTAATACTGTAACATTAATTCTGAGTCCCCAAACACTGACTGTGACCGTGCAAAGAAAAACCACAAACTTAAATAGTCAAAGGACAAATACATAAAATAAACAGAATTTACATTTTCGTAAAAGAATAGCAATTGTACACGTTTTTTGGGGGAGGGGTGGGGGGTTAATAACTCAACACAAACACACTACATGCTTTTGCTCCATGTTGCGTTTTCAATCCAGATCAGACACTGACCTGCAAGTCGTCGCTCCCTTACATTTTTCCACAGTAAATCCCAGGCTTTAGACGTGGAGTCTCTCAACTGTTCACTGAAAGACCGTCTGAGTTGGGCTTTTGCAGACTTTCTCTTAGTTGTCATTATAGATCTTGATACATTACGATCCCTTTCCACCAAAAACCGTTACTCTTCCAAACGACTCGTTCTTCAGCAAAACAACTCCACCTGGTTCACAGTACTGCGTCACTTTGCGGCAAAGGTTCCCAAACACCAGCTACATTTCCCTGTATAGTTTTCCTAGAGCTTGTTTTCCCCCTGTTTCTCTACCCTTACCCTCGCAGAGACGACTGACGGCGTCGTTTCAGCAAGCCCACTGTGCTCTCGTCTATTCCTGGACCAGATGTGCAGCGACTTGAAGTTTCCACTTCACTCAATTGCATTTACAGATCACTGGGGGCTCTCGCTCGCTCTCCCTGGTAGCTGAACTATAATAAGCGCTTTGTGTTGTACGGTAAGATGTTTCTGTTGTAATTTATAAACTTATGATTGTTGTTATTTCTAGGTAAGTCATTTTTGTATGCACAATACTTTAAATGGTGTAATTTCTCTAGCGTTTGTATATGCTAAGTACAACTTAATACACTTAATTATTATTTATATGCACACACACACACACACACACACACACACACACACACACACACACACACACACACACACACACACACACACACACACACACACACACGTGTCCTAATGTCAATTAAAAAAAAAAAAAGCCCTACGTAGGTGAAAGCCCTACTTAGTAGATAAAAAAAAAGTCCTAGGTAGTGAGTGTGTGTGTGTATATATATATATATATATATATATATATATATATATATATATATATATATATATATATATATATATAGACCCACACATACTTTCAATGTTTTTTTGCCACTGCATCATATTGCTAGCGCTTTTTGTGGTCCCACTGATACAATATATCTTTGATATATAGATATTTGAAGAATTGCCGCTTTGTGTTCTTGTTATCTAAAACCCTACCTGTGCCTAATTATTTTTGGCCACTAACTAAAATGTGTAGCAGCACCCAACCTGCCCTCAACAGTGCTAAAAGGTTAAACAGCTGCTTCAGTATGCCTATCATTTTTGGTTAACCTATTTCTGTTGTGCCCAGCGTTTGACAATTTCTTTAAAAATGTGCTTCCTGTTCATAGTACGTTTTTTAAACTGAGAAATAATTAATTCATCAAATAAATAAATACATAAATAGAATGACAGCAATTTAAGGACATTTTCTGGTGTAAGAACCCCCTGCACATCATTGTATACATTAGTTTTCATCTATTTTATCCAAAATACTTATTTATTAATTTTTTACTCAAGAATGTAGGGCTAGTAGAAGATGAAAGACAATGTCAATACCCTGGGCTGAGTTGAGTGGGGGACGGAGAGGGGTGATGCTGGGACGCCAGAATCACCGTTGAGCCCTCTTGAGGTGTCATGGGCTAGTCAACGAAACACAGAGGATGGAAGGTGCCCACTTGAAGACACCCGAGATGTACCCTACTTAGCTCAGTCCAGACGGTTGTCATGCTGATGCGCTGGGGAGACCGCTCTGCAGTTGATCCCTGGAGCCAGCATTACACTTCAGCCATCAACACCAGGCAGAAGGATATCTACATCATCATATGGAAGGAAATGCAAATGGATGGAGACACAGATGGATCACATTAGTTTACCGTAAAGCTACGTCTTAGTTGGTGCTTATCTTGGCGAGAGCCGAGTTCAAATCAGCATGAAGTTTTAACATCTACTCTCGTAATGGAAATCATAACTAGTAGGCTACGGAAGAGGCATACGACTCTATGGACATTTATTAGTAACTCTCAATTAATGTGCTACAGCAAATTAATACATTCCATATATCTACAGTGCTGTATAGTTGTAGCAAAAATGTAAAAACTAAATTACCCATGCATTATATTACTTTTGTGATGGTTCACAACAATAAAAGTAGTCAAAATAACCACCCACAGTCTTGTCGGGCAGAAAAGAACAGCACTGATCTACAATGTAAAACACAGAAGATAGAGTATATATATACTCTATCCTGCACTTCCTTTGAAAAGAAAGAAAGATGTTGCTTGTGGTCCTTGTGTATAATTACAAATCATTGTTATTCTGATGGTGGAAAAAAGCACTGTCTTGTTAAACGTGGCTTCAGAGAAGATCTGAACTATCACTAACATAAAGGTGTGTCAAACCCAGGGTGTGTGAAAGAAGACAGTCAAGAAGCAACGTGTGGAGAGAGAATATGAGTGAGGGCATGGGGAATATCTGTGAGATCTCAAACCCATTTCTGTTTATATGTCATAGTTCACAACTAAAGCCTAATCATTTTCTTAGCCTGAGGGAAAAGAAAAAAAAAACTTGGGTCAAGAGCTGGTTAACCGTATTCCATGGAAGAATGTGTTTTCCAAGGAAGAATGTGTATTCTATGGAAGAATGTGTATTCCAAACTGCACTGTTCCCCGGCTATATAAAGAAGCAATAAACGTGGACTATACCAAAAACATATACTGGGCAGATAATTACAGTATTCTCTCATTACAAATTTTTTTTTTTTTTCGTCTAGCCTTGAGTAAATATAATTTTAAACTAGCTGAAAACAATGTTAAGTCAATGTTCTAGGTTCATAGTTCCTTATATTGTATCACACGTCAACCTCTTCTCAAAATTATTATATTGTGGTAGAATCATATTGTTCTGAATTAAAATACTACTTCTGTTGAAAATATAGTACTGTACCAATAAAACCAACTACAGTACATCTAAATGGAAGAATCAACGTCTCCCTGTACAATTCCTCAAACGCAAGTCATATTTCTTCTTTGTACAAAATGTGTGTGTGTGTGTGTGTGTGTGTGTGTGCAGAGCGGGGGGTTGTTTGGGTGGTTACAACATGCTAACCTACATACACATCAAATTAGATTAAATAATCTGATATGCATCACACTCGTTTAACCATCACTGAAGTCAAAATTTTATAGGGTCAGATATGTGAGTGCTGACTGTATTCCATTATAATGTTTATGATGTTTTTCAGAATATTGCATACAATATCTCACCTTGAATATAACCAAACTCTATAGGCCAACTCTTAGAGGTTCTAAAGTCACGACAAGGATAAATATCAACATATAGGAGCTAACTATGCATCATGTCTTGACATAACATAATTTATTATGTACATAATACAATCGTATGTATATACAGTAACTGTAAACCAAATAGAGCCCTAGGGAATTGTCATAGAATATTGTTGCCATTGATATTGCCACTCCATTTTCAAGTGATTCTTAAACTAGTTTTCCACCTACAAATTGCTAAACTGTTACAATGATGCCTTGTAAAAGATTAGCACATTGTCCCCCCCTGGTAAATATATTTTGATTACTGTATCAGTCTGTTGCAGGTTGAAAGCCTTCCATGGAATAAGGTTGACTATGTCTGGCATCAGACAATAGTACATGCAGACACACATGCAGACTTTTAGCAGCTCAGGTGCTGAGAAAAACTGGAGAAACAGAAGGCTTCAATTTCTCATGGCTGATTTTTCTCCTTGACATAAAAGGGCCTACTCAGGTATTCTCTCGAGGATCCTTCTAATTAACTTAAAATACTTTCTTTGACTACTTGAAGAAGTTAATGGATAGAGCTTCATGAAGTGGTCCAAGGTTGCAAGCTGCTAACATTGTGTAGCTCCATTGCTTTGACACTGTCCTCACAGAGCAGACTGAACATGAGTTTTCTGAAATGTTTTCTTTTCTTTTAAACTAATATAAACTGACAGAACCAAGCTTTTGTTTTAAACATCTAGCTATGCTTAAACCATGCCAGTATATACTGGTGGCCATGAATATTACATTACCTTAAATTCTTTTCAGCCATTCTTAGCGTATTTGTGTTGCAGTAAAATATTTAGATTAGGTAAATATGAGTGAACTGCTAGGAAATACCAAGCAAGAAGATAAAGCTTCAGTGTGGATTCTGACTTATGTTTGGAATAATGAACTGGGCACAGACAATAACCAAGCCTATTGCGTCCATACCAAGACAAGCGTAACAAAGGATAGGATCTGTATAGAAGCTTTTCCAGAGGGCAGGAGAGTTCAGTGTCTATTAGGGCTACCACTTGGCTTCATAATCTTGGGACCCTTTAGAAAAGGCCAGGTTTTTAACTCCCCTCTCGTGACTAATCACTCTCCCTGTTTAAAATCTTGGGTTAGGCCTCACTTATTTGTCTGTGTTGCATGGAACCAGGCGTTCCTCCCCTTTGGAGGTGGTGTCCCATCCTCCTCACCACGATGTGAGGGTAACTCCATTGGAAAAATGGGGAAACCTAGGCCAAATCATACCCTTGCTCCATGAGACACTTTTATCCAAAGCGACCTACAGAGACTTGGGGTGAACTATGCCTCACAACTGCTGCTGCAGAGTCACTTACAATAGGACCTTGGTTTTATGTCTCATCTGAAGGACAGAGCACAAGGAGGTTAAGTAACTTGCTCTGGGTCACAAGTGGCTGAGCTGGGATTGAACCTGGTAACAAGCCCCTTTCTTTAACCACTGGACCACCAAGCCTCCTCATGCATTAAGTCATTGCCACTCCGAGTCACTTGGCAGTCTGTATGAGAGAGGCCCAGGAATGGTAGAGCACTGAAGTGTTTTCCAAGCTCAGGGGTTAAGTTCTGCCACTAATGTGTCTGACAAATGCTACATACCACAAACTAATTGTAGAGAATGCAAAAGCTAAAAAGAAAAAAAAATATATATATATACAGTACTGTGCAAAAGTTTTAGGCAGGTGTGAAAAAATGCTGTAAAGTAAGAATGCTTTCAAAAATAGACATGTTAATAGATTATATTTATCAATTAACTAAATGCAAAGTGAGTGAACAGAAGAAAAATCTACATCAAATCACTATTTGGTGTGACCACCCTTTGCCTTCAAAACAGCATCAAGCATCAATTCTTCTAGGTACACTTGCACACAGTTTTTGAAGGAACTCGGCAGGTAGGTTGGCCCAAACATCTTGGAGAACTAACCACAGTTCTTCTGTGGATTTAGGCAGCCTCATTTGCTTCTCTCTCTTCATGTAATCCCAGACAGACTTGATGATGTTGAGATCAGGGCTCTGTGGGGCTATACCATCACTTCCAGGACTCCTTGTTCTTCTTTACGCTGAAGATAGTTCTTAATGACTTTCGCTGTTTGTTTGGGGTCGTTGTCATGCTGTAGAATAAATTTGGGGCCAATCAGATGCCTCCCTGATGGTATTGCATGATGGATAAGTATCTGCCTGTACTTCTCAGCATTGAGGAGACCATTAATTCTGACCAAATCCCCAACTCCATTTGCAGAAATGTAGCCCCAAACTTGCAAGGAGCCTCCACCATGCTTCACTGTTGCCTGCAGACACTCATTCGTGTACGCTCTCCAGCCCTTCGTGAACAAACTGCCTTCTGCTACAGCCAAATATTTCAAATTTTGACTCATCAGTCCAGAGCACCTGCTGCCATTTTTCTGCACCCCAGTTCCTGTGTTTTCGTGCATAGTTGAGTCGCTTGGCCTTGTTTCCACGTCGGAGGTATGGCTTTTTGGCCGCAAGTCTTCCATGAAGGCCACTTCTGACCAGACTTCTCCGGACAGTAGATGGGTGTACCAGGGTCCCACTGTTTTCTGCCAGTTCTGAGCTAATGGCACTGCTGGACATCTTCTGATTGCGAAGGGAAGTAAGCATGATGTGTCTTTCATCTGCTGCAGTAAGTTTCCTTGGCCAACCACTGCGTCTACGGTCCTCAACATTGCCCGTTTCTTTGTGCTTCTTCAAAAGAGCTTGGACAGCACATCTGGAAACCCCTGTCTGCCTTGAAATTTCTGCCTGGGAGAGACCTTGCTGATGCAGTATAACTACCTTGTGTCTTGTTGCTGTGCTCAGTCTTGCCATGGTGTATGACTTTTGACAGTAAACTGTCTTCAGCAACCTCACCTTGTTAGCTGAGTTTGGCTGTTCCTCACCCAGTTTTATTCCTCCTACACAGCTGTTTCTGTTTCAGTTAATGATTGTGTTTCAACCTACATATTGAATTGATGATCATTAGCACCTGTTTGGTATAATTGTTTAATCAAACACCTGACTATATGCCTACAAAATCCCTGACTTTGTGCAAGTGTACCTAGAAGAATTGATGCTGTTTTGAAGGCAAAGGGTTGTCACACCAAATATGGATTTGATTTAGATTTCTCTTCTGTTCACTCACTTTGCATTTAGTTAATTGATAAATATAATCTATTAACATGTCTATTTTTTGAAAGCATTCTTACTTTACAGCATTTTTTCACACCTGCCTAAAATATAAAAAAATATATATATATATATATATATATATATATATATATATATATATATATATAATATCAGCAGTCTCATCTTCAAGTTATTACCTGGTTGAAATAGTATTTATATGTTTGTTGATTTAAGATGTGTTGCACCATATGCAGATGACATGTGCATGTATTGCTGTACCTTTCCCAGATAAGAAATGGTGCAATGATCTAACATTGGGCTTTATTCTGCAAGAAAGGGCATTTCTTGAGATAGATTAATGGTGCAGCACATTTTTAAAGATGCAGTCCCTAAGGTTTTAAAATCCATTTTCTACTCTTTATTATTAACATTTAACCTCAAATACATTTTCTTCATTTTGAAATGTCTCTCAAGGCAAACACAATATGACATCTCTCTCCTCCAAGCTGGCCCACAGTTTTCTTTGCTGGAGAGAGATAGTCTAATTCCAGTTAGCACGTCACTTACACATGCTGTGCCACCCTGTGTTACTGACAATGGGGTACAGGTGACAACTGGGGGTCTCTAGTACCTGCAGGAGACAGGATGGTGGAGAGAGGTACACTATAGTGTTGTAAATTGAGACATGTTTCAATTGAATAATGTTGTGCAAGGGGCACTGAAGCTAATTAAGGGTAGGTAAATGGATTACCTTAATTATTATATAAAAGTAAAGAATGTTACTTTGTCATAATAACCCTAAATGTAACCACTTCTCACTGTCTTCTTGACTGAAGAAATAAGAAGGCATTTAGCATGGAAATAGGGTTGGCTGTTGTGTTCCCACTTGAGTGAATTTTCAACAATGAGTCAAGTCTAAGCTGTGTTGCTGAAAGCAGCTTTTCTGACAGGATCCTTTCTTTCCATTCATGCTCCAATGGAATTCTCTTAATCTGTGGAATTTGGAAAATATATGGAAAACAAGCAAGGAACATTGGTGACCCCACTGCCCTTCTCCAAGTATGAAAAAGAAACAACAACAACAACAACTTGAGTCCTAAATGAGACACTCACGAGTTTTTTAGAAGTATGAACTGGAAAGTCAAGGAAAACTCTGGTCAACAACATCTTCAGTGAATGGGTACGAGTGGATTCGGAGTGAAAAACAGATTTTTCTGTTGTAATTACTCAAATGCTATTGCAAACTACAGCTCTCCTTATAGGGAGTTATAAACAAAGCTGCCTAAAACCACTCTGTTTATGCATGATGGTGCTAACACACATAGGGCTTGCTCAGTCTTCACGTGGAAAGAGATCAGAATAAGATCAACAATGTAGCCTGACAACCCCTGACATAAATCCATTCCAATAAGATCCAACTTGTACTCGAGAAGGCACATCTCCCAGGGCCAGAACGTCAGCTGAGCTTGAAAGTGGAGCCACATTCCTCAAGAATGCATACCAGCAGTTACTATTAGCCACTGGATACCACAACAAGTGAAAGCGTTACACAAGGAATAGGGTGCAGCCGCACATTATTATTGATGGCAGAACATTACCTCACCTCACTAGTAAAGGATTTTGAGTGTAGATATTTCATATGAAGAATCTGTTTAGTTCTGAATACTCTGAATATATATTTTGCATGGCTTTACATACATGCATTGCAAAAAGGGTTCTGGATTATATCAATAACTGATTCACACATAATGATTGTCATATGAAAAAAATGAAAAGTAAATTAATTATAAAAAAATATTTGGGTGGAGGTCAAGTGCAAAGAAATAATAATAATAATAATAATAATAATAATAATAATAATAATAATAATAATAATAATAATAATTATTATTATTATTATTATTATTATTATTATTATTATTATTATTATTATTATACATTCTTATAGTTCCAATGCTAAGCCATGCATTTTCATCACAGGTTAAAACATTTTTCAAATGTATGATATATTAATACCAGAGACATCACACAATCATGACAGAAATCTGAACTGACTGTAAAACTATCCCAGCTGGGGGAGACCCAGACAAAAAACTGGCAGCAGAGTTATATCTCACCCATGCCTCAGTGCGAGTCTCTCTGAGGATTGTGGCCCTTTATATTGCTTAATGGTTAGAAAAACAAACCCTGTAATGTCTCTTACAAAAACCTAATGACCATCTAAATTTAAATGATATTCATGTTTAATTAATGTCATCCCACATGGTTATTAATACATTAATATGCCTTCTACTGGAGCAGTACCACATATAACAGCAACACATGAATACATTCATTCTTGAACAGTTATTATTTTGCTGTTATTAGTCCCTGTATTTTAAATCATGTTCCTGGTAGAACCCCAACTAATGAGTGAGAACTGCACTTACAATTCTCCAGAGAGCAGCCTCTCAAAGTCAGAATGTAAACAAATCAAAACACTTTACACTGCGTTACCATGGAGATGTCATGTTGAGAGTGGTTCCTCTTCCATTGTTTGTGCGACAGACCTGCTAGGCCTTGTCAAAACAAGAGGTAGAAGAGAGGTACATATTCAATTTGAAAACTTGAGTCCAGGAGGATGAATTGCACATATCACATCACCTAATTTGTAACAAAATAAGAAAAACTCAACATCCTTTCTTGCTTTTGATTTATTTTAAATTCTCCTCCTCTTAAATTATTTTCCTTGAGGAAATGTTTCAGGCTTTTATATACCATAACAATCAGCTTAAAAAAAACTAAATCATTACAATTTCTGTGTTGTGGCGGTTAGTCCTGAATCCTAAAATATTGTATTGGATATACTGTGGAGAATATCCAATACAATATGTTTTTTAATATAACTGGTACAATACAGAATAGAATAGTGTACGCTGAGACCATTGCAGTGCAGAGTAAAACATTGCTCCCCGCTGAGTCTTAACAGCATTGCGACTGGATGTTTACAGTGAAAGCCAATAATGATCTAATGGGACTGCAGTTCCCAGACTTACATCTTGGTATGGAAAGAACTCTTGGAAAAGCCTCTCAGTAGCTCCTGTTATAAATTGTCTAACCATCGATTCCCAGGATGCCTTTTTTTTAGAGAAGCCACACATGTGGTTTATCCTTCCTCTGAAGACAGAAAATACATTGCAAATGTGTTCATCACATTTTCCCACAGATGGATTGTTCCATTTGGCTGTTAAATTATCCCAGTGATATATTTATTTGTTGTTTACTGTAAATGTTAGGCTTACCATAACTACACCTTCAGCAATAAAAAACACATGTAAGCCTTTTATATGAGAAGGTTTATATTGATTGTTTCAGGACATTTAGATTGAATGACGACTGATGTTTTTGGTAAGAAATATTTCAAGCCAAGGACCACATTTACAAAAGGGCTCTAAATGTAGCAGTATCGTGCACATTCAGTAGTGAGCCTAACGTGCACCATAAATCTAAATGGACTGCCCCATTTACTAACAGACAATCCATTAATTTACATGTACACTATTTGGCTAATTTACATACTTGTGACCACTGTGATATAAAAAGCCCCAGCAGTCCAGACATATCTTTTGGTCAGTGGCTTATTGTGAAAGGTGGAGGTGACTTACATTGACCAAAAATGAGCGATCAGCAGACGCAGCCCTCCGCAGGAGACAGGCAGAGGCAACGCAAACTAAAACTGCACACAGAGGAGTTAGAAATTCTAGTGGAGGAGGTTGTTTTAAATTAGAATACCTTGTTTGGTCCAGCCTCTTCCAAAACTCCTACTTCCAGAAAGCAGGCAATATGGGCAGCCATACAACACAACGTAAATGCCTTGGGTCACAGCCAAAGAACCATAGGCATGTTAAAAAAACATTGTGAAATAATTACTGCAATGTAGAAGGTGAAATAAAACCATTACTCTCATTGCTATGGATATGATTTTGTCACAATAACAGGAATAAGCTTAAATTTTAATGTTAACATGTATTCCTTGTCTGATGTAAAAAAAATAAAAATAAAAAAGCCCACTGTGTTGCAATATAAAATTATCGTGGGCACTACCCGGATAGCCGGCATCCACATTCAGGATTCTCATTTAAGAGTCACACACCAATTGTACATTCAGGGAATGAAAATACTTCCTATTCTGGAAAATATGTTCCTTTTCACTTGGTGGTGACAGTGCTGTGTGAGTACAATCAATAGCACCCCTCACAGTGCGCAAGCCTGCAACCTAGTAGAAGCCCACTTTCACTTCCTGTTGGGAAATGTAATATAATTTCCCATGAGCTTCAGCAGGGCACGCAGTGCCTGCCGGTGGTTAATGTCTGGTTTCCAAACTAACTAATTATCGCTCACTTTAACCCACAGTAAAACAGGTTTAAAAGGCACCGCATATCAAAAGGACACAGTACTGCATCTCCAGCCCCGCCCCACCCCTTGTTCGATGTATTTTTCACATACCTCTTTATAGTAGTGCATACCGATAAATCATCTCCTGATCACTCATTTTAATCACCAAACTCCTCAATAATACGATCTAAGTCATTATTTTATTACTATAACATCTAAAAAAAGCTCTGCAAATGTCTGTGATATTCTTTGAGTGCTGGATGCAGAAGCAGCTATCTTGTTTGTTTATGTCCGTGTTATCTATGTGGTGCCGGGGCTATCTGTATTCATGAGATATGCCCCTTTTTTCTGGCTTCTCCCGGCTCCTATCAGTCTCACTTAGCCGTTGAATGGTTTTCTCGGCTTTTTCCGGAGAAAAAACGACTAAGAGACCTGTTTTTTACGTCTTTTTGATGATGTCGGACAGGGTCCGACATTGGACTGGAAAGGGAAAATTGCAATGTCGGACCAGGTCCAACATAGGACCGCAAAGGGTTAAAAGTGCACGATTATCGCCCTTTAGTAAATACGGTGTGAATAAAGCTCATCTCATTATTCAGAGCAGGGTGCCTCATTTAAATACATTATGTATTACCATACAAATCAGTCTGAGGCATAATATGCCCACTATTTCACGCGATAATGAATAAAATTGCAAAAATAAATAAGGAAATCAATGAATTGCAATTATGGGGCAGCATAATGTTTAGTGCCCTTTCATAAATGAGGCCCCTAATTTAGTATGTAACATTCCCGCCAGACATGTCTCAGGGAAACTGTCGACTTCAGTTCCTGCTTTCAATTCAATTGCAATTACTTTGTTGCAGACTACATCAAAGCATGTTTAGTTTAAAAGTGTTTCGTTGACAGGTCTCTTTCTTCATTTTTGGCCGCCATGAAAGTGTAATTTGCTAATTACAATCTTTTCTTTTTTTTATGGAAGCAGTGCCAAAAAAAAACAAAACATTTTTGGCACAAAAGAAACACACACTGCTGCTAATAGCACAGTGGCGGAATCCAAAGCCAAATCAATAAGCTACGTTTTTGAAGGATGGAAATTAAAACCGCTTGTTCTCCAGCTTGATTTATTGGAATGTCATCCCTGAATGATCAAATTGCTCATCTGGTTAAAATCTGTGTTACCTCAGATTACATTGTTCAAAAAGCCTGAAATGAAAAGACCTTAAGAAAAAAACTGAATTTGTTCTTGTTTTTATTATGCTTCTGGATAAAGGAAAGTAACACTGCTTGTATTGAACAATCACAAACATAAAGCCCTCCACTCTCCTCCCATAATAGAGTGGTATTTTTGATGAATGGTACAGTTCTGTCATTCCTGTGTGGCTCTGCTGTGGTTTAATAGGTTCAATGTGTTAATGTAACATTACTCAACAGGTTTCATTCAACTTTATGAAGCAAAATTAGTTAATTCTATAGGGTGATGTAAAACTTTTGGCCATAGATATTGGCTCTAGGGTTCCGTGGGTGGTTATGCTTCACTAGGTTTATATGTACGTACAAGGAACCAATCATTTTTGAACTGCTTATTTTGAATCTGACAACAAATGTGCAGCAATGCCAAACTCAATCAGGTTCAGAGGACCAATCTGATTTCAACTATACACGCAGGTATTGCACAATTGTTTTGTTTGTTTGTTTGTTTTCCAGCTAAGGCCTTCATTAGTGTAACGTACTGAGAAAAGACATTCAAAAAGTAAAAATGTTTGTATAATAATTGTACCGGATATATTGTAATAACATCAGTGCTGCTGTTCCAGGTAGAACAGTGTTATATTACTATTGATTGCTAATCTGATCCTGGTAAATTGTGGTCACAAGCTGTGCAAAGCACCAACCACACAGGAGGGGCCCTCGATGGAAGAGAATAGTTTAACACCTATGTTTCTGTACATGGTAAACATTATGTGCATCTGTGTGCTGGGAAATTCAGCAACATTGAACAATAAAAGTATAAAATTCACATTCTGGGTTTCTGTGTGGCTCACCTGGTAAAATAATGGCCGTGTGATGTGCAGAGTCAGTTATATGGTCAGGGTAGCAGGTTCATGTCCTGGCTGTGCAAAGTCACCAGTCTTTACTGAAGATGGCTCTGGTGCTCCCACGGGATAGAGAGGCAAATCCAACTGGCCCTGTTTCTCTACATCATACTACAGAGGACCCTATTAGCCCAATGCCTAGTGAGCAGGGCTGGCCTTTGTCCACCTGAGAACTGTAGCTCGCTGTTCCTCAGTGTAAAGAGATAATTGTCTTGGTCGTGGGATTGGATGCCCACTGACCTTCAGTTCATCTGAGCTGTTGTGGGAAATTGCTGCAGAGAGGTAAAATAATCAGGCATTCTATACTGGTGTGAAAATCAGGGGTAAAATAAATGGGCACTTAATTTTTAAAAAATAATAAAAATATCTTTATTTTTATATAGCGCCTTTCATAGTGGACCACCATCACAAAGCGCTTTACAGAGGTAGGCTGTGAACTGTGCATTATATGCAGAGTCACTTACAATAGGACATTGATTTAACATCTCATCTGCAGGAAGGAACATAAGGAGGTTAAGTGACTTGCTCAGGGTCACACAGTGAGTCTGTCAGTGGTAGAGGTGGGATTTAAACCAGTGACTTTCTGGTTACAAGCCCTGGACTTTAACCATTGGACCACACTGCCTCCTAAAATCACATAAATATCCCTGGTTGTCCAGGCTGAATCTATTAAACCTAGCAGCACATGCATTATCCATGGAAAAAAAAACATTGACAGCTGTACACACTACCTGCCTTTTATTAGAGCAGCAAGATTTCAAACTATTAATAAATAATCAGGAAATGTCAATGTTTGATTAGCATTAGCAAGCCTGCTATGACAACACAAACTTCATTTTTGTGGCATTTATAATGAAAATCATTGGGAGTATGGTATAATTCTTATTTTTTATTACAAACAAACATGCAATACAAACCCTCATACCCAGAAGAAGGCCACTTCTGTGAATTTTTAAAATATTCAATCAATCTATCTTTATTTTATATATTGCCTTTCATAGTGGGCCACCATCAAAAGTAAACACTGTTTTCAGTCAGTAAGTCTTAAGGGAGTAATCATTTGTAATGCTTTAAAAAACATTAGCTCTCATTAGCAAACTAACACTTTCTCAAGTTTGTAGTTTGTTTAATTTCTTAGTGTTCATACTTGGTCTGTTTAAAGGGTTTGATCCAAACTCGGTACGGTTTGGTACGATTCGGTATGTTTTAAGTGTGAACTTTAGAAATGAACCGTACCGAGTCAACCTAAAGAGGTGGTCTCGGTCCATTTGGCAAACTAACCGAGAGTGGTTCGCTTCCTAAACCCCAATGTGAACATTTTGCACGTAGTTTAGTTCATATTCTGAGGAAACAAGTAGAGCAAAAAACTAAATGTCTCTGATAGAAATTTGGTCAGACACCAAAATCCAAGCTGAACTGGCCAAAACTCACAAAAACATTAAACTATATTACGCTGCTTTATCGGGATGCCTTGGGAGATGTAAAAATATCCAGAATAAGCGGCTGTCCCAATTAAACGAGAGGCATTTGAAAGGACCTTAGTCACACTTATATTCATAACTTATCAACATTACAAAAGAAAATGAAATCACATCACAAATAATTTGAAATTCATGCAGGAATTGTTCCTTTCATTCCTAAACAAAATAAATTGCTGTTTTTTTTTTATTTCTAAATGAAATGAAAAAGAATGAAATCGTATCTTATCACAAGATGAACATGCGATGTTGACACGCCAAATTTCTTTGCCACAGTAGCCTGAAAAACCACAGGAGACTCCATCCAGCTCCTTTAAGAGTTCAACCTGGTTTATGCAATTTACGCAAGTCACAGTGTAATCACGTAATCACTGTACTGCGCTACGTGATCCTGTCTTGCTCTGGAAAGCGATCCCCGGTCATCATTTGAAAATACTATATTCTAATTAAACAAAGTGACTTCCCAATTAAATGACATAAATAGCATTCGGAAGAACTGTCCCCCAGAGTTCTGTCCCATTTAAGCAGAAACCAGTTTATCAGTGTCCTGATTAAGTGCTGCCGAATGTATTTTCGCAAAGTCTGAATGAGATGGGTTTTAATAGAAACTGTGAACAATGCAGGCTTCAGCTGAACAATGCAGGCTTCATCTCACGACGAGAGACGTATTAAGAAGTGGAGCATCTGCAGCAGTAAAACCATAACTAAACGAACTGAGTGCACCTGCAAATTGTGTCATGAACACAAATAACTGAAAAAAAAAATGGAATGCATCCAGTCAAACTCGGTCCATTTGCTGGCAGATAAGTTTGAACAGCAGGCAAATTGATACATTGATTCAAACTAAATGAACCAGACTGAGTCAGTTTGAAACGGACCCAGTGTGAATGCAGCCCTAGACCTTATTGTCAATTTGAATTGGGTGAAGCCCATTTATTCAGCCACCACACTGTCTGTGGAACGGGTTCTAGGATCCCTTTATGCTTTATCTGCAGCAATATCATGATTCAGAGGGGTCCAGAAAACCACAGTCTACAAGGAAATAATAAGGGACAGTTTTCATGCGAATAATTTACCCCCATTTTTCTATCCATTTGAAATACTTTAAAAAACTACTTATGTTTTAAGTTATTCTTAGAACCAGTAATAAATCTGCTTTATATTTAGTGTTGACTCATCCTCTAATTTACTTAAATTTAGATTTCCTAATGGAGGGTTAACTCTGACAGTTTATGATTAATGTGATGGGTTAAAGGTGAAATTAGAGTCAAAAGGCACCTCAATGCCTTTCAAAGTTGATCCCTGTCTAAGCGTTTTTTTATTTCACTGGTATGTTGTGAAGACCATGGAAGAACATTTCTGACTTGGGTGCATATGCGGTGTCAAGACATCTCAGCTACTCAACAGTACTTGACTGGGAGTAAGCAAATACCAGCGCACTAGAGAATGACCTCTTGCACGTAAATTACTCATGCCTCTGTCAGGTGATGAAAAAGAAATGAAAAATGAGGTACTCAAAAAGAAAAAAACAGCTTTCACAATGCTATCCTCAATTCACACTTTTTAAAACAATATATTATAATACCTTTGGAAAAGAGGAATACTTTAAAAGAAAAAGATTATGCCAAAAATAATTAAGTTAGTGAGAGGTACTGGTTGCCATAGCAGTATGCACCTGTCATACAAAAAATGCTCCCAAGTCTGGGGAAGCTGTACCATGTACTTGGAAACAAAGAAATGCAGTGCCTAACAAAATATGTCAACTAACCAAAGGAAAGTTATAAGGTTACAAAGTATTTCTACTCAAGGTTCCCACTTTGATTTTAAGCTCAATTAAGTAAAAGAAAATTCTGCCAGCATTTAAACTTGAACTTTCCTGAGGGAGGATAAATGATGCCTCCCAATAAACAGATTCAAGGCCAAAGCTTCCAGTAATCTTCCATGTAGAAACTGAAGCAGTTGGGGCAAAATAATGGGAACCCATTATAATGTGACTCTAACCCATATTGACCCATCTTGGTGTGTGGATATGTTGCAGTAGATTATGTCATGGTACACTACACTGACTTCAGCAGTGTTTGTGAACTAGTCTAAGTTGGAAAAAAATACTTTTTTTTTTTTTACATTTGCTGCCACTATTTGGGAATCCAGTGTTTTTCAATGGGTCATTATACCCTATGTGGCAAGCTGCTATTTTCAGAACAGAATTCAAACAGAATTCAGACCAATCCATTTCACTTCTCCATTGAATTCTGATGGTGCTTGGTCTTGGTTTGGGACTATTATGCACATAGGTAAACTTTCCATTACAATATATTATCATTTTCCAGTACAGACCTTATTAAAGTAGGATTCTGGAAGAAGCAGCCAGCACCTCTTATTCAGAAAACCAGAACTCAATAGGGTCTGTTTATGTTTACACCAACTGAAGCCCCACAAACTAGGATACCAAGAAAACAGATCAACTGACTACCCAGCCAATCATTTGACTAATACAGAACATTCCACCATTCAGCTAAAATACCAATATATCCATGTATGATATTCAACCTAATATTCATTAATCTTGGCCTTCATATTCCTCTAGATTCCTATTGATAGTGGATATGGCATCCCATACATTTGATATTTAGACTGGCTGTCAGGGTAGGAGGAATTTATCATGCAGGAGTTTTGACCTCTGTTGGAATTTGACCAGAAACACCAGGGTTAACACCCTCGCTTTGAAAAAGTGACACAAGGTTAAAAAATGTCCAAATAGTAAACAGATCTGGTTGGGTGGTTAGCCTTGGTTTGGGGCTCTTATGCACATAGGAAAGAGTCTTTTTGTGCCACCAACACCCTTTACTGCACTGCAGCACCTGCAATTCATTAGAGGCTGTCTATCCAAATATTGACCAGACTTAACTCTAAGGTCAGTCAAGATCATAAGCCAAGTTAGATCCAGGCTTATTGGGGGTCATTTGGGGACATTTATTCTGGTTAACAGGTGGAATGTTTTAAGAACAGATAGTGAGTATTCAACATTGGAGAGAATGAATGTAGATGTAAAAAAACCCCCAAAAAACAAAAGAAAAACATCAGCTGGTACAGTACAACTTTTGAATCCCAAACAAGATCTTTAATTCAGGTGGTAAAATTCAAACGTCAATGGAAAAAGGGTGCTGATGCCAAGATTGAGACCAATTTTGGTTACTTACAATAAAACTGGGTGGTCCAACCAATACATTGCTGAATTTGCACCCTCTTATTAAAAAAAACAATGCTTACACAAACAATGTGTTACATTAATTAGGCTATTTCATAAAACTAAACAGAAACAGATCACAATACGCTAGCCTGCACTGATGCCAGAGGTCCAATGGAGGAAACCTGGCTCCTAATCCCAGTGCACTATAATGCTGGAACTGTGTTTCTTTTGCAGCTGTGCTGTTATGGTCTCAGGTAATACACAAACAGGAATGGTCAAAACCAATTACTTTACTCATTTAATAGTTCTTTCAAGCTATATTCAAATGTACAGTAAAGTAGCGATGAGTTAAAATCAGCTGATAACAAATGACATTATGCAGATACCACACAGGAGAAGGCAGGTAAGCCCCAGTGTTTGACTTGCAGGACATCAAGTGAATTAAGTGTAGTTCCATGACATAATAGGGTTTATTTTGATGATCTGAAAAGTGGCAGATCTACATGCTGCCCTATTAAACTCTGACCCTCCAGACAAAAATGTATTCAGTATTAAACCAATTACACAGACTTCTTTATTGCCTCATTAGACCCTCACTAAAGCACGCAGGCTGGCTCTCTTAATGCTGTGACAGCTGAAGACCAGACCAACCTGTTAGTTTTTGTTAAACCTCACACAGACTGCAGCACTGTCTTTATAATTAGCTGCTATTTCTCCTTTTGCCTTTCTGTATCAAGTTTTTTGAAGGGCCTATAAAGAACTTTCTATTCAATCCAAACCTGCCAGTTTAATACCTTAATTACATTTCTTGCAATAACAATAATAAAATATACAGTAAGATGTCAAATTACTTTAGGGTCACGAACAAGCGGATAACAAGAACAGATTTGTTCAAACCATATACAGCCAGAGTCAGTTTATCTTTAAAAATATATATTAAAGGAAATCTACAGTTTGGCATTTCAATCACTTTCTACCATTACCGCAGAAACAGCAGAATACAACTTCCAAAAAATGAATAAAGTAACACAGAAACCAAAACAGGAAATGATAAAGCACACAATACTCTTTCATTGTGGACGCTTCACTATATATACATATATATAAAAAAGAAAATAGTAATGAGAATCGACTATATAGAAAGATTTTTAAAACTACATTGTCCAACAATTAAACATTTTACACAAAAAACATCAGTGTTGTGGTGTTTGTTTCCTATTATCTTCCATTAAAGTCCATTATAATGTTTTTGTTTGTTTGTCAGTTTGTTTGTTTACATTCATTAGAGTAGGCTCAGCAGTAGAGACACATAAACCCTCCCTCCATGAAACCCTCTTCATACCATGCCACTCTGTGAACCAAAAAGGGAAAGGCCAATGGTATGACAGCAGGTCAAAATGGACATAATAAAATCCCAAAAAGGGGATGGCCACAGTTTTAAACTCTTTTAAAACACACGCAAAGCTGTTATTTTCAAAGGCTAAGCTCATATAAAATAGATAAAGTTTAAAATGATATAAATACATTAACCTTTATATTTTACATTCAGCTTTATATGAGGTAAACATCACGTAGGCGTCTTGGTCCTGTGGAGCCAGTATAGTCTGTTTAATATTCCTCAACAGCTGAAATTTTAAGGTCATGTCTGCAGGTCACACATATGCTTAGAGGAAATTGGAAAAAAAAAAATCTGGAACTAGTACTAAATATACATGAGTTAAGTAATAAACTAATTTCAAAATCTTTATTGTTTTTTTCTGAATATGTCCAATATTATAGTGTATGACTTTTACTATGCAGTAAGTTAATTATCAAGTAGACTTGAGATCTGCCATTTAAATACAGTGCTGTTATAAGTGGAGCCTAGAGAACAGTACAGGAAAGTAATAATGAACTAAAGGAAATCATTTAGTTACACAAGGGGCCCAACAGCACTCAATCAGGATCAGGAAATATCCCTGCATTTCTCTTTGACCTAAATGAAAAGATTTAAACCTAAGCCAGGTTGATGCTATTCTAACCCATTCTAATTCCTTACAATCAAAGAGCACATTTGATTAAACTCAGATGTATTCACGAACTAGGCAGAATAATAAATGGATGCTTAGTAATGGCAACTGTTATGGTAATAACATGTACACGTAAAAGAAGTTCCTATACCGGTATTAGGCATTAGTCTTTTTTTAAGGATTAATGTATTTCACACCTTGCATAATTGAAACGCAATTGAAGGGCACAGTGTAAAAGACATTATTGTATGTAGTCTTGTAGTCTATGTAGTCTCTATTTATATTTTCCTCAAAAAATTCACCATCGGTCAACAACATATTGTCAAGAGTGAAAACAATTTCCATGTAGACCCTGTGTGGATTTCTGAACAAATGGAATTTGGAGTTGCAATGAGTTACAGCTGATCATTTTTTTTGCGTGTGTTACCAAATAAACACAACTTTCTTTTTTTAAATCTGTAAAACCTATATGATATACTACTACTGGCGACATGACGTCTTTTGTTAGTTAGTTGCCAGTATTGTTAGCACCCTCATTTGATAGTAGACTCCTCCTAATTTCTTATTCTGATCATACTCTATACTAAAAATGCTTCGTCTTGGTTTATGTGTTTTTATGTTACTTTATAATGCTGATTTGCACTGCTCACATGCATAACAGGCTGTGTGGTCCAGTGGTCAAAGAAAAGGGCTTGTAACCAGGAGGTCCCCGGTTCCAATCCCAGCTCAGCCAGTGACTCATTGTATGACCCTGAGCAAGTCACTTAACCTCCTTGTGCTCTGTCTTTCGGGTGAGACGTTGTTGTAAGTGACTCTGCAGCTGATACATAGTTCACACACCCTAGTCTCTGTAAGTCGCCTTGGATAAAGGCGTCTACTATATAAACAAGTAATAATAAGCAAAGAGGCTTAGTTGGCATTTGCAGTAGCATTAAGGTTGATATTCAGTTTTAACATCTGTCATCATGAATTTCATTACAATAGCTTGGTTAGGATTATAGGTCAGTTCACACTACCATGGTCCTGATTAGGTTGGGTCTGTTGTAATAATAAAAAATATACATATGATACAAAATAAGTGTAGAAGGATTATTTACATTGAGAAATACAATATTTTGGTTAATATAAAATACATGCTGGCAGCTATATCCAAGCCTTCCTGTCTTTGCTCTTTGAAGGAAAATAACTAGTAAATACTGCACAGTCAGCCAGTTCTATTTCCTTCTTGCTGTACAATGGCACTAAGCCTACCCAACAGCATCCAGGAAACCACTAGTAATTTTCCATCTGTCCATATGTGGAATTTTACATCAGCAAGCCATGCCAAGTGCTGACTTCTGAGCCAGGGTTACATTTGCAGATGACGACCACTAGTACATTTACAATGTCATTTAATTATACTGGGATTCAGGCAATATAAAACCTTTTGTATGCATTATATATGGTTGATAACATTATATTATATTCTTAATTTATGCTTTCTGTGTATATTGTGTATATTTTAAACAGTGAGTGCTAGAAAATTAAAGATGAGACTTCAGGTTTTTTTTTTTTTGCACATTTGTACCTCCTTAAGAATCTAATCTGTTTAATCTAAAGAAAAAGAAAAATGTTGTATTAATCCTTAGGAAGACTATCCTTACAATGCCATCTTTGTGAATGTAACAGGGCAGAGGCTGGGTGTGAACTGGCTGTAGGGATTCTAGAGCTTTGAACCACATTTGTTTGACAGGGGTCAGAATCCTCAACGGCAGTGCATCACAGAATCTTGCCTGTTACATGTGCCTGAATACAAAGAGGCTTATATATATATTTCAAGACGGTGGCCGTCGCAACATCAAACATTTGATTGTGGTTGAGAATATATTTCAAATAAAAAGGAGGAAAATTGTAAACAAAAAAAAAATGTCAAGAATGGCATTCTGTCTAAGGGGATGCAATATTATCCTCACATTTGAATTGTTTTCATATTCGTCACTGAACTTCCATTAATTAGCCATCCAGCAGTGCAGAGGCCCAAAGGAATGACAATGATGAGAGAGAAGGTGTGAACCAGCACAGCACTGATTGCTACAGAGGGGTGGGGCAAAAGAGCATTAGCTTGACATTGAAGGGCTTCATAATTAGTAGTAGGAAATAGACAGAGCTTGAGGTTATACAGTTGCATTCCCATGCTTCATGTAGAAGCAGGACATGCCTATTTGTTTTATCATTGAGCAACATAAGGACAAGCCTTTTTACTACATATCCCTACATACTGTATGTAAGTACAGTTGGTGACTATAGACAAACTAAACTTAATAAGTGCTATGGAAAAATGTCGTAATACAAAACCACAGGAAACTAAACCATAAAAACTACACATGCCATTTTAGCACAAAAATAGATCTCGGAATGGCAATTACATAATATTGAAGATTACATACATATTCAAGACAGAAAGATTGTATTACAGTAAAGCCCATGGTCTAGCACCTTCCACTATGAAGAAAGCTGCCCTCTTTTAAAGAGAACTGTGCCAGCTATGTAAGGTCAGCAGAGACTGCAGTGGAAACATCTGACCCCCAGAAGGGAGACACCAAACACACAGTTAACATGCAGTACCTTCTTCAGGTCCCTAAGCCAGTCTGCCTATGGCTGCTGCTCCATCAGCCTTGACTGCAGGGCTTCTCCTGCATTTATGCAGGACTTAATTGGCCTCAGATGCTTCCTAAATCCTGTAGTCCCAGGGCATTCTGGGAGTTGTAGCCCTGCAACTCCCTCCTTGGACTACAACTTTTCTCCTTCGCCCCCTACTCTGCCACACTATATATTATTATTATTATTTGTTTATTTAGCAGACGCCTTTATCCAAGGCGACTTACAGAGACTAGGGTGTGTGAACTATGCATCAGCTGCAGAGTCACTTACAACAACGTCTCACCCGAAAGACGGAGGAAAAGGAGGTTAAGTGACTTGCTCAGGGTCACACAGTGAGTCAGTGGTTGAGGTGGGATTTGAACCAGGGACCTTCTGGTTACAAGCCCTTTTCTTTAACCACTGGACCACACAGCCTCACACACACACACACACACACCTCTTGTTATATCGCCCCTCGATATACTGCAGATTCGGATATATCCCGGTCCTGGAGTTGGCTCCCCAGTTTTACAATCTAACTGCGCATGCCTTAGCTCAATATACATAGGCAATTTCATTTAGAATTACTGTTCATTTTATTTTGTACTCCACATCACAAACACAAAATATACAAAACCATTAAACAAAGCATTAATATCATACTGTTATCATATACACACGCATTGCACAATAGCACAAAGCACATTAAATATCTAATTGCTGAAGCGGTTTTTATTTTAGCCAACGAGGTGTTCACTTGTGGCAGCAATGCACTAGCAAAAGTCACAGGGCAGTGATGTCAGCTCCCTAGCAACAAGCCTCCTATATTGGTAATGGATTATTTCAATGCAGCGGGTTTGTGCATCTGAGAAAGAAGAGGAAGACTCATGAAATTAATTGGAGACTTAAGTTGATGAGAAGCAGTTACCCTCCGCTGAATGAATTAAAACAGTGTGCTGCTTTTTATACGTAAAATTAGAAAAAAGCAGGTTGCATAGAGGATTTATACTGGACCCTGACGCCCCAGATAAAACGAGGGAGTGGTTGTACAGTATTTATTTGTTAGCCTATTTGTTTTTCTATGGGTGTCTCGCTATATATATATAAGAATGACTTCATCAATAGCCTCACCCATAGAATACCATAAAGACTCGAATCAAACTAGTTTTACAATTTCAATTCCACTATACATCTCACAGAATGCTGTAATGTGTAGAGTTTCATTGCACGATGTTAGTGAAGTTTCTTTTTAAGTAATATATAAGCATGCAAGAGATCTTACTGAAATAACACAAACTGGAGTCAAATAAGCAGACATATATTGTATATACATTCAATGCCTTAAAATATTGACTTGGAACATTCTCCTGGTCACCTAATGCACTTACTGATTTCAATCTGTTGCCAGATTCTCCATGTCAGTAAAGAGGCTACACTCAATTAAGTGAGCTCAAGTGTCTGTAACTGATAAGCAGTAATAGAATGACAGTGCTGACATGAACTTACCAGCCACCTATCCATTGAAAGATGACACTGGATCTCCACCTAGACTCTGCTCCATTAAAATACAACATTGACAGACTGGAACAGTAGTACTGTGGAGAATAGGTGAGGGGATTTTACATGGTGTGGCACAGATTTAAAACAGTGTTTTATTTATTTACCAAAGAGCAGGAACATAGTAATAATGAGCTATGTTTCAAGGATAGGGAACTTAGTCCTGACTTCTGAGAAACTTTGCCAGGGACATATTTAGAATTTTCTTTATAGCGATAGTTTTCCAAGTAATTTAATAATTAATTTGTTCAGCCTTACCACTTGCATGGAGTTTTCATTCTGATACCGGTTATTCTTAAAGCTTTTTTCACACGTTTCATATTTTACTATATGTTTGGGAAGTAAAAAGTACATGGAATCAGCTATATAGTTCAGGCTGCTGAGAGAACTCCATGTAATAAGGTAAAAAAATAAATAAATAAAGGATTTTATAAAATCTAATATGCACTTTATTTTTGTATTACTGAAGATTGAGTATTATAAATTATGGATGATATAATATTGAGGAAAAAAATCCTAGAAAAAAAGAAGATCTGTCGTACATTTCCACATATCACTGGTTGACTGGGTATTTACGCAAATATATATATATATATATATATATATATATACATATATATATATATATATATATATATATATATATATATATATATATATATATCATTAATGTATAGCTTATGGTTTAGTACTTCAAGTTTTGAATAATACAATATGCAGTAATACAAAAAATACATATACAATTGGACTAATGTTTTGATGAGAAGTGTCTTTGTAAATGTCTTACTAAAGATCAGACTGAACTGATGGCATTGATCAGATTAGAGGGTAAACATATTAAATACTTTAAATGCCACAGTGCAATTTATATTTATTAAGAACTGTGCTATGTGTCGTGTATATTTTATTATCACCTATCGTGTAAAGTCTGTCTGTCAACTCATTATCGTTTCTAATTACCCATGTTTGGCAGCTGAAAGTTCTAGGAAATGATAACATGAACACCTCGAGCAATAACAACTGTCAAAATATATTTGTAGACTGGGAGGATGAAAGGGAAATCACACCTAGCATTTACTGCCATTGCCAACTATTTGAGATAGAAAAACTATGATAAGGACATCACATCAGAGAATGGTAAATTATTATGTCAACAGTGCTGTTAAACTCACAAAGACAAATTGCAGACCTGGTGAGATATAATGTGTAGCATAACATTAACCAATGATGTGTTATGGAATCTATTTTACAATATACTGTAGATCATATAGCTTTCCTTAACATACATACTAAGTAATCTAATCACTTTAAAAATTAAGAGACTAGTCTTCTGACAAAAGGGTTCCTTGATTAATTTATTAGGAACTAAATGAGAACAACACATACCAGAGTAAACCTTAACCCCTTGGCAAACTTTAATGATCCAGACTGCATGGCCATGTCAGGGTTCAAATCACAAAGGGCTTGCTGTATAATCAATACTAATTGTTAAACTCCTTAATAATTAGAATATACATGTATCTATACATACTGTACCCCCTACAATACAATATCATCACTACCATATGTGTCCCTTATATTTAGGGTTCTTTGTTTTTAGTGTTTATTTTTGAGCAGTGCACAAAATACTACAATAAATCAATAACCTTTTGGAGTAAAGTATGTGTTTTAAGCTAATTCAGGTACTTTCATTGAAAGACTGTGAAACCTGTTGTCAGGTTTCGCCACTAAATGTTGTAACAGGCAGATATATCCTGGTAAACAATAGGAACACAGTGACTGGATGGAAAACATACTGTATCTAGCAACTTTTACCCTTACATAGTCTTTTAATGTAAAATATTCAAATGACATATTTATGTTTCATGAAGAAGCTGAAGAAGTTCAGAATTTCAGTATTACAGTACTGTTTTAATTTTTAAATGTCTTATTCTGACATCCAGCTTGTCTGCTTACTGTCTTAGATGTGTGCCCCTGTGCTACACTCAAGTGTTTTCGTTGGTCGGAAACAACAAATTAATGCAATATCATCACATGAAGCAGCAAAGCTTCCGCCTTTACAGACAGTCTGTTGCACAATTAACAAAGAGACATTACAATGAAGAACCTGTGTCGGCTCAAAGTACTTACTCAGGGTACTCAGTTTGTAGGACCTGTACACTCTACCTGGTTTTGTACAACGTTGAAACACAGCACCTACCTCACCACTGCTACATGATTTATAATTACCAACTCTTATTTGAGTTAAGGTTGCTACCTGTGTCAAACATAAGCACTTCCCACTCCGTTAGTCATCCTAACTAACACAATGCGACCTTTCTTTTGACAAACAGGAACAAAACCAAAACCTTCATTGCCTACCTGTTTGACTTTTTTTTTTTTTGACTAAAACTACCTTTTGGTTAACTGCTGACAGCAATAAACTTTCAACCTTAGATCTTATCACTCATGGGTTATCAACGTCAACCTATTTCCACAGAGAGTCCCCTGACTTCCTCTCCTGGCGCTTGCTATCTCTCAGCACATCCCATTTATTCCAGCATCCGTAGCATGCCGGTGTATTCCAGTTCTGTTGTGCTCTTCCCAAGCGGCACTGATGTGATTATTAATTTATTGTAGCCTTCTGCTGTTGAGTGCTTGAAAACAAGGTGACTCAAAATCGATGTCCCTGCCTGTCTTTGCATGCTGGCCCTGTACCAGCGCAATAAAAATGGAACAGTATTAAAAACTGCGACGCAGGGGTAGATGCTGGATGACCTTCGGCATGCAATATTCTCAGGAAAACTCAACTTGCAATGGCTCCCATTTGTCTACGAAGTCAGTGGCAGAGTCAAAGCTCCAGCTCCATTCGCCTCCTGAGGTACAAGCTGATTTCTGTTTACCTTTACAGTACTCACTCCCAAGACTTCTTTGATGTTCTAACCCAGGAAGTATCACCAAGAGAATACCTTTTAGCTCACAATGGGATATAGGGGCAAGCAGGTTTTAAGAAATGATGGAGATGGTCCCTATAGCTTCAACTACCTTTGGGGAATATAAACAGACTGAACCAGTCAGCTGTTTTATGACGCACACTGCTGTAAACAGACACAAAATAAGTATGTTTCAGTGTAACATTAAATGTTTATTTTCAGGTAAACTTCAAAGCAAGCTTTTATTTCAAGCACAGATCCAGAAATATTTATGATTTTCTGTGTTGCCACTGACACAACTGGGGGTTGCTTTAATATGTATTTGTGAACCAATGTGCAAATGTAATACTTTTAATCTAAATATGATGCCTCACCTTTTTTTTTCAAGCAAACACGTATCTGATACCTGTATGTCATTACAGATTGGACAGCCCCAGTTAGAATGAGGTTCCCTTGTTAGCTTCTAGTAAGCATTTGTTATTAATGGTTAGCATTGAAAAGGTTGACCTTTTCAAGTTAGTATGTTATGAAAGAAGCTGCCCTTCAGGGTATTTAACCTTACAGAATTCCTCCATTGTTTGAGAGACTGTCATAGCAGATGAGATAATACTGTAATGGTCTTTACGGCCTCACGGTTAGAAGAATGCATTTTTACAGTTCATTCAGCATTACAGCTTGTACAGCTTCACATGAGTAATGGAAACAGCACTGAATGATCAGGTACCATCTGGCTTTACCTGGCTCATGCCAGTCTAGATGGTTATCTTATCTTAAACACCACCTCCCCCTCCCCCATGACGCACTGTAGTCACCATCTGCACTGGAACTCTCAAATAACACTGTGTAAGCTAAAACGTGTTCTTATAAGGTTTACTAGGCAGGGCCATTTGTCATAGCATGACCAATGTACTGTCTAGCTTACATTCCCAGTTGTGGTGACACATTAGAATTGAAGTTAGGTATGAAAATGCGACCCGTATGTGACTTTTCACTTTTTATTTTATATTAAATACACTTTTCTTAACGGTGTCCTGCTAATGCATGTGGATTTAGTGCTTGTAAACAGTGATGGACAATGACACAAGCAAAGTGCAAGTAGGTGCCAGGAGCTCTGGCAGCACATCTAAATCTAGTGACAATAACTTTGTGTTCTTGACCTAGGGCTTGATTTGAGCGATGTATACCCAGCCAGGATAAAGACGCAGCTGAATTTTTTTGACCATTTTACAACCTTGGTTATTCTTAAAATAGGTCTTTCATAAAAACCATGGAGATTCCACAGTGCTGTAAAATGATGTAATACAATCCTGGTGTGGTTTATCCTTCTCCACCTTATTTTTAACACACTGCCTCAATTGAATTACAAAGCTCTTAGTATGAATGAAATCATAGCTAAATATGAGTGCAGCAGTCTTCCAGTGCATATCAATAATGAACCATGACTTCAGATTCAATTAGCAAACAAGACTGCTTAGTCAAGAAAATGAATGGTCTGAATGGAAAGTTATCACCTGCACTGGCACAGGGCTCTGTATAGTTTGTACATCAATTTGACTGTGCTATTGCAATACGGTAAAATAGATTATCCAAATGCACTGTGCATAAATATTTACCCTAATTTTGAAATTAGACTAAATCATTTTGAGACTTCCAGTTTAAATTAGGCACAGTTGCTGGTGATACTTATTTGTGCAACAATTCAGTCCTCTCAAATAGTTCAAAGTCCAAAGCACGGCTTTTGTTAACAGATAAGCACATGAGCTGATATTCGTGCCTGTACACATTACTATAATTTTGTTAATGCTTTTGATTGATTTGTCTTCTGCTTCAACTCAAGACTTTGTGCCTATATTTGTGCACCCCTGAATATAGGCACATTAGCTCATATCCCTGAGAATATGTGTGCTTATACATTTCTAAATCAGTGTTGAAGTTTTGATGTTGTTCTATTCTATGCATACGGCCTCATCAGTCAGTTAAATTATGCTATGAACGCTCATTAAAGACTCGTGAAACAAGGTTCTGACAATACCTGACAGACAAAAGTTTTTAAAAGAATCAGGAAAATGAAGTTTGTTGTAGATGAGCCTCCTCTGTATCAAAGGCTGAGTTGCATAGTAGAGCTCTCACTCCAAAAAGCTAACACTATGTGCAGAGCCAGTATATGATTGCAGATGGCACTGGTTCCAATTGTAATGGCTGTTGGCCAAAAGTAACCTCATCACCACAGAGGCATTGGAAAAATGACAGGGCACTCTGCCTCAAAGATGTGCACTTTATTTTGTGCTGCGAAGTCCATATGGATGTCAGAGAGAGTAATGTATAATTTGGAATAAAACTGGTCAGGAACGAAAAGTGATCAAGAAAAACAGCCACTCAAACCAGAAAAAGAAAAAGCATGAACAATTATAAATCTCTTTAGATTCTTAAATAAAACATCATAAATAAATACTACTTATCAGTCATAACAAATATTTCCACCCCACTTAATATCACTTTTGGTAATACATGCATAAGGTTAGAATTGTTAAAATGTGAAAATCAAAACGAGATATTCTTTAAACAGGGAGTTCAAGGTTTAATACAATGCTGTTTAGGATTTTTATTTGTGTTTATGGTTTAAACATTTAAACCTTTACAACATTAGTCAAAACACAGTGAGTAAACGTATACAGTACTGAAAGGGCTGAGGACAGGTAACAGAAGCGCACAGAAAGCATGGACCCCGAAGTTACGTGAAACAGAATATGACATCTTATAAAGGTCATGTGAAACCCTATTTGGAGCTTGTAATCTGATACCGAAATGGCATCCTTGTAAATTTCTGGGATGTCCCTGAAGAGACAAATCACACTAACAAAAATATTTCCCAACACAAGTCTGTAACAATGATCCTAATTTTAACTGCAAGCACCCGAGCTGCCCATAAAAATATGAGGTCAAATGACTGTTACAGACTTGGTCTCTTCAGGGAGCTGATTTAATAGAATCTCAGCAGCATTTGGCTCAGTCCCTCAAAGTGACATTGGCACCTTGGGATCTTTGGGCCAAATTGTATAAAAGAATAAGTAATGATAATCAGCTTGGAAAAATAAACAACTAAATAAATATACATGTTTTTAAATGTTCTGCAAGCCATTCATTATTATTATTATTATTCTTATTATTATTCTTATTATTATTATTATTATTATTACTATTATTATTATTATTATTATTATCAAATATTTTTCAATTCCATTGTTTTCGTTATTAAGTAGAAATGGTTTCTATTATTTTTTGGTTGCTAGGGAAATATGCTGCACTAATATAACTGTAACCATGAGAACAGGCCAGCTGGACACCAGGTGTGCTGTGTTCAGGGAAATCCATTTAGGATATAAGAGTGACAGGATTAAGTCAGGTTTAAAATCAACAAGCTGTCCTGGGCCTAAACAGATGGATATGCAAATACAATCTAGTTCTTTATAAAAGGCCACTCCCCCGTAAGCATTTGGAATGGGTTCATGCAACCAGAGAACCCAATACATGTTTAATTTAGAGAATGAAGCATAACTCAAGTCACATCTACTGTACATGTATAGGGCACAGAGAGTACGAGGAGATTAGTTACTGACTGGATAAAGTGGATTTTATACTAGCGTAGGAGAGTATTGTCTCCAACAAAGTAGATGTGTCCGTACATTAAATGTGCTTTGGTCTTTTCTTTTTTAAGTTCTTGGTGTTTAATTAGGAGTTGAAAATGACAGTCATTTGGTGACAGGTTGATAAAGTATGTCATGCTGTCAGTGGAAGCCAGGACATCTCTGTATATAAAAAGTGGACCAGTATTTTACAGGATTTTGAATCCAAATGCAGGTCAATGGCAAAGAGATTATGTTTGGCATATAATACTGTTTAGCAACTATTAATCTATATCTATTAGTACTGTATACTATTACCCAACTGTATAAAGTAAAAGGAAGTCTGGGAAGGTCACATCCTGGCTACAATACCTCAAATGTATATTATGAGATTGTTCTTATTTGTATGGACTATAATTAGGAACATTAAAGTATATAAGAACACATAATCCAATGCAGTTTGTTTGTATAATGTTTTTGTTTTGTATTAATTATTCTACTCAAGAGACTCAAGTACTGTATACAGTATGTGTATCTACTGGTTAATCTGCCTGCTGGGTTTAATTGGGCTCCCTCTGCTGGTAGGACCCTACCCTAAACTACGTGCGTCAGATTAAGGTCCCCAAGGTGTTCATTGACAGTAGTATAGGGTTTCTGCTGCCCTTTAAACCAGTACAATGTTGAGGAAGAAAAGTGATACATACCAAGGGGAACCTCTTGGGACTAACAGCTTGTATCTAATCCACTAGTTATATGTTCCCTTCCTTTCATTTTTAATAAAACACAGGTGTATATATATATATATATATATATATATATATATATATATATATATATACATTATATATATACGGAGAGAGAGAGAGAGAGAGAGAGAGAGAGAGAGAGAGAGAGAGAGAGAGAGAGAGGCTCTGCTGTGAATATCTGTTAAACCCTGAGGATTGTTGAGGTTAAGCAATAACAGCCTTTCTAAATACACAGCCTTCATATCTTTTAATTTGAAAAAATACCGCCATATAACTGTATCCTGCTGGACAAATCAGTGATATCTAAATGTACATGCATTTTATATCATGGATTTATTAAATGAATTATTCTTCTCATAGGTAATTAAAGTGTTTAGACAGGCCATTAATTAGTACACCCTCAATAAAAAAAAAGTAGGCACTAAAAATGCTTTGATGAAAAACACTTCAAATGGGAAAGGATTCTGAAGTCCAATTAGAGATGAACTGTGAAGTCCAGGCACTAACATCACTCTTTACGACAGACCAAGGTAATGCTTTCAGTGTGTCCATTAGAAAAGGGCAACAGAGGGGGAAAAAGTACTCTAGAAAACACTTTCCTTTTAACCTCTTAACTGCGAACCATTTTGTTGTAGTTGTTTTGATCAACATATAGGAAAAAGCCACAGCTGGATTTTTAGAGTATTTGACAGCACTGAGGAATTGCCCATTTTGCACGTCCAGAAGCTACATAGGTCCCAGGATTATTTTGAACTTTTCTGTTTTGACAGAAATTTAATACATGTGGTTACTCCCAGTAACTTTACAGTGAATGCATGAATCTGAAATAATTAGTAATAAATAAAGATTTACTTACAGCAAACTTTTAAAATTGTCATTCGTGTATAACATCTTGCCTGCCCTCCACACATAACAATTTCTAGAGAGATGCGCTTTTGCAGTCTTTTATAAGTGTTTACGATATGTAATAGAACCACACAGATCTTTTTAGTGATGTTTTGCCAGGCTTCGACTGAAAACTGGGGACTCTTATTAAAACACAGGAACACTCAAGTGTCTTGAATTAGGGGGCAAGCTGTACCAGTATTTGCTTCAGGGTTATTTAGCTGCCTACACTGAAAGTAGGTCTCATTTGAAAAGAGGTGGATGTTGTAGGGGAAAGGCAATTTACACAACAACGGGAGGTCAGTTATTGAGGAGATCCTGCAGTCTTAACAAAGTACTGTTCTGATATTCTGGCTTTGTCCTTAATGCTTGAAACGTGTCAAGACAGCCACAACTGTTTTTAACTCTATCCAGGTGGTACTGTATCTTCAGCACTTTCTTGTTTTAGCCTTGTAGCATTCATTTTAATAAGCTTTGAAGTTACATGGAAATTAATGTTTCGAAGACACTGAGAAAGACCTATACTTCTTTTAGGATTATTACATGTTCTACCGTTGAATGTTTATTACATGTTCTACCGTTCAATGATTATATTCCACATAATCATGTATTAACATTCATGCAAATACTACCTTTTGATAAATGTCAAATCTCTGTTGACAAAATCGGACCCCTCAGTCCCACCGGTAATGCTGACTAATCAGTAAGGCCAAACGATCTCCCAATTCCGATACGATATGCTCTTGATTTGTGTTGCCCAATGTAAACAAACAAGCCCAGAGGCCTCCAATGATTTTGTACGAGAGAAAGGTTTCTTGTGTCAGCACACCAAAAAATTCATGTAACCTCCAATGGCACTTTAAACTGATGGTTTTGTGTTTAGTAGCGAGTCTGTGTATAAACCTCAGGCATACTATACAATTTACATTATTGTCCAGGGGTCTGTGTTCTTGCGTTCCCAGCCATTTTGTTTTTGTATTGTAAAATAGGCTATAACTTGGACAGACACTGTATTGTCACAAACCATCTAAATATGAGGGATGTGGTGTAACGGACACAAATGTATTACAGAGGTCGCGTTAGCTTTTCTGTTCATGCGTTCCTGAAACGCACATGCCCAAAATTTTGCAACCCATCCATCAAATATACATTTTAACACAAAGGCTAAGAAACCAGGGATGTGCATTTTGGTACATTTTTATGAACGTTTAAACTCTATGGCATGTAGGAGTTTAAAAAAAAGTATCTTTTTTCTTTGTTATATATACTAACAGTAGACCGTTCGCATGACAAGGAGACGGGATTCTAAGCACTGTTTGTTGACTTCATCTACGTGTGTTTTAATATATTTCTGCATTCCAATAACAGCAACAGCATCACTGTGTCTTTTAAGCAAAGATTCTTGAAAAACTGTACATCTGTGAGTATATGCTTTTTTTTTTGCTTGTTTTTTTCCCCAGGAGCTCTTTCACACACAATACATCTTGCTGTCTCGATAAACAAGCCACGGATACTTCATCTCCTATTCAAAATTATAAGAACATATTTTTCCGTTTGCGTTTTTGTGCATTACTACTGCTTGCAACTGCTTCGTCACTGTAGTACTCGCACAGTCAGAAGTAGATGGCTGAGATGCAGATGAGCAATCTTCTTCATGAGAATCCCCGAAGATGTTGACTGCTTAGCAAAAAAAAACAAAAAAAAAAAGGTATGCTTAAAAAAATCTGCAAGGGCTTCCCTGTTAAACTAATGCGGAAAACAACAAAAGCACAACGTTAAATTAGGCGACTGCAAAAATGAAATGCGAGATAAAAGTAGGATCGGGGATGAACAATTCACGTAATTTGTCAGCTCTGTTTGAAATATAATTAAAGGGACCAGAATTAGGGAAGATATGAAGATAAAAGCAAAGATTGTTTTGCAATTAACAGCTTTTTTTGAGTTTAATTATGAAACAGAATCAGCTAAATTTGTCACCTGATTAAAAATAAAACCCGAAAACTTCAAGCCCTACTTATTGCTGCCACCTACAGGACTGGAGTGAACCCTAATCAATGCTGTTATATTGCAGAACAGGTTTTTTTTTCCATTGCTGCAGTGTAATAGATTACCATGAATATGAATACGGATTCCATTCTGTGCGTCCAGTGAACGCAAGACAAAATATTTTTTCCATCCAATGGATTTATTTTGTGTTTAGGATGCAAAATTTTGCGTTAACGCGACCTCTGGTACTTATGGCTAAAAAAAAAATGTATACCTGAAAAATGAGAGAAATGCAACACTAACAAATGTATTTTTACCCGAAGTTTGACATAGTTGTCGTAGGAAATAAGTTGACCGGGAAATTAGTTGATCGAGCAAGCGCAGTAAAGCAAAAGTAGGCAAAAGTAAGGCGGGGCAACAGTTTTATTAAAGGGGAAGTTCACTGCATGGCTTTTTATTTTTTGTGTGACCGTTTTTATTTGCAAGACTGTGTATGTTGGTGTGTGTTCGTGCCACTATCTTTTCATATGAACTTTAAAATGTGTGATCGACGACTTTTTATATGGTAAATTGTTTTAAACCCCTGTCTTTTTATGTTTCTATAACGTCGTTGTCAATCAGATGTAGTTTACGTGTGATCGCGGAGATTTATTTATATATTTAATGATTTTACATGTCGAAGTGTTGTCAATCTTTAATCAAAATTAAAATGTTTCAGTAATATAATCTAATGACATGCTGCATCCATGATATTAGTATGACAAGGCCGTATTTTTACATTTTAATATTAGTATAGCTGTAACTTTACTACAGTTTAGAAGTGGCAAAACGTAGGCCTAGTACCACTAAAAGAATAGTATATACAGTAAATTGTTTTGTCTGCATGTCTTAAGCATTAACAGTTATTGTTACACATACAATTATGTTTATTTAAAAAAAGGTTCTAGGTTTAGGGTTGTGGTTTTTAAATAAGGATTGGGTGAATAAAATGAATCACAAATAGACAGCCAAAGGTTTTTTTTTTAGAAAAGAATTGTGTCGTGCACTCAGGTTGGGAATTAAAAAAAAAAAATCTGTCATGCTGTTTGCACACAATACATTAACATAAACGTCATATTATTTTTAAACGTGACAATTGTATTCCCTGCAGTAATATATAGTATTACTAAGGGATACGATTTGTGAGGAAGAGAGATCATACAGTATATATATATGTATACAGTGTACATACATGATTTTAAATCGTGATAAATCACTTTAGTTCAATATACTGTATCTCTTTCTCGTTATATGTCTTACATGGTTGTGCACTACAGGAATTTACCATTTTTAAAATCATGCTGATATACAGTAGCCTACATATACTTGGTTGGTATTGAACTACAGGTATTTACCACAGTTTAGCAAAGACGTTAATTCTTTAGTTTTTATATAATTCAGGTATTGTTTCTTCCCAAACTTGTAATTGAAATGCATGCCTGATGATAACTTTCCTGTTCGTTTTCTGTTCTAATTATACAAAGTATCTAGCGTCATACTGTCGAATATATCCGATCTACTTATTAATATAAATTATACTTACAAAATTCATTTTAAATTATTTATTTTTTGTTAGGCTAATATATCTGCTCTACAGCGATATTCACATTCTCTTATCTAGCATCATACTGTCGAAGACATCCGATCTACTCATTTATATAAATTATACTTACAAAATTCATTTAAAAATATTTATTGTTTGTTAATATATCCGATCAACTTATTTCTTAGGCTTGATCTACTTATTTCCTGGGCTCGATCCACTTATTTCCTGGGCTCAATCCATTTATTTCCCAGCTTAAGCTCAGACATTAGAAACAATGGAAATTCTAGAGCTTGATCAACTTATCTCCTAGGACACAGTAATTAAAATAAATGACATCATTTTGCTAACCCGTGTTGTTGCTAACTTAACATATCAAGAACTATTAAACCGAGCAGAGTACAGGTGTTACAGGGGGAGTAGCAGCTCTCCCTTATCTTAGAAGGGAGCCTTGGTATTTAACTAAAACTGTCAATTAACTTTGAATGCTGGTGCAAACGGGCCTCTTTTCCAACTGAATGCCTCCCTGTGGTTATCCTGAAGAAACTTCCAATGGGAAAAGCCACAAGCGGTACCATAAACTCCATAAAGGCTTCTTTTTACAATTACTTAAAACAAACACATGAATATATACACATTAAAAGCTCAAGCAGCTGGAATGTAATTGCATTGAGAAAAAAAAACAAAAAACAAGATTTTACTTACCGGCTTCTTCTTTGCTCATCTTCGAAGGCATCTGCAATCAAATAAAGGCACAGTTTGTGAAAAACAAAAACGATCCTTTAAAACACTGTTTTTTGTATTTATTAAATTGGTAACCTGGGTAAAACAATAAATTGGGTATGAATGATCCCTGTTTCAAATATATGTAATCTTTGAAGACTGTCATTATACATTGTAAGCAATGAAAACAGAAATAACAATTCATATTGTTATACCACCATGTGCAATTTTATACCCCTTATCTCACATTTTTGCAAGAACCCTTTAGATTATGTAAATCAAAACCTAATACCATTAAAAAAACAAATACACATTCATATGTGCAAAATAAGTGACTGTATTTCATACTGCATAATCTCTGTGCGAAGGCTCCTGATTACAGCATTATAAATAGCCAACACTGCATATTTATGATAGTGTATTTATGTAATAGTCATTTTGAATTAATTTTCCCTTTTTTTGCATTCTATCTTACATGCTGAATGTTTCCACAGATCCACTCAGGTTATCTCTGTGGCCAGAAATTGCATTACTGGCAAAACAGGCTTCCAGAATATGAGTCAACAATGTGATACACCTGAAAAAAAACTGTGTTGAAATTTGGGAGAGGGCTATGAATTAGGTGGTACAGATTGCATATTTTTAAATCGTTAAAACATTTTCTTAATACATTACTGATGGGAACCAGGTGGATGTGAAACTATAGATTTAATATTCATTTTAGTTACAGTGTGAGTCATACTGTACAGTATATACTGCAATGCTGTGTAGTCCAGTGGTTAAAGAAAAGGTCTTGTAACCAGGAGGTTCCCGGTTCAAATCCTGGCTCAGCCACTGACTCATTGTGTGACCCTGAGCATGTCACTTAACCTCCTTGTGTTCTGTCTTTCGGGTGAGATGTAGTTGTAAGTGACTCTGCAGCTGATGCATAGTTCACAGTGTACTACAATGTAGTATTACAAACACAGACAAATGGTAGAGGTGAAACATAATTCATATGTAATTCAATCTAGCAAGATTTTTTTATTTAATACATAAGCAAAAATGCTAGGCTGTTTTGTTGACCACAGGCCACAGATCATCTGTCAATGTTCAGTTTCCTTTGTGGCACAGAGATTGTTGTTATTGTTTCGCTTAATAGATTTCTGTTGCACTGAAACCTAATGGATGGTTTCATGAATATGTTTTTGTTTAAATAATTTTATTAGGTATAGTTTCACTATTGATAACACAAGACTAAAAGAAATATTGGGCTCAGTTTTGGAAAATAAAAGGAATGTGTGTCAGAGAGTAAACAAATCCATTATACTAGTACAAAACGAGCAAACCTTCTCAGAACAATAATAAACATTTCCAGCAACTGATTTGTTTCCATGTGGCTTTAAGCAAATTTGCATTTTCCTTTGTCCTTGCATCATTGTTTGTTTTGAGTTTCACTGCCACAGTAATACAGCATATTCACTTTAATTATTTCAGAGCTAGTAGGACTGTAATAGTTACGGTTTAATGCTCCATAAACTATTTTGTTGCGTTAAATGCATTGCTCTTAAAACTATTGATTAGGAGTTTTGATTTGGCTGTCAATTTACCCACCTACAAAGAACTACCTTTGGGAAACTGATAGCTGATAATTAATAGGAGTGTTTTGACAAGATGACATACCGTAGTCCCATGTATGTTATGCTGTACATGCCTGACACAACGTATGTCCCCCAATAATATCCAATTAAGAGTGACGCTAGGTCACTGTGAATTGCATGATCGTTTCAATTTAAAATCATTTAGCTTCAAATTTAAAATAATTTAGTTTCAATTTATTAAAATAATTTAGTTTCAATTTAAAATAATATTTGTACACAATGCAGCAGCTTGATTTATTTTGTGTTACCGGTAGCCTATAGGCTAAAATAAAAATAAAGTGCGCTAGGTATTTATTTGATTTTACTACTGTACTGTATA
Organism: Acipenser oxyrinchus oxyrinchus; assembly: GCA_030684275.1. Classification (NCBI taxonomy): domain Eukaryota; kingdom Metazoa; phylum Chordata; class Actinopteri; order Acipenseriformes; family Acipenseridae; genus Acipenser; species Acipenser oxyrinchus. The sequence continues at coordinate 45,494,271 of CM060255.1, read as the reverse complement.
CTGTATTTTTACATAATGTGATCATTTTAAAATACCTTTGTGTATTTTTTTTTTACCACCAGAAATATTCTAACAAATGAGTATGAGTATAGCTTTGAACTTGCCATATTCGTTATGAATACTGGATTGAAGTCATTACACGGCACACCCCTAATAATTAGCAATCCCCATGGCTCAAGATGAAATCTTCTTCCAATTATACTGCCCTATTCATCAAATATTAACTTATACTTTATTATGTCTGCCCTGTTAAATTATAGACATTCTATTTTTAACAGCATCTTCATCCTCCTCTTCTTGCTACAATATCATACTCATGAACAGATACTGTGATGTCTCTTTAGCAAGATCTGTTTAGATTATGGGGATAAACACAGAAAAGTTTAATGAATACCAAATGTTTGAAACATAAATAAAGCATGAGCTAAAATGATTGAATGAATATAATAATTGGTTTGAAAATGGCCTATACTATTAGGAATGTTTCTCAGCCATGACTGATGGTGGATTCCTGAAATTGTACCTAGATTTTTTTTCTCTCATTGAAACAGATATTTTATTAAATCGTATTGTTTTAGATAAAAATATGGAAATATATTTTAATTGGTTATAACTAGGGCTCTACTTAATTTGTGATATTGTGGAAATTGTGGATCCCGCAATATTAGGCTTCTACCGCAATATCTAGCAGTGTACCGGGGCAGCGTTGCAAAACACAGAACCTCTGCAAGCTGTACCTCTGCATGTTACAAAATCTCAGATCTTTACTTCATGGCACGCACAATCAGCTGCTGGAATTGGCAATATAGCCTGATTATTCTCCCCGACTTCCTTCCTTAACTAGAGTAGTAAGGTACACGTCAGATCTCACGCTGCTATTGAGTTTAACAAGGTGTCTGGGATTGTGACAGACAATGACACATACTGTACTCTGGCATATAATGCAGCACTGCAAGGTCTACGATGCGATGGAATTTGTGGTTTCAAGCAGTTCTATACCACGCTGAGCATGTTCATGTATACAGCGAGTTCATTGAAAGTGAAATGAGGATTTCACCTGATGCACTAGAGGGCACTTCAATCTCACTTTTAAGCAACACGTACTTGCCACTTGACATTGCTTTCATTGCTCAGAAACCATTGATGACAACAATCAAATCTTTCGAGTTATGTTCTGCTTGTATCCATTGAGTGTAGATCACCTGTAGTTCTACAGTGGTTTCCAGTTAACAGACAGTAAAGCGATCCCTATCGATCTTGCCTTATTCTGTAGAAGCTGAGCATGCAGCGTCTCGGTGTGGACAAGTCTTCACAAAGCAACGACAGGACATGCACGAGAAGACTGCCAGTGGGTGTTCTGCACTGACCTTCAATGTAAAAACATTTCTGGTTCTGCAAATACATTATTTGACATATAAAATAATACTATAGTGTTTTTATCATTTCAGCTCATTGCTTTTTTATGTTTTAATAACATAAAAGTCCAACAGGATCAATTTTACAATTAAAATCCAAAGCTTAAGTTCTCGTTGCTATACCCACAAAGATTTAATTCACAACCTCAGCCGGTGGCTAGCCCTCTTGGGAAGTGGGGGTTGACTTTTTAGAATTTTTTTCCAGATACATCCTGCAATTTTAGACCCCAAACGGAGATTTACACCTCCGTTTTTTTCATTTTCCCAACACTCCACCCCCAAAAAAGATTATAGGTATCCTTGAACTCTTTCATAGCCAGGTCCCTTAAGAGAACAGTAGCCTTTGTAGTTTATTTATATAACTTGAACAACATATTTGCAAAACTCATAAACCACATTGCTACAGTCAACTAGGAAATGTCGCAATTACAGTATGCTTTGCCATAGTTTGTTAAATTCGGTACATGAATATAATGCGTAAATGCACGACAAACTCATATTTGTTTAGCATCTGTGGCAAAGTGGTTTGCAGTGCGCAGGTGTAGAAGTGATGCAATGCGTAACAGATGACAGACAACAAAGTTCACGGTCCAAACAATTCTTTATTGGTTCTGTTTTTAATCCAGGTTGTGGTGACCGTAAATAATAATCCCAGGCAAAAGACAGCAATGTGTACTGCACAGTTTATAACCAAGGGTTACAGTCCCGAAATAATAAACACAGTATAAACACACACACAGACACAAACACAATCACAAGTCCAGAGTGAGTGCTAACATGCAAGTGGTGAAATACAATGTATTAGTGCACAGTGATGAAGTGTTGTCCGGGTGGGTGCTGGCCTTAAGCGACAGCTCCCGGTACATGTTAGACGTCTAATAAGAACAAACGAGTACAATTAGAAACGACAAAGCAAGCAAACACTAAACACTCACGGTTACTTTTTCATTTTCTCTCTCAACCATAACACAGGAACAGAACGCTTAGCCACGTCCCCTTTTGTACTGTCAGTCATGCCCACTTGGTTAGCGAGTGCAGCCGTTTTTCCTCCAATCTGCGGTTGCCACATCGCTTCCCGTCTGGGGCGATGACTTGGTGTACTGTAGCTTCGCCCCCTTTCTAGATTGCCGTCTTCCACCTTTCCCTGGAATTAATTGTCAGACCATCCAGTCTGGGGCACTCTGTTCCCTTTACACAGCGCCCTCACAGGTCAGGAGGGAGATTTATAATCAAGATTCATTGTTTCTCAGTCACAGCATCCCATATACATTTTACAGAATCAACTAGTATAAAGCAAGGAGTCATGCATACATTTCACGATCATAGGATACATTCACAAAACTACCTCACAAAAAGGTCTGTTTTAAGACAAGTTTTTGAAGAATGTTCCTTTAGGTTAAACAGTGAAAAACCTAATTAACCCTGTCCAAAACAGTTGGAAGGGGTTTCATGAACTGCAAACCTGATTTAAATAATCAAAATTAGTTTAAAAAAAATAGTTTTAACAAAACATTCCTTAAACATTCTGTAAAGTTTTGTGGAGAGGATCCATAGATTAAAAACAGCTATTCATTTAATCACTATTTGTCAAAACATGTGTCTACATTTATCACTGTTTTTATTAATCAAGTAACCCCTTCACCACAGCTGCCATTTCCATTTTTGTAATAACGATAAAGCAGTCAAATACCAGGCCAGATGTGTGACCATGACCCAACCAGGGATTTTCACCACTATCCACTAAATGTGTGAAGTGAATGCTTTACAAGGGCACCAAGGCATGCCTGGGAGCAAATAAGAGCTGTTTTTAATGTCTTTTGAAAGTTAAACCTTTAAAAGAGTGCTAAAAGACGTGGTAGATAAAAGTCTGCATGCAAGGGTCCAAAGATCTCAGAAATGTGTGTGCTCCTCAGACGACTGTCATTTAACACTAGCGTCAGTAATATGATATCGTTGCATACATAGAATGGAATAACAAAGAGAGTTTCCATCCGCCATTACCAAATGAATGACAACCCAAGCAGTGCACTTGGCAGACAGCAGCGTGGTGGCTGGAATGGTTTGGAATTATATTATCGGAAAAAGTCACTCATTGTGAGATTACACACTGCTAGGTATTTTTGGCATAAAAAGGATCTGATTCCCTTAAATGATTTAATCTAAGTGACTCATCGCAGCAGCACTTGTGATGCATGGTTCACCCCCAAGTCTCTGTAAATCACTTTGGATAAAAACATCTGCTAATTGACTAATTAATAATAATAATAATAATAATAATAATAATAATAATAATAATAATAATAATAATAATAATAATAATAATAATCTTTTTTTAATTGATTAATTATTATAATTCACCAAAAAATACTGAAAATTGAGTCTTAACCTGACAGATGCTTTAAATAAAGCTATTAACCATCTCATTTTTGTGTATAAATGAATGTATAATAAAACTTAAAGCTTTTGTTGTTTTATTTTAAGAACAAGATCAATAGAACCTGAATTCACCCAACTGTTAGTGTGAGAATATAAAGCACATTTGTTTAAAAAATTGACAATACCTGTATAACATTTGTATATGCTGTATATACAGCGTAATATCTTTTATACAACCCACATCTTTTGCTTAGGGGTCAAATTAATCAACCTTTACCTGCCATAATAAACCACCAATGGATTCTATTAGAGCATTTTACAGCACTGGAGATTCTTCCTGGATTGCATCAACCAATTATCAGTAGTATAGGGCTACCCCTAAAACCAGGTAGCCAATGCAATCCAGGGGGATTCCTTGGTGCTGTATAATTATCTAATAAAATCCAGGGGTGGCTTAACCTGGTGTATGTGGCCCTCCTTTCAAATCTTGACAAGTGACTGAACCCAGGAGCGAACAAGAGTTTATCTCCTGTACCACACTAATACATCTACAACCACAGTGAGTTTGCATCTAAGGTCTGACACAGGATTAGCAGTTGGCTTTACTCAATGGTTGTGGGATTAGATTTGACAGCCAACCCAATTATATACGGTACAGGAGTTAATCGCCTATTAATGTTGTAGTGACTCTGCCGAGTCTACTGAAAATGGATTCCCACATACTACACAGAATAACAGACGTCAGTGATAGTTACAAAGACTGGAATATGGAAAGCTGAAGGATTTGCTGTTTATTAACAGTGCTCATCAGTACTCTGCTAGAACAGGACCAGTGTACTTGTTTATGAAACGGGACAATGACAAATGTTTATTTCATGGCTTAAATAATACTAAAGAACAAGGTACTATATCTATATATCCCCCAATACATATCTTAAAATATTTTATTAAAGTAATTCATTAAACTAATGTTAAGAAGAAGCAATTTACTGTACAATTTACTTAAACAAAATACTGTACATATTATATTCATCAAAAGCTTTACTCAATATAGCCACTCCTGAAACTAATATATCCAGTAAAATATAATTCAGTACAAGGTATCCTATTTTTGTGCTTTTTCATACAACACTCGAGGTTGTGGGCCAGTCAGAGCACAGATAGACATTCACCCAGTAAGAACATCCACGTATCATTTAGAGTTACTTTGTACAGTTTAAATATGGTTGATATATTATTGACACTGCAGGGCATTATAAAAAATGTTACAAAAATTTTGTAAGAAATAAGAAAAAAGTATATTTTGTTTTGTGGGGCGCATAAGGTTATATTTACTAAAAGCCTCCACATTTACACATCATTTCTTCAAGTACTCATGCAAGACCAGGCTAAGAGTTAAACATTAGTATATATCAGAAACCCCCTTTACATTTGTCCTTATCTAAGCTTTTTTATATGGCATTGACATCACTTAGGAGATTATATAACAAGAAAAACATCACTAAACTGCTGCAGCAGATAGTGAGCATTGCCTTCCTGAGTTTTCAATGGTTTATTAAAAATAGCTTGAGACAATAAGCTAGTTTACAAATTGAGCACAACTCTATTGTGCCACATCAGCGCAGGACCAGCCCATTCCAGATGGAGAGCACGCTTGACATCACATGACCAGCTGTTTTTGCCACTGCCGCAATGCAGAAAACATATTAATGCTTTTCCCGGCAGCCCATGACCTTCACAGCCAACTATGAAGGTTTTTTTTAAATTTTTTTTAACAGATGCCAGGTCTTTTCAGGTAAAGCACAGCAGCACATGCTTTAATGCAGCAGGCACTGCATTATTTTGTGAACAATAACAGAGCAACCCTTTACTTGACAAAGCAATTTTAATGTCAGCTTTGTGTGAAGGTCCTGTAATAGATAAAGGTATTAAAGGTGGGGTGCACTGTTAGACCCACGTGCACTGTTAGAGATGCTTGTTTTCATAACCTTGATGCCAAATTGTTCGATGTTAAAGTGTCACTATTTATAACTGCCTGTGACAAAGACGGCCAGAGTGGGTGACGTCAGACCAGAGCCAGGAAATAAATAAACAAAACGAGAGGGAGTTTGGTGGAGCTGAGCGAATGGTTTCGCTCAGCATTTAATACATAAACCGAACACAAAAACAGGACACGGCACTTGAGCCAAAATAAAGAGACAAACAAAACGAACTATACAGACAAACACGATGAGTCGATACTTTCACTAATACTTTTACAATGATCACCTCCATCTCCAAACCCGTTCTCCACTCACCGAACACCCAACCCCGAGTGAGTGAAAACATGCTGTTTTTATGCAGTTGTACCAAGACTCGATTGCTAATCAATCATTCAATCGGAGTCTCGGTACAACTGCACGTGAATTAACTAAGTGCAATTCCGTGACACACATTATACACATTTTATCTGCACGTGAAGTGATGTGCAATCCTCGTGCCTAACTACAATTATACATTTTTAAACACACGTGAAACACAGACCCGCTTATATCCCGTGTACCAATACCTATACACCAACATTTACACACAACACGTAACATACAATATACACAGGGGGGGGCACTTTGCCACACTGCCTATGACTCAGAGATTTAGAGAATCCTGCTTTTGGATTAAGGGGATGATTGGACTGAAGAGGTTGGTCAGTGCATAATTATTAATTCATCATTTAGCAGACGCTTTTATCCAAAGCGACTTAGAGACTAGGGGAATTATGCATCAACAACTGCTGCAGAGTCACTTACAATATGACCTCAGTTTTACGTCTCATCCGAAGAACAGAGCACAAGGACTTGCTCAGAGTCACACACTATACTAATTGCTTTAGGATACAACTGGGGCTCTACTGACGCTGGACTCCATAGCACATCACGTTCTTCTATATTTTAATCTCAGTGACGTAAATGAAAAGACGTTGCCAGTTGGTGACATTGACAACGAAACTATCCTTATAAAGCAAAATGTAAATGTGGGTAATGATGAACAAGATGCCAATGTGCCTGGGATCCTGCGTGCAGTGATGGTAATAATATAACATGACACAGCTTCAGGCTCATAAGTGATACAGATGACATTTAAAAAGTATTGTAGGAAACGTGGAGATGAGCACACTGAAAATACATTGTCAGTAAAATAGATTGTCAGTAAAACAGATTGTGCGTAAAATAGATTGTCAGTAAAAATGTTAGTGGAGGAGGTCATTTAAAAATGCATTGATGAATTGGTTTTTCCTTTGAAAGATATATTTTCAATACCGTCATTTATAAATTCTGTTTTATGAACCAACACAAACATTTCACCACTGAATATCTTTCAAATGGTGTTTGTTTGAGTATTCAAATAATTATTGCAGAACTAAGTTATGTTAACAAAAGGAGAGTTAATAGTAATAACTTGCAAGTCTCTTATGTTGCAATACTCTGTGTAAATTAAAGTAAAGAAGAAATGTGATTTAGTAACTCTTTATAACAACTATAATTAAAGTTGATAGTTGCTGCATTTTGTGACCTCAAGATGTCAATTTAAATAGTTACAATGTGCTGAATAGATAAACAGGTAAATGTGTTTAATAGAAGTTAATGTAGTATCTCTATGTTATTTGTTAGATTTCTTTTTTCTTTTTAAAAGTTATAATTCTTTCTACCAAAAAAAGGTAACTGTTAGTGTGCTTACATTACTGTATTAAAATACAAGGTGTGACATATCAGCTTTAAAGCTAAAAGCACTTCTAACCACAACACTAACCTTAGTGTAGCAGACTGTCAGATTTCTGCTTTGTGCTCCACCTAATAAATACAGGAGGCACTCACGTTTTAGAATCATTATAGTTGCAACCAGTAAACTATTTGGTGTCTGGCTAAGGTGCCTTCTGGAAATAACTTCAATAAAGCACTACTGAACAGTTCAACGCATGGTGCTTGACTCAGAGGTCTGTGCCCAGTCACGGCCATGCAATAAAAGAAATACAAAGGAGGCACTCATTTATTATCTTTTTTAGTTTTCAAGATGCAGCAAGTGCACACCAACTGTTCTGTTTTCACCACCTTCTTGGGTTAATAGGAAAATCAGTAATTCAGCAAGCTATTACAACACAATAGCACGTGTTATTACACTGATCTTCAAGGATTAGCAATACTGGCAGACACAAGGTGATGGGTTCTTATCACTGGCCAACTTTACCAACAATACAAGGGGGTGAGCTATCTTTACCGATACATTTTATTGCCATTTATCAACAGTTGTCATTGTAAAATACAGACTGTTGGTTGTTTTTGCAACACCCACATGCATAGTCAGGGGTTAAAAACAGACTGTCACATCTCTATGGTTCTTTTTTGTTTTGCCTCTCACAAGTTAAGTTTATAGTATCCAACTAATAATAAAGGTTCAGATGCATTAAGAAACAGAGATTAGCCTTAATAGTTCATAACACAGGCTCCAGGCACAAGTGTGCCTTGTCCAAGGTTGAAGGTTTCTGTAATTTGGGCTACTGTAACATGTCCTGCTGGCTTTCTCCAAATGTTGCCATTCCAGGAACACCCAGTCTTTAGGGACGTTTTGGTCAATGCATTATGGATTTGAAGATATCCATTATTGCTCCCTTTGTGACTGAGACCATGATGCTTTCCTATGAAGTTGTGTAATACTTGCTCATAATTCTAACAGAACTTAGACTAAGGGGGTTATCATTTCTACTTACATTCTCCTAGTTTTGTGACTAGTCAGTGTAGAACAGGTGGGCCGCAGTGTCTTCAGGCTTTTAGTTCCACCCGATCGCTCATTACTTAATTGGTCTAATTATTTGATTAATTGGATGCATTTAACACTTCTTTCCAGGCCTCAAAATGTTTCACAGGTAGTGTACCTTGAATCAAGTGCAGTTTTCAAATCTTTAACTGTAAAATACCTTGAAAAAAATGTAAGGTATGTCCAATTGAACAAATAATTAGATCAATGAAGTTAATTGAGAGCTTAATTTGGAATGAAAACCAGAAGACTCTGCGGCCCTCGAGAACTGGAGTTTAAAACCCCTGGAGTAGAATGTGGTGATATTTTGCCAACACATGTACATGCATTTGTTCATTTTAACCCACTTGTATTTGTGCTCTGCAACACTGGTGTTTCAAAGCAAGTTTCAAAGGCTTTCTCATTTACAATTCTGCCTCAGTAAACACAAACCCACACAGTAAGCCAAAAGGAAGAAATGTAGCTTGTGGTTTTGAAGCTTGAACAAACAGCACTACTAGCTAATAATTAATCAGGTAAATTGACCCCTATAAGGGAAACGCAAAGGGGGAATATTAGCTGTTCAGTTGCCAGGAATGCACCCTCCTCTCATTAGGACCATTAGAGTAAAGCAAACATTTGTTTTTATAGGGAAGAGCAGGGATAATGTGGCAGGCTTTTCTACTAAAGTTAATTACGTGAGACAACATCTGAATGTCCACTCTGCTGTTCCAGACAGAGGTATTCTGGACAACAGAACGTCAGTTCGCAAGGTGAGCCATGTTAGCTTGGAATGCCAGAGAGCTGTGCAGCGTCCAGTGAAGACTGCATTAGACATCCCTCAACAGGCATTTCTGTGCCTTACAAGATTCGTGCATCTGTGCTTCTGTCTGCATTATTCATTCTCATGTCAGTTTGAATTGTACATTTTCTGGTTGCTATTGTATCAAATGTTGGTAAAATTATCCCCCATTTGTTTTTCTGGCACATTCATACAGAACATGTTTCCCATCATTTGAGTTTTGCAAACTTTACATCAACACTGCAACTTTATGTATACACTCAGTCCCAGCATTAATAAGCACCAGCTAATATGATGAACAATCAATGCTAATCCATGGTGATGGACATGCCACCCCTTTGCTTTTTACAGCCTCCGGTGGCGCACTTAAAGCATGCTTCCTTTGTTAAATAACAGTAGTTGCATATTTTTAAAACCCAAGGCTCTCAAAAACTACTTCAGTTTAATATGAGCTATAACTTCTCAGAGCAGAACAAATCGTACCATATTTACTTATTCATGTAGATACATCACAAGTAAGGAGAAATTTTGAACAGCGTTGTTGGTCTCTTGACAGCACTAAATTATATCACACATGGAAAGTACATTTTCTGTATGAATGATTTATCATTACAGAAGATAGTCATCCTTGTTGACTTTTTAAAAAGCTTCAGCATCCAATCCATTTTTGGAAGAATATTTTTTAATTTGTGTCTGTTTCCTATACTGTTTTCTTATTTCACTGTTCAGCCTCAGTCTACTTTATCAAAGCTTTTTGTCAGTCCAGTTTGTTTACATTCCCTACAGGCATTTCGCTGTAGGGAAGCAAAACAATCGAGTACAAGCCAATTTACAGCTGCACTTAAATTCAGATGACAATGTTAAAAGAGGTTGACTTTTTATATTGATGAGAGAATAAATATCCTTATTTTTACAGTTGTGTAAGTCAGTGACCTGTCTCAACACACTTGCTTTCATTATGAGGTATTGAAGGAATTTGATAGTAAATGGTGCAGTCAGGCCGGAAATGCACATATGGACAGTGACCATTTTAAGCGGTGGGTTTGGATGAAGAGCAAATGAATGGGAATATTGTATCTTTTGTTACCATATGCAGTTATAAATGACACCAAATAAAAGGGGATTTTCCCTAAGACCCCAAAGGGCTTCACTGGTTTGCTACACTTGTTAAAATAAGACTGTCCAGTATTTTTCTTTTCTAATTTATTATCTGCAACCAGTTATTTTTCCATTTGTTTGTACATTCCAAACGCCATGATAAATGTTTATGTTAATGCAGTTTTCTTTTCATCTGTGATGTATGGTGCTAGCTTTTAGGTATTTCATTTCTAATGTAATGTTCCCCTGCCTGCGTGTGTGTGTGTGTGACTGCATGCATTAGTATTCTGCTCCTATGGTTCAGATCTCTCCAGCTCTTAGAGAATATAAATGCTGGCATATTAATCAGGTCAATGAATATTCATTACCCTGTGATATTGGTGTATAGAGATAATAGATGTCTGGTCATAAATTATTATTCTGTCTATGAGATATGCTGGAGAAATAAATATAAAAAAGAAAAATACAGAGCAAACCTCACGATTATTTATTTTTGTCTTTATTTTTTTTTTACATAATATACAGTGCCTTGCAAAAGTATCCCGAACCCTGACCAATTCTCTCATATTACTGAATTACAAATGGTACATTGAAATTTCGTTCTGTTTGATATTTTATTTTAAAACACTGAAACTCAAAATCAATTATTGTAAGGTGACATTGGTTTTATGTTGGGAAATATTTTTAAGAAAAATAAAAAACTGAAATATCTTGCTTGCATAAGTATTCAACCCCCACACATTAATATTTGGTAGAGCCACCTTTCGCTGCAATAACAGCTTTAAGTCTTTTGGGGTAAGTATGTACCAGCTTTGCACACAGTGTCGGAGTGATTTTGGCCCATTCTTCTTGGCAGATTTGCTCCAGGTTGTTCAGGTTGGTTGGACGACGCTTGTGGACCGCAATTTTCAAATAGTGCCACAGATTCTCAATGGGATTGAGATCAGGACTTTGACTGGGCCACTGTAGGACATTCACCTTTTTGTTCTTGAGCCACTCCAATGTTGCTTTGGCCTTGTGCTTGGGATCATTGTCCTGCTGAAAGGTGAATTTCCTCCCAAGCTTCAGTTTTTTTGCGGACTGAAGCAGGTTTTCTTGGAGTATTTCCCTGTATTTTGTTCCATCCATTCTTCCTTCAATTTTAACAAGATGCCCAGTCCCTGCTGATGAGAAGCATCCCCACAGCATGATGCTGCCACCACCATACTTCTCTGTAGGGATGGTGTGTCTTGAGGCATGGGCAGTGTTAGGTTTGCGCCACACATAGCGTTTTGAGTTTTGTCCAAAAAGCTCTATCTTGGTCTCATCTGACCACAAAACCTTTTCCCACATCGCAGCTGGGTCACTGTCATACTTTCTGGCAAACTCCAGACATGCTTTCAGGTGGTACTTTTTGAGTAACGGCTTCTTTCTTGCCACCCTCCCATACAGGCCAGTGTTATGCAGAGCTCTTAATATGGTTGACTGGTGCACCATTACTCCACTCAAAGCCACTGAACTCTAGCTCCTTCAAAGTGATTGTTGGCCTCTCTGTGGCTTCTCTCACAAGTCTCCTTCTTGTTTGAGCGCTGAGTTTTGAGGGAAGACCTATTCTTGGCAGTGCCTGGTTGGTGTGATTCAGCTTCCACTTCCTGATTATTGATCCAATTGTGCTCACTGGGATATCCAAACACTTGGATATTATTTTGTACCCTTTCCCTAATCTATGCATTTGTGTTACTTTATCTCTAACTTCTGTAGAATGCTCTTTGGTCTTCATTTTCCTTCAGATTCACAGCCTGACCAATGATCCTTCAACAGTGGGGTTTTTATCCAGAAAATGTGACAGCAACTTTAATGGTTCACAGGTGGAGGCCAATGGTAAGGTAATTGTGTCCTCGTTAGGGCAATTTCTTTCATCGGTGTAAACTGGGAGCACAGGGGTTGAATACTTGTGCAAGCAAGATATTTCAGTTTTTTATTTTTCTTAAAAATATTTCCCAACATAAAACCAATGTCACCTTACAATAATTGATTTTGAGTTTCAGTGTTTTAAAATAAAATATCAAACAGAACGAAATTTCAATGTACCATTTGTAATTCAGTAATATGAGAGAATTGGTCAGGGGTCTGAATACTTTTGCAAGGCACTGTATATGCTTTTTATCCAACTGTACTTTTAACTAGATGGTCAATTGAATAGGTGTTAGTGTTTTAATTCCAGTGCACAGTGTTTAATTCGTACAGAGAGGTGCCGGGGCACAAGCAGTGACAATAATACCGTTCTTAAGAACCACACATTCAAAATCATAACACGTTTATTTAACAGCACTAGTGATACAAGTGTACAATTACGTATTCCACCTCATATATGAAGTAGTAGTGTGCTTCACGGCACTCAGCTGCCGAGTACCAAACACGAACTGAAACGTCCCTGGTATCGGACTGTCTCTATCTTTAAGGTCTGCACACACCAGACGCGATGCGATTTTTTAATTGGCGAAAAGACATTTTCGCAGGGACATGACCAGACACACCAGAAGCGACACAGAGGCGATGAAACAGGTTTGAAAACTGCCAGATGTATACAACTGTTAAAAACTGCTATTGATAAAACTATGATCAAGACTGGTACATATTCATCAACATGATGTGGAAATGACTTCTCTGATGGTATTTCAACATATATGGTAATAAATCATGCACATCAGGCTTATCCAGTTCCTTTGAAACTGACTCCCATATATTATCAAATATGCGTCTTTGTAATTGTGATGTGCTTTGTCATAAAGCTCTGGGTATTTTTTCAATGACAAGTATTATTGTTTTCTCCGTCGTTTTGGATACTGCTTCACCCTGCTGGACCACATGCATTGAAGCTGTTCTCTGATTGCTCAATGCCCTAGTTGATGTGCGTCAAACTGGAAAAAAAAGGGATTCATCTTTATTTTGCGCCTCTCCTGTGCCGCCTGTCGCGTCGCGTGTGGTTTGAAAGATACTACATTCATTTTGACCCATCGTTGCACAGTTCCGCTTGCTGCATAGTGTCTGGTATGTAGCAGCCTTTAGTGCACACAATAACTTGCAGAATGAATAACTGTGTTGAGAATTTTAAGAAAACGTCGGTGCATTATATTATGCCTGACTGACAATGCTAAATTCTCAGACAGCTTGCATTTGAGAGCAAAACATAGTATGATATTTTTCACTTTCATAAGAAAGAAAGTTACACCTCAGCAAGCCCAGACGTCGGCAAGCCCCGGCACAAATTAAACACCGCCTATGCCAGTCCATCCGCCACACTCTGCCCACGGTGAACATGAAATCTGCACCAAATTTATATCATACACTTTTAGGGCTCAAGTCACATAATGTTTTTACTGGTGTTGGTATCATTTATGTCTTAATATCAGAGCTAATACCCTTCAGCAAATGATCTACCCGAAAGGGTCAACCTGTGTGCCACTAACACGTTTTCTTAAAAGCGTTTTGTGAACGCGTTTGGAGCGTTCCCATGTTGATTATGTAATCTGTGCAAGCCACAAAGGTGTTTTTCTCTTTCTAGCACCTTCTCAATCGAGCAATATTAAAAACAGAAGTCAGCTGTTAAAAAATTAGGTATTAACCACATTGTTATACACAGGAGTAGTAGGAATATGTTTGCCATTCTTTGGTTACATGGAAGGCGTCAGAGAACAAGAATTAGACACAGGGAATCCTGTCAGCCCCGTAAATACATTTAGACAGTTTCCCAGATGACATGTTTGTTAAAAGTTTCGCCTCACACTGCAGGCAATATCGGAATTATGATTAGACCCTAATTGGAATGTAGCAGACGATCGAGGCTATGGTTTAATCAGCAAGCGGTTAGTGGGCTGTATTTTCTGTAATTTTACTTCACAGAGATATAAATGCTCTTGTATTAAAATATGTGATTTTTTCTTACACTCAGTGGATCTTTCAGTGCCATTGGGAATTTATTTCTAACTTAAACATTAATAATAAACTCTGAATGCAACTTTTAAGATTCATTTCAACCAGCTAAAACCCTGCACAACAAGCTCAATAAAGCTCACAACTAGTGCTGCCCATTGCTTGTACTGTATTTCTGAGAAGGTTATTTACTGTATATATTTAAATCGATGCATTCTGCTGACTGAAATATATCCAGAGTATTACATTTCATGTTATTAATTGTTATTTTGATTACGCTCCATTAACAGGGGGAGGGGGAGGGTCATCAATTTGATGTTACATATGTTTTACAAGTAGATCTCCAGAAAAATACATTTTAACTAATTGTACTCATAACATAAAAAATAAGAAACTTATTTTCTGGGTGTTTCTGTGTTAAACCAAACTTTGGGAGGTTACAAATCTGTTCTAAATATCACAATACAGGCACACTTATAACAGACTCCAAGGGACAATGGAAATCAGTACTTTATAAACAAAGTACGTAGTAAACACAATTCAACATGCTGTATGTAACGGCAAACATAAGTACCTTAAATATAAACAATAGAAGAAAGCTTAACTGACAAAGAACTGAAGTTTATTATTTGTACAAAACATGCCCCTGTGGGGCGTACAATGTAATAAGTAATATCATGTTACGATGTACCTTATTTTCACAAAATATCTGCCTGTGGAAAAGGAAGACTATATATCAAACGGTATATATGTAATAAATGAGTCCATTTTAACCAGAGTAATTCCCCATTAAAACCCATGTTGTTTGGCAGGGCCATGTCTCCCCAGTACGTTGTAAACAGAACTCTGTTCCAACAGGATCCGTTATAAGTGGAGAGCACCTGCGTATATTTGTGGAAAAATACAAAATGCAAACTAAAAGATCTTTAAACATTACCTCTAGTTCTGTTGCTGTTATACAGACTAAATATTAGCACTCAAGTGAATTAAACAGAATAGTTTTAGAAGTGAGACATGAGGAGAATGGTATTGCCAGGCCAACAGAAAAACAAACCGGTATCCACCACAGTCCCATGTTAATGTATGAGTGTATACACTTACATGTAAACATTTACACCCACACACAGCTGCGGTGGCTCACACTCTGCAGGCTTTCCAAAGGGAGAAACTGAAAAAAAGGATAAAAATTTTGCACCTCAAATTAAATTAAAAACTAATGGAACGCTGTAAACTGCCTTACCAATGTCTAACTAGTAAAGCTTTCATTAGGTGTGTTAGTGCATCACAACTGTATAAACTAAAAACAAGGACGACGGGTTACAAAATTAAAGAGACCTACAGGACCTACTCTACTCTATATACCCCAGTGGGAGATAATAATACCACTTTAATATCATTAGGTCAACACAATCTTAAAAGCATTGTGTGAGGTGTATGAGTGGCAGCTTATTTAAAGATCAAAAAGGTTTTAAAAGTACAAAAAAATTATAAAACCGGCAGGAGAATGTAATGGAAAAAATTGAAATTGATATGGCATGTGAAAAGAATGACTCACTATAAATCCTTTTCTGTCTGAGTCAGCACGTCATGGTGACATTTTGAAACGCAACAGAGCTGTCTTCTCTGTCAGTTTAGTTGATACACCAGAGTGATATGTGACATGACTCCTGCAACAGTCTGCCCCAAGTGGATTACGAATGACATCAGTAAGAAATACCACATACTGTAAAACAAAGTATTTCTAAACAAGAAGAATACATTAGTTAAGATAACTGTGATATGTCATAACCATACCAAGTTGCTTTTGAATTTCTTTATTTCACAGAAGAGATGGAAAATTGGACCCAGAATTAAGATTTACACAGATCCTGGCCAAGAAAATCACAATAGTTCAGTCTTCAGACTGGAGCTCCTTACAGTAGCAGATGTATTCTCTAGAGTTTCCTCTCATCTGCCAGTTATTTTAACCACAGCCCATTTTGCTTTCTGTATTTAGTACAGATCAGATCCATATCTATAACCCCATCTCTCAAGCAGAATTTTAATCATGTCCAAGTAATTGGGTGATCGATCATTTTTTTCACCAATTATTACAATGTATACACATCCCTTGTGGTTTTGGTAAATGGGATCTACGTGCTGTACTGCACAGATGGATGAGGACAGCCTGCCTTTAAAAATCAAAATTGAGCCTCATTCCATAAACAGCAACATTGAACCAAACTCATCAGCAGTGTGCTGAGATGCTCATATATTATCTGGTTATCTCTATGCAGGGGGTGAGGGGTAGCATGTGACTGACCAGCTACCGCTATAAAAATGATTAATAATGTACTATTACCACAAAAGTTTGACTGTAATTGTGTGGTATTTTGACAGTATATGCCTTTTATAAGACTTTATTTCTGTCCATCAACTCTGCATTGAGATTGCAGCTGGCTTTCAGACAATCCATAAAGCTGTAGGCATTTTGTACAACTCATGCAAATTTGGACACACTGGACATAGCAGGGCTATGCCAACACAGCATTTAGGCAGTTCATTATAATTCAAAATGCAACTCAAATGGTAAGGATAAGTGCAAGTCCCTATCACTTAAAATATCACACTTCAATGGCACTGCCTAAATAAACAGGTACTTGGAGCCCAGCTCTTCTGCATTGTGGTTTAGGCACTTGCTTGTGGTGCGCAAGGTCGCCAGTTCACGACCTGCCTCCACCCTGTTACACAGGCACTCTGTCAAGCACTTTAGATTGCACTGTCAGATTGATTGCCAGACTCTAGAATAGTTTTATACAGGGACACTTTCAGGAGTTCCTAGTTTAGGCATACGGTAGATTTAAATGTAAGAATGCCTAGATAAAGTGCACTTGTTACAACGATTTTACCCCATAGAAGCATAACAAAGTGTATTATAAAATGGCTTGGATAAATTAAGTGCTGTGATTGGCTGAACAAGATTACATAATGCATATTGAAAGCATGGCAAAGCAGAGGTATGCATTGTAAAGCCCAGGGAGGTATGGTTAAACATAACTAAATAAACAGGGTAAACTATGTTATATACATCATTTAAACGTGGTAAAACCATGGAAAAACTGCAAAAATACGCAGCAAGACTATTATGGTAAGGGACAATACAGTACAGTTTTTTAGTACTCTTTATGTAGGCATCACAGAGCCCATCACACACATACATATATACTGAATGTGTATATGTGTGTGTTTGTAACAAAGAGTGCAATACTAACTACTGACTAAAAGCCAGGTAGCACCATAGTTATAGCTATTAATTGGTCTTTTAAATGCAAATATCATTTATTTATTTATTAGCAGACGCCCTTATCCAGGGCAACTTACAATTGTTACAAGATATCACATTATTTTTACATACAATTACATTATTTTTCACACATTGTATTTTGTATTTTTTACATACAATTCCCCTTTTTATGCAGTTGGGTTTTAACTGGAGCAATCTAGGTAAAGTCCCTTGCTCAAAGGTACAGCAGCAGTATCCCCCATCTGGGATTGAACCCATGACCCTCCAGTCAAGAGTCCAGAGCTCTAATCACTACTCCACACTGCTGCCCTATTGGTCTTTCCTTTTTTAAATTTGAAAATCTAGCTAGGTGCCATATAACATTGAACAGAATCAGTCATCTGACGAAGCCTTTGTGACAATCCCTGTATTTGAAAGTGTCCGGTATATACAGGATATATGGATTGGGAATCCTAATGAAAGTCTATGGCACATATACTCCACTTGTCATATAATTCAGAGACAGCCTTGCTCATTCAATATAGGACTTAGAATCATGATGGTTTATTGCATGGGATTATCACTCAGTTATACAAATAAAATGCATTGGAAAACAGTGTACAGGACAAGAAAATGGGCTTTCTAAATGCATGATTTCAAGATGTACCACACAAGGCAGAGAATTACAAAAAGCATCAAACAATCTGAAAATGCAACACAGTCTAGCAGAAACTGGGAGTACTTATTGAGTCACATCTGCACACTATCCCTTGGGAACCCTCTTAAAGTAAAACATTTATGAGTTGCTGACAGAAAACGCTGATTGAAGAACTGGAATTTAAAGCGCCAGTGTCTCACAAAACAAAGCATCTTTTGCAGTTTTGCAGCATTGCAACTTTTTATAGCACACTGCTTTACATAAATATTGCTACGCAATAGATGACTCACTGTATTGAGTATTTTTTCAGTGACTGGCTGCATTGGGACTTCTCCCTTGGAAACTTTGAATTTTGAGAATCATGTCAAGCAGTGTTATAGTATCTATTCAGGATTGCAAATGTTAACATTTCTGCCCAGTGAGAACATATCTAAATCTGATTGTGATGTTTGCATCTTTGCCGATTGGAAGTAAACTATTTTATTCAGAGAGCCACAATGTGAGAGTTACTGCTGTTAGCTGGATGGTGTCACCAAAACTTTGATAAGGGTTTGGCCTTTCTACAGCATGATATATGGCAATCCAAGGACATCCCTGTTACATGCTATTGTGAATGGGACAATACAGTGCAGCTGCTGGCATGGTTGGTGCTGAAATGGAAGATGTCGAACAATTCACTTGTCAGGTTTGAGACATTTTGTGGCGGCATGTCTTACATTGTGCCCAAACGACAGCTTAATCTTCCCTGGAGCAGAACAAATCCCTCTCTCATGAGCTTAGTTTTAGCTTGTAATCTGCCTTGATCCCATTGAGCGTCTTACTTTATTTAACCCGCTTTTCTGCTAACAAAGCCACCTGTTGGGTAGAACATGAAGCAAACAGGCAGTTCAGATGGCCGGCCTTCCCAACAGATGGGTTCTGGCACTTCATTGGCATCCCTTTGTGTTTCACTATTAGAAATCGAATTAGCTGCAGCAAGGTTTCCTTAGGTAAAGTCAGACCCAGGTCCTGAATTTATCAATATTTTAAAATAATATCAAATGACATCATTCACAACCAATCAAGATTCAAATAGATACACTTTTATTGGCCAAAATAACTTATGGATGTTTTTTCAAGAGAATTGCTAAAAGTACAAGTACCGAGCAATGAGCTGTGCCCTGCTCAGACCAACAGATATTTTTATGAAATCAAAATACTGTTTACAGGTTTAATAACTGTATCTGTGCAAGACATTCAATTCTGTCAATTTCATGCGTAAAGAAAAAGGTCCAAAAACAGGTTTTATCCAACATAGCTTGCCCTTTATTCTATGATAAAGTTTGGGTTAGGAGGCTATTTCTGTATAAACCTTTAGGCTCGCCTATGTTTCAACTGCTGTTTGATACATGGAGGAAGTCAAACAGTGCATCTTCCTGGAAAACTGTCCACTAATTCACTTTGACTCCTAAAACTGCAAACGCATTTCTTAAAAAGATCATATTGTATGTCTTTTTACCTCATTTTGTCATGCTTCTCAACCAATTGCATGAGTTTCTGTTTGTGAACTCTATTCCTGAATACATTTCTATCATCCAGATAATCAGCAACATTGAACTTAAACTAATGGTTTAAAATCACAACACATACATTGATTAGGCCCAAGCAGCAGCAAGCTTTATCAATAACGTTGTCACTGAGATATCTGCATATTCTATTTGCCAACATAACCAGGCTAGACATATGTGCCAGTGCAGTTAACAGTGTCAGGCTTAACTACAGAGTATTTTGTATATATACTGTCAGAATTCTGGTAATTTACATGCCTGCAACCAAATCCCCTTAATACAAAAATAAAAACAATACTGCTTTATTGGCATAACAGAAAAACAAAACAAAAGCATTTGTCCTTCCAGGTCTGTATGAGAGGCTCAAAATGGCTTAGCAGCTTTTTGACTTTTTAATCTTCGCTGAGAAACCAGACTTCATTTTGTATGCGTGCACAAAGCTAAGTCATTCCATTATGCTCAATCCAATTACGCGTTCAATTGCCTGACTCCATTCAACATGGAACTTTAAGCAAGACCGACACAATGGCTACAAATGTACCTAGCTCTGTCTTACTTAAGCTATTTTGAGATTAAACAAACACATCTGGCTGAATTCCATCATAACAGTAATGAATGCAAGGGATAATTCCCACAGATATTGCAAACACAGTATGCTACATTGTACTGCTTGTACAATTAAAGATGATGTGTTGGAATTATAGACCCCTTTGAGGTGTAGCTCTGGAGAAATTAAAGCCTCCCTGTCCCTTATAAAAGTTTACCTTGGTATATTTGCACATCATTTTGCAGTTTTCCCATGCTTTCTTCATGGTTGAGCTATGCATTTACCATTGTTTACCAAAGTTTGTCAGGGTTTTTAAAGTACCTTTCTGGGCTTTACACTGGGTTTGCAAAGTCACAAATCAAGTGGAGATTATTGTCCAGTCTTTTAAATATATGTTTAACATATAAAGTATATTTAAAGGACTGGATCTGGGTATTCTCCATGACTTCTCTATGTGCTTTACCACAACAACACACCATATCATTTCTTTCTAATCACCCTGTATATATAATTCCTTCAGCTCATCTTCAGTGCGGCAGCGATCAATATTCTTATATATTCAGTTTTACCCTGTCATTGGAAAATGTTATCCTCACTGGGTTTCTGGTTGAATTAATGCCCAATTTACCGCATAGCAATACCTCCTAGCATTCCTCCCTAGTTTTTCAGATCAATAACATCTAATAACACCGGAAACTCACTGTGTTCAAGGAATTATTGGTAAATGTGAAATGTGGGCTATTATTATTATTCAGGCATGGCTTACCATAATCAGCTAAAGCAACTCTGCATTAAGTATTACTAAGTTAATTAATGAAATACCCACTAAGAAAGTATCTTATTTGGATTAGCAGAGGAAAAAGGCTTTTCAGTTAATTGTTCCTGATGCACACAACTTGTTTTCAAAGGCAATTGTGGCCAGCCTCCAAGGAATCACGTTTATGGGCAGGATACATATCAAACCTACAGATTTACATCAATCTTTAAAATGTATAGCATACTCTTTATGGTAACCACTGCATATAGGACACAAATTAAAGAGCATTAAAACGTTTCAGGTTTTTCTCAAAGTCATCATGCTTACTTTTGCTTTTACATGGTGACCTGAGATGTCAACCCTGATGCTATTCATATATGTAGTGACATAAGTTAAATATATATTATATAAGTGCAAGTTAATATAGGGTATAAGTGCAGTGCAGTCAATCCTGCTTATAACAACTGACCACTGGACTGCCAAATAGATATGTGTTATGTTTTGGTTTTAAAGATTGTTCACTTGTAGAAACCACAATGATTTTTACCATACTGCTTAAATACCAAACCTAACAGCCCTATTCAAAAAATCTTAAGGACTGTTTTTTTAAAGCTTTGAATTAATTAAATTATTTGGATTAATTAAATAAACGTTTCAGTTCATCAGGCTATGTTTTAAAGGGTGTTTATTAGTTCATTCATTTTTCATCAAAGCAGTTTAACCTAGGAGAATGTTAATATTCTTTATTCATAAAACAGTCCTTAAAATACACTGATAAAAAAACACCCTTTAAGTTTTGTGAATAGTGCCCTGGATTTGCTGTGTCATAAAGCACCACGTTTTGGTACAGGGTTGTTCAAGTTGTGCCTTGTGAAGTGTTTTTTTCCGAGATTATTGTATATTCCTACATACAGATGCATTCAACCACTAGGCCTTTTACATATGTTGATTTTTCACTATGGAATGCCTTATTTACCTCTAGATCTGGATATTTTATTGGTAATTTTAAGTTAGAAGTGATGATTTTATAAAAAATGTATCTTTCCGATATAATTGCCTGCAGGCAGGCTACAGAAAAATAAACACGATGAAGAAGAAAAAAGTCCTAATTAGACACCTTTTGACCTCCATTCCGAGTCTGTGTTCAACTATTCACTTAATTATTCATTTGAATAATTTGACCAGGTCATAACATACTTAAATCAACTTGTTTTACAAAAGCAGCCCTCCAGCACTGTCATTGCCTACCGCTCGTCTAAGCTTAGGCATAACTACCTGGGAGCTCAAAGTACATATCCTGACTCAAACTGATATGTAACGGGAGTTCATCCCCATTCAATAAGCTGTTGAACATAACTGAATGATTCAATATACTTCTCAAATATAGCCTGGCTAAACACAACACAGCTTGTTAGGTCTATCGAAACAGGTGATGTGCGTTCTTTAACTTCTGCTCCTCACCTCCGCTTTTGGTCTTGCTCCAAGTCCTGGCAGTATAGAAGATGAATAGGGTAAGCTATCCAGCCTGCTGCATTCTGGATCCTTGTTTTTGACCAGCTTTTTCTTGTGCAGGGCTTGGTTTAGTGCAGTCTCCAAAGTAACGGCACACTGCAAAGAACAGCAAACAACAAGCAACAGTCAATATCCCAAAGACCGGTCCTTCTGAAGAGTACAGAGACCTTTTGGTTGGTAGAATGCAACAATATACCTAAATTTGTTTTGTAATCTCTTACTCTAATGTTTATAACATTTATACCAAGTTTCTAATCCACATAAACAACACAGCAAGGTTTTCCAGTCATAGCAGTAGCCCCTAATGCCATTGAGACATGGGCTTCCAGTGTTGAGCTCCAATGGCCAGCTTTGTTAATTCCTACCAGTAAAGCAATGGCGAAGGCATGACGTAAAACATCATGAGAAAGTCTTACTGTAAACAACACGAACCACAGTTCCAGTGAAAGGTCCAGCACAATAGCTGTTTGTTCCATTGGTTTCTATATTACCAGCAGAGCTAATCCCTGAATAACTGAGATATTTCCAAGATGTTGCATGTGAATACTCATCATGCTTTCTTGTTTCTAATTATTTCATTTTTTGTCTTCTTAAAATAGGCATAGCAAAATCAAAATCATGTATCTTCTTTGGTAAGGTACTTAACATCTTTAAATGTAAAATCCAAAGACATTGTAGGAGTAGCCAACCTTAACATACTTTACAACTGGGCTTGTTGGTGCTGCACCACTATTTGGGCAAATTGATTTAAACGTTTCAACTGTGCCAGCATTGCTGATATAATTTGAGATCGAGCTCCAAAGGCAGGGAGCAGAACAACTAAATGCCCTCTCGCCCCTCCTGATTTCAGCCGACTTCTATGAGCTACCAGAAGGCCAGCATTTGATTATCTCAGGGTACGACTAGGGCCATAAAGTACCAACAGTTCCAGCAAATATAAAGACCCTAAGCCATGAAGGGCCTTAAAAACAGTAAGGGAATTTGAATTTAAACAAAAGTATTTTTGTTTTTGAAGTGAAAAATCAGCTACATCATCTGTTAAGAGCCGTATTTTTTTTTTATTTTGAATGTGATAAAGTACATGTATAGGGCATTTTTGCAGTGACATTGGATACAGATGAGCATTGTTGCTATGGACTCATTCCACCTATACTTTTAAAAAGGGTGTTTCTGATTGGATACAATGCTGCCACTAAACATGTGTTTGTTATTTGGTTAATTCTGAGATTATCCAGCACAAAACTGCTTAGCGCTAACATTATCCATTAAATTCTACAAGCTAATGAATTACCTGGATAATCCTAATTCTAATCTGCTTCTAACCTTGGCATAACGTAGTGTGAAAGGCCATATAGTAAGACAAACATAACCTGTGCATTTTTAAGAAAATGACTCTACTGTCCTTAGATTTGAGACATCTTTCTGGCTACCTGGCCTGACAGTACAGTGTGAAGACAGTTGCATTTGGCCTGTAAAACAACTTTTGGCCTGCTTTGAGTTTACAGAGCATCATCTATTTACTATCATGCAGTTCCTGTGCCTTCTGTGATTATTTTCATGCAGGCCTCACTTCTAAAGTAAGGCCCGGGGGGACAGGTGACCTCATATTCCACTGGCTGGAGTTGGTTGCCTCGTGGAAACATGGTGATAAGGGAGCATTCTAATCCTGCTGAAATCCTCCTGATTAAGAGTTGAGAGCACTTGCAAGTTAAATGATTAATTAGATGCTGACAAGCATTTGCATTGTTGAATTATTTTAACCCAAGTCCTCATCCTAATGGAACAACTGTATCCTCCAGAAATTACTCCTGGGATTGGGCAACTGAAGCCCAGCTAGAAGAGAGAGATAGGAGAGGTGGATTCACAATGTGGTCTGGGAAAGTTCTGCAACTAGAAGGAAACGGGTCCTGGGAGGTACTGGTTAGGGATGTTGTAAAGGGCTATCCGGTGATTAGTCTATAAAGGCTGCTTGGATAATTTAACCTTCTGTAAAAAAATGAAAAAATCTTCAATATGAAAAAACTAAATAGTAATGATGTTTTGTCAACAGAGCGAGTAATGTTTTTAAAGACTGCATTTGCTGTACATAAATGGAGGCTGTGTGGTCCAGTGATTAAAGAAAAGGGCTTGTAACTAGGAGGTCCCCAGTTCAAATCCCAACTCAGCCACTGACTCATTGTGAGACCCTGAGCAAGTCACTTAACCTCCTTGTGCTCTGTCTTTTGGGTGAGACGTAGTTGTAAGTCACTCTGCAGCTGATGCATAGTTCACACACCCTAGTCTCTGTAAGTCGCCTTGGATAAAGGCGTCTGCTAAATAAACAAATAATAAATGTATTTGAAACATGTTATCTATTATCTATGGGAATGTAATTTTAATGTAAAAAATGATCATTTATTTTACTGTGTCATCTTATTTTATTGTAATTCTCTGGAAAAAATGTCAACCAGCAGGCAGCATCACATTTTTGATTGACTGAGAGTATATGAAGTTGAAAGTCACAAATCACTTGTGGGAAAACATGCTGCAATTACACCCAGGGCAACAGTATGTCTGAAAGATAAATACAACCTGAGCCACAACTTGTGTAAAAAACAACAGTGTACCAATTTAGTTTGAGGTTTGAAACTGAAATACTTAAATCAATATTAGCTACTCCCCAACCTCTCTCTCAAATACCAACTAAAAAAAGGGCTTCATGGGATATTCCCTCGGCAATACTATTAGCTGAAAAATAATGCTTTGTTTATTCAATTTTGAAACTTTTCCATCATCTGTAGCTACCATCAAAAGCCACAGTCTGCATATGCAGACCTGGGGTTTAGGTTCAGACTTTGACGGCCATTCTAAAACACGGAATTTCTTCTTCTGCAGCCATTCTTTTGTAGATCTGCTTGTATGTTTAGGATCATTGTCTTGCTGCATGACCCACTTTCGGTTCAGCTTCAGCTCACGGACGGATGGCCTGACATTCACCTCTAGAATCTTCTGATACAATGCAGAATTCATGGTTGTGTCAATGATGGCAAGTCGTCCAGGTCCTGAGGCAGCAAAGCAGCCCCAAACCATCACACTCCCACCACCATGCTTGACGGTTGGGATGAGGTTCTTCTGTTCGAATGCAGTGTTTGGTTTTCACCAAACATAACGTTTCTCATTGAGGCCAAAAACTTTTGACTCATCTGTCCAGAGAACATTGTGGATCATCTATGTGCTCTTTGGCGAACTTCAGACGGGCAGCAATGTTCTTTTTAGAGAGCGGTGGTTTCCTCCTGGCTATCCTTCCATGAACACCATTCTTGTTCAGTCTTTTTCTGATAATTGAGTCATGAACACTCACATTAGCCAAGGTGAGAGTGGCCTGCAGATTCTTGTATGTTACTCTGGGGTTCTTTGTGACTTCCTTGATGATTTTCCGGTTTGTTCTTGGAGAGATTTTGGTAGGACGACCGCTCCTGGGTAGAGTGACTGTGGTCTTTTTCCATTTGTAGACTATCTGTCTGACAGTGGATTGGTGGAGCCCCAAATCCTTAGAAATGTTTTTGTAAACCTTTCTAGACTGATGAGCATCAATAATGTTTTTCTGAGGTACTCAGATTTATTTTGATCGTGGCATGACTTGTTTCCACACACCTGTATGGTGAAGACCAAACTTACAAAGTTTCTGATCTTTATATAGGGTGGAGCCTCCCAAACTCACCCCTGAAGGTCTACCTAATTATTTAAACACCTGATTCTAATCATCCCCTTAAGTGAGCTGATAAAACCAGGGGTTCACTTACTTTTTCACATACCCTGAATCACTCATTGTTTCTCTAATTCATACATCATATTGTTTCAAAAGACATGGAATTGGTTAATATAAACCCTACTGGATATTTAAGAAAGGACTGGTTTTGATTCAAGAAGGCTATCATGGTAAAACTATTGAATTTCCATAATTATCACTGGGGTTCACAAACTTTTTCTCGGCACTATATATATATATATATATATATATATATATATATATATATATATATATATATATATATATATATATATATACATTCATTATTGTATAAATGGGCATTTATGAATCTGGCTAACTGGGATTAGTGTGCAGCAGAACAGTTTACACTTACGGTCTCCCTGCGTTTAACAGCAGGAGTGCCTGACGGTGAAGTGCTGGCACTGAGGGCTTCTTCAATATCTACATTCAGCTGATCCAGCTTCTTCATGAGTTGTGTCATTGATTGTGACCATGGGGACTGTACTGCTTCCTGAAGAGAGAATGGAATTGAAAAACTGAGAAACATCACACGCATTTACTGAACTCTGTCAATGCCGGGTGTTAGGGGTACATCCCGAGTTAGGTGTGTTGAGGCTGGGAGGCTGAGTCTGAACATACTGTACTTTCATGGATGCCAGGCTTAAATGGAGCTCAAAATCATGTAGTCCAATTTGGTGTTTATATTCTTTTTTCTATAAAATTAGCCCATCATTTACAGACTGCAGATGTGTTATGAAATAGCCCAGTAGCAGACATCTTAATGTGTGCTGCTGGTATTTTAAAATTGAGGGTCCAAGGAAAACTGGTAGTCAATGGACATATACATATTAGGTGGATTTATTGCAACTATAAAGTAGCAGGAGGATTGTAAGTCTGCTGAAATGATCAAAAATTCTCTGAATTCTTCTGGAACTGCAGTAGAGTATATAAAAAGGACTTTACTTCTTGAATCTAAGCTAATATGAAGTCGAATTTGGGTTATCTATAAATAATATGATACAGGATGTAATAAGAGGCTGATGGAAGCAGGTAAGTCAGAATGCAATTACAGTAAAATAGACAGATAGGGTCACTAAGATAATGTGACAGCCTATTATCCTCTCTGAGTAATAACGATAAAAGTTGTATAAAAGTAAGTAATCCAAGAAACTGATCTAATTTCCCCCACACCCCAGCCCTAAGTCTTTCAGCATCATGGCTCTGTCCAAATAAAGGAAGTAATCATGGATTAAGAACATGTGATGTTAGACTAGAAATGTTTTGAATAAATAGCAAGCCAGGTTTTATAAAAAAAGGGTATTAGGATATATTAAACAAAGTCAATCAACCAACAAAGTATCTATTTCTCGATTTATATTGTCATATCATCTCTCAAGGTGCTTTACAAGAAAGTAGAGAATAACTAACTGCCTTGTCATAAAATGTGTTTGAGTCAATGGCTGTTAACATGTTCTCAACAATGAAACTAATGTCTTGTGCCTCCAAGCCACAAGTTGTCTCTTTATAGCAAAAAATGTTGTCTGAACCTTTTCCAAAAAAAATTCAGATGAAGGATATGAATGGAGGATATTGGAGGCCCGGAGTACAACAACAATCCAAGATAGCCAGGAAAATACTCAACAAGATAAAAAGATCAGCAGAACAGAGAGCTAAGTACACCTCTCACAACAGCTTTTTAGAGAGGTGTTTAAGTAGCGATGTTGTACCTCTAAAATTAGAGCGGTTTATATTATTTATAGAGATAGACCTGGACCAATACCTCCCTCTCTCTTTTTCAGGTATCTGGTGAAATTCTCTAATTTCTCCACTGAACGCAAATACAGCATTTTGAAATTTTTATGTTTATATTTTCAATTTCTTGCTCTTTTTAAAAACATTTGTTTAAATTCTTCTGTTGTTGGTGTGAATCTCGTTTTTCTAATTGTCCATATTGCTTGTTTTGAATGTAGCCTATTGTCAGCTTTATACACTGCTTGTTGTAATTAGTGATAAATATGGTGTCTGTTAACATTAATCGGCACAGGCAGGCACTGTACACTGAAGAAGGTGAAGGGGTCTGATATAAAAAATCTTAGCCATGTACATACATTTTAGGGGGGTTGTTGCCATGGTAACACAGGGAGACAAATATATATATATATTGTAAAAGACTCGCACCACTCACGGGTTCGTGCCCCTTTAAAAATACGATCCAGTACACAGAAATGGATTTTCTCGCGCTGATGTGCTATAATTTTTAATAAACACAAAATAAAACGGAAAACACAAAACAAAAACCTAACTCCGTTTTGGAGCGCAAACTACACAGGTAAGTCCCTGTCTACCTCTCAGGACGGCTAAGCCATTTACCTGGCACCACAACACAAAACACACAGGCTTAACACAGCACTTACTATTTATTTTTCTCAGGACTGCTCGGAAGCAGAGCACCTCATCTGCCTCCTTCTACTCAGCAGCCCCGCGCATACTAGCTGCCTCTCTTAAATGCTCTGCACCTGGTCCTTATTCCCAATTACCGCCCAGGTGCAGGGGATAATTAAACAATAAAACAGTTAAACAATTAAACAATAAACCAAAATACAATTAAATCAAACAAAGGTGCATTTTTACATGTTTTTTCCTTCAGGGAGGCTTTAACCCCCTCCCTGCTGTCTCACACATCCTCCCCCCCAAGTGTGCAACACTTACGGCCATTCCAAGGCCATCTCCTCCCCTAAAACACAACCTGCCACCCTCGAGCCACCAATGTCCCTATTCGCCCTCTTCCACGGGCAGACTTGAGGGTGGATCGGTCCACGTCCCGGCTCAGCCAGGTAGGGACCGCGCACCGGCGACGAGGGACCCCACCGGTTTGTCAGGGGCGACCAGAATGACAACCGGGGCACTGGAGACTGCAGCAGCGGGCAGAGGTCTGCAGCTGGGACCCAGTGCAGTGACGTCCGATCACCCAGGGGGAGTGAAGCAGTGACCTGGGGGAGCGTAAGCGACTGGGAGCAGCGCAGCGACGTCTTGGTGTTCGGGAGGAGCGGAGCAGGGAACCAGGTGGAGAACTGTGACTGGTTCTGCCGACTCCTCGGCTCTAGGTCTAGTGAAGGGAGGACCAGGCCAACCGGCAGGGTGTCCAGGAGCGAGGGGCGAGGGACCGCACGCAGCGGCGCCGGACTGCACCGCAGGGGTGGTGGTCGGGGCTGTGGTGTTGGCGGGCACTTCGCCTCCTCCCCTCTGGGCTCTGGAAGCGGCGGCTCCTCCCCTCTGGGCTCCAGAAGCGGCGGCTCCTCCCCTCTGGGCTCCGGAAGCGGCGGCTCCTCCCCTCTGGGCTCCGGAAGCGGCGGCTCCTCCCCTCTGGGCTCCGGAAGCGGCAACTTCGCCCCTCTGGGCTCCGGAAGCGGCGGCTCCTCCCCTCTGGGCTCCGGAAGCGGCGGCTCCTCCCCTTCTGGCTCTGGCAGCAGCAGCTCTTCTCCCTCTGGCTCGGGAGACTGTGGAGCTACCCTAGCCTGCTCCCACTCCTGGAGCAACAGCTCCAGTTCGGTTGGCTCCCGTTCCTGTCTCTTCAGCGGTGCCAACCCCATCTCTCTCCCCCATCTCTCCAGCTGCTCCTTCTGAGCAGCGGCATTCCTGTTAATCTGCTCGATCATTTGCAATAAATCCTTTTTCTGGGTCGTAGGGGCACCCACACCTTCTGCCACCAAGTGTAAAAGACGGCACCACTCACGGGTTCGTGCCCCTTTAAAAATACGACCCAGTACACAGAAATGGATTTTCTCGCGCTATAAATTTTAATAAACACAAAATAAAACGGAAAACACAAAACAAAAACCTAACTCCGTTTTGGAGCGCTAACTACACAGGTAAGTCCCTGTCTACCTCTCAGGACGGCTAAGCCGCTTACCTGGCACCACAACACAAAACACACAGGCTTAACACAGCACTTACTATTTATTTTTCTCAGGACTGCTCGGAAGCAGAGCACCTCATCTGCCTCCTTCTACTCAGCAGCCCCGAGCATACTAGCTGCCTCTCTTAAATACCCTGCACCTGGTCCCTATTCCCAATTACCGCCCAGGTGCAGGTGATAATTAAACAATAAAACAGTTAAACAATTAAACAATAAACCAAAATACAATTAAATCAAACAAAGGTGCATTTTTACATGTTTTACAGTGCGTATGTCATTTTTTGTGGCTGTTGACAGTATATGCAATAGGTAGAACCTTTTTTTTTTTTTGATGGTCGACAAGCTTTTAATGCGCTGCAGTTGTTATCAATGAAGATATTAATAATGCGTCACCACTTATATATTTAGTGGTAAAATATAGTGGTAAAATATGGGGAAAGGTTGTAGAAAGGAGGTACATTGCGCTGGGTAATAGAATAGTAGGGACCAGGGGGTGATAATGAGGGACGCCTGCCTTGTATTTACCGAGTCCGAGTACTGTGTACTGACAACCCGTGGGACGTTCCGTGGGTTTATATTTGAGAAGCAGAGGTTTTACAACTGGTAAACAGCTTAGCCGTCCCGTATAGTTAAAGAAAACAAAAAGTTTAGTTTAGCGCTCATGCAAGGAGTTAGGGTTTTGTTTGTTACTATTGTTTCGTGTGCAATTAAATAAATATATTTCATTTCTGTGGTCCCATCTTTTTTTTTATGCCAAAGAAAGTGGAAAAGATCCTGTAAGTGGCAACCCAACCCCGGTTTGTCACTATATATATATATATATATATATATATATATATATATATATATATATATATATATATATATATATATATATAAACTTGTGTCAGTCTCTCAGCTAACCCTGCTGATTTTGATGCCACTTCGTGTGACTACTGCCCATTTACAGTACGTGTGAAACATCATTCACTCTGTGATCATGGGACGCAACAGCCAAGTAAATGTATTAGTTATGGACAGTTTTATTAATTTATTTTAAAGGTTAAACCTGGAAGAACATTATAAAGATGAATCATCTTGTTTACAAAGGACTATGTGTGTGATAACCTATATTCCATATCATACACTTTAAACACACCCTGGAATGAGGTTGTTATGAATGCCTTCGTATAGTGCAAAGGATGTTTACCAGTTATGGCTTAAACTTCTTACTGTACTTTTAACAGTATTTCGGGGACATAAATACAAGGACTACAAAGCTATTTATTCATTTCCTGGAATAGACTGCAAGTAAATATATTCCAGGCACTCAGTGTGACCTCTTGTACCCCTGAGCTAGGCAGACGTCTTTTACACTGCATCAAAGCGCCTACTGATTTCTATACAATAACCCTATTGAGGAATGACATCTGCAAGAAAGGCACATTTGTCTTAATAATTCAGCCATGAGGCTCATTGCAATGAATGTGATTGCTATCAGCAATGTTTTTGAAATTGATGGAATGTGGAAGAATCTAAAAAACTCCACACCAATTATATGCCTTTCGAAATTAGAATATCTTATGACTTATCCTGCTTCCACATATTTGGTTTATGACCAAGTCATAATGTAGCTACTGGTTATGTATGGTGCTTGGTACACCATGTGCTTGTGCTGTAAACAAGCATGTTCTGAATACAGTTCAATACCACTGAAAACCAGCCCAACTATTTACTGGCATGGTAATGTTTTATTAATGACACTATTCATAAATACGTCACAGTGTGCCACAATGTCATTTTCTACCCTCACAAGAATGATCTTCAATTGCATCTCACTGGCACTGCAAAGAATATTGAAATGGGCAATGATAGCACAATGGCAGCTACAACACTGAGATGGCAGAATGGCAGAAAGAATACAGTTGCAATTTAAGGACAATGATGACCACTGTGCAGTGTTTGTTTCAAAAGCAAGGATTTCTTCAGGATAATGCAATGGAATCATAAAGGTAACTCAGTGGTGTGATTATAGGAACTGTCAAAAAACATATATTGCAAATTTTGCACTTGAACGAAAGCTTAGAAAATGAATCCCTGTGTCATCTACTGTAAATGTACAGAAACAATCCAATCAAACCAATTGTGAAAAATACATTTGAAATGTGTATCAGGCAGATAATATTAAGTTGCTGTTGCTAAGTATTATAAGGCAAAATACATTTTGTCAATACAGTACATATGTTTAATTTGATCATTTTAGCACTAGTGGTGCCTGAGTTGAATTCATCTGTGGGAGCTCTGGTAGAGTCTTACTGGATTGCTTCCCATCCCAGCTAAATTCCAGTAAATATACAGAGAGTAATAACTGCATTCTAATAAAACATCAAAGCGTTTGCGTTTGGTGCAAGTGAAGGAAAAATGTTGTGCTCCACTCCAGAGATGGCTCCAGTTCAATGGTTGCTCAATGGTTCAGTTGTTCTGTGCTGGTAAAGCACTTTAAGATCAAATGTGGATGAAAAAAAGCTAAATAAATGCAAATTCGATCACAATCCATTCCAATGAAACAGTAGCTAACTGGAATACAGCTGATACAGCATTAAGAATCTTTAAGTATCCTCAGTTCTCTCTTAAAATCTAAATCCAAAGGAGTGTTGCAGGCTATACAAGTACAACATTTAAAAACAAGAATATCACGAATGTTTATATAACGAGTTCCATAACTTCTGCTTAATCTCAAAGAGTATATCAGTGTCCTTTTAACAGTATCTTTTAAGAGAAACTACAAAGAAATAATGAATCCTTCATTTGTACTATTTCAGAAATGTTGCCAGAAGTGTTAGTTAGCGGGGTTAAAAGTTTATAGTTCACTATTGAGTATCAATGTTCCACTTTGGCATGAGATTTTCCTTTAAAAAAAAACATTGTTAGAGTTATCCAACTTCAAAAGGCTAACATGTTAAAAAGATTAATGGAATCACTCATTTTTACATTTTAACTAAACCATGAAACATTAAGCACAATGCAGATGTCCTGCAACTTACAGTAATATTTTATGCATTTATTACATGTTACTCTGCAATAATTTACAATAAAGCTTAATTTGTACCACTTCAGAATAATTACAGGGTTGTAACAAATGCATTTTCATTTAAGTATTAATTAACACTAAATTACCATTGAATGTACCTGTGCATACATGAACACATATGAGCATACTAAATCCCCATAGTATTACCACATAGAAATACTTACAGTAATGAATGCTTACTGGTAAATTAACCCTATTCACAAAGCTTGAGTTGTTTTTCCAAATTCTGTTTTATGAATAACATTGTCAATGGGTGAAGTTAGGCCCATTGACTGTTTGCTAGACCAGTCTGCTCAGTAAAGTCCATTATAAAAAAGTAATTGTTGGTTTCCTTGCATTTGTTTAGATTTTTAAAGCTGTTCGATAATTGTCTGGGAAAAAAACATGATGTATGAATAAAATGCAACACTTTCTGAAATGATTGAACAACTATATTTCAATTTCCTTTCCTCACTGAAGTGAATTCATATTACAGGCAAACATGCAAACAGATAAGGAACACAACTGTAGTAACAAATCTTCACACATAAATTTGATGCGTGAGGCTCCGCGTAGTTCAGTGTTGCCGTCAGTCTGGTCTCATTAAAATAATAATAATTTGTGATATATAAAGATCAGGCTACAAAGATAACATCAGGATTTGTTTTCAATGAACAGCTGTTGAAGGAGCTGTGTTAGACCAAAGTAAACATCAAATTGATTATTTCTAAAGAGGCCCCAATAACTCTGTTTCTAATAATTCTATGTAATTAAGCATTCTGTTTACAGATCAAATACTCTCTTAATTAACCAGATTTCATTAAGAATGCAGGTTGCAGTGGCTAATCCAGCTTGCTGTTTTAATGTTTAAATGTTATTCATCTTGGCACCCACCTAACAAAGATATTTTTTAATCATCACTGATGTGTACAATATCAGATCTAGATGCACAGGAAACCTGTTTATCAAAGCAATTAGGAGTAACTATAGAAAGCAGTTCCCATTGCATGAAGGCGGTGACAGAGTAAGAAGCTCCCTTTATCCCTGAGCTCATGCACACCATCTCAGAAAGTACTCAAAGTACTTCTACAGCACTAGATCTGTCTGATAATATGATCTACAGGACTGGGAGATTTGGATCTGTACCAAATGCTGTGACTTTTTTTTTTATTTTTTATAAGCCTCCTCTAAATTAATAAATACCTAGCTACAATTGTGAAAAATATTGTACAAAACATCACTTCAAGGATATTTGCCAGAATAACATATTTCTTTATTTTAGACTTGTTATATAGACGTATCAATGCTCTGCACCATTGTGGGCTACAAAGACAGGCACAGGACAGAAAGGTATGTATTTATTGTCCCCTGATCTGTCATACAGATGGCATTGTATGCAGGTGGCAAATGGGGGAACCCTGGTTAGATGTGTTTCAATTTTCAGCAGGAAATCTAAATCCACCTAGTAGACATTTTACACAGCATGAGAAAATCCTAGAAAAGTGATCATAACCATAATTCTTACCTAAAACCAAATTCCTTGACATTCTACTGGAGAAAGGCATTTTCAAGCATCTCATGAGGTTTACCGTCTGCATACAATATCCGAATTCTGCTTATTGTACTTTTTTTTTTTTACACCATTGGGATTGTTTCCCTCATCCTAGCTTGTGACGCAGAACGTATCCCATCAGGGAGTAACCTGAGAACCCCCCCACAGACAGTGCTTATCGATGGATGCTGCTTTATCAGCACCAAGCACAGAGAAGCAATAAGTACATTTATTTGGTTTACTTCCATAGGGCAGCAAGAATACACAGCAGGAGTGAGGACAGCAACCCCTCCCAACGCTCTCCTGCAGTGTAACATCAAGTCAATGAACTAGCAGTCACCAAACTCTGTTTTAAAATCTCAAAAACATTCTTCTCTTAATAAGCCCTACAAAGAATCACAGGACATTTAAAAAAAGACCAGACACATTATTCATGCCACTGACCTCAAAAAGGCCCAGTTGAAAATAGCTTTTTTATCAATTCTTTTTTTTTAATGACTTTTACTTAGCTTTGTAAATTGACATAGTTACAGACTGACAAATTACAATTTACTGTACATACAAGAGGAGTGTTTGGATTAAATTTGGGTAGCCTGATATTACCGTACCCGTGTTGCACTCTAACCTTGTACTCTAACTATAGCACAGTACAGTAGATCAATATTACAGGTCAGTTTGACAAAACTAAAAATAAATTATAAGGGCTATACAGACATATAGGGGGAAGTATGTAAATGGGTACATACTTATGTCAAACTTTAGGAGGGATTATAAGTGATCATAGTGTATCTATAAGTGTACTGCTTATTATTTTATGTTACCCAGTTCAGTCACAACACTCAGACCTGCTTAAATGTGAGAACTCTCTATTGTGTTTTATGCAGCATAATGTAAATCATGGGTTATTTATGCAGAGTTTTCCAGTTATTTAACAAAATTGTCATCAGATACTGCAATATTTGTGATTAATCTGAACAAAACTTCGGGTTCTGGCTCGACCTTAACACATAACTGAAAAAATCATGCAATAAGAGAACACAATAACAGATCCCACAATATGATATTTGTGGGAATAGATCTTTTAAGACAGGCCTTGACAGGCTGTTCTATATAAAGAATAACAACTGTTACTTTAAGCAGATGGGATAGATTTGGGGAGTTTTTTTTATGTTTTCAATGAATTTTTGAAAAGCTGAAAAAAAGGGTATATGAAGGTTATATGGAATTTTGGCTTTTACAGTATTTTTAATCTACAGTATGTGTTTGAGAAAGAAGCAGTGAGAAGGAAAGCATGTATTTATTCTGTTTATTCTGGATCCCTTTGCTTTACTTGTTGCTTATTACTCAAACTGTTGTTTTTTTTTTTTTGGGGGGGGGGTTGTTGTTATTTCTATATAATTCTTTGATAAAGTGCAGAGGTTGTACATCCATTCAGTATACACTTCCTTTCAAAGTACTGTACAATACACTCCAGTAATTCAGCACAAATATACATACAGCAACAGCCCCATCTAGTGGCAAACTAATAAAGTAATGATGGAATGTTCCAGATACAGTATACCTCTTAGAGTGATTAATATTAGGAATGCACCAATACAATATGTATTTACTTATTTTTCAGGCAAGAATAGAGCTTTCATGGAGAATACAGAATGCACCTTTCAAAATTATCTTTTCATACAAATACATTTTGCACGCCACTTTCAATGCAGATTTGAGGTGAAATGAGTAAACATGATTCTAATAGTAATGGAATGCCCAAGGCCATGTTTATTATTGACACAGATGCTGTAAATTTGCAGACAGATGAGAACCTAACATGCAATATGTCACATGTATTTTATCTGGTCTAGACTGCTTACTTAATACCTGAATAAATACCTTTCTTATGCATGATAAAACCAATCAAAGTGAACAGTTCCCTCGTTGGAAGTTTGAACATGCAAGCAGTTTAATGTGATTTATATAAATGATGATCAGAACCATAAAATGACACAAGATTTACCATTTTAGAATGCTAAAGGAATTCACACTTTGTAAGATGAAAGGCTAAATCAAAATAAAGTCAGAAACAAATTGTACACCCTTGTGGTAAAGTGGTTTGCAGTGTGCAGGTGAAGTGGTGATATGATTGTGACACAGAAGACAGACAACAAAGTTCACGATCCAAACAGGTTTCATTTTATAATCCTAGTCTGGCGACCACAAAGAATAATCCCAGGCAATACACAGCAATGTGTACAGCACTGTTTCTAAACAACGACTTGCAGTCCCGAAATAATAAAACACAGTTCGTAATTAATGAAACACAGTATTACCACTTTCACATACAAATGCCGCTACTGAGCTGTCTCTCAGAAAGACGTTTAAAAAATATTTTAAATACCCATTCACACAGCACGAATTTGCGCAATCTATGCAGCTAGAATTCCGTCATAACCCTTTCACACAGCCAAAAGGATCTTGTGAATACAACTTTCAAACCTGTCAGTCAACAGATCGTTTTCATGACAACGGCAACAGAAACAAAACAAAACAAATAAATCAATAAATAAAGCAGAATAACGTGGGTAAACTACTTAAAAAAAGGAATGTTATGTATATCAATGTCTTATCTTTTAATGAATGGCTCTGGAGAACTGTAGTGTACTGTAAACTTCCCTGTGCTCGCTTTGTCCTCTCTATTAATAATATACTGTATATGTACATATGTGGAAAATTTAAATAAAAAATATTTAATTGGTGACGCATTATTAATATCTTCATTCAGCCATCTGATAACAACTGTAGCGCATTAAAAGTTGTAGGCTTGTTGACTATCAAAAAAAAAAGTTCTACTTATTGCATCGACTGTCAACAGCTACAATAAATTAAATACTCATTGTGTTTATATATATATATATAAAGCCTGTTGTGTCTGTTGCTTGCTTTGAGTTCCCTCTGCATTCTCGAAGTCCCCCGATCACATTAACTGGATTTGCGCAGGGTCTTGCCCCCAAATTCTACTGCACAGTTCAAAAGTGCCGCATTTGTTTAGCAGCTGCCACTATTGTAAAGTTAACAATTCCTTAACTTCTCCAATTACTATATCTCGTTCTTGATCAGCCATTGTATTTGAAAAAAAATGACAGTGTGTAACACCGACGACGTCCGGTATACAGTCACGTGGGATGTTGACTTTCAATCCAGCCCACTATGGCGCTTCACTGCCAGCATAGCCTTTCATACATGAGTCAAGGCGCTTCAGTGCCGTCTCTGTACCACCTCACGAAGTGGTTCAGAGACGGCATAAAATAGGACAGCTCTGTGACGGTATAGGCAATTCACACAGACCAAAATGCTATCATAAAGTGCTGTTTATGCGTTGTCATAACTCGTCTGTGTGAAAGTGAAAGACACGTTCACAAGTCCAGAGTGATTGTTATTGTGCTCGTGGTGAAAATACAATTTATTTGTGTACAATGGTGCAGTGTTGTCCGGGTTTAGTGCTGGCCTGTAGCGACAGCTCCAGATCATGTTAGCCGTCTAATAAACAACAAACAGTACAATCAGAACCGACAAAACAAACAAACACTAGACACTCACGGTAATATTTCGCTCGTCCTTTAGCGTTCAATTAACCATAAACAAAGGAACAGATCACCTAGCCACGTCCTGTTTTTTACCTTCAGTCATGCCCCCTTGGTTAGCGAGTGCAGCTGTTTCTCCTCCAATCCGTGGCTGCCATATCGCTTTCCCTCTGGAGCGATGACTTAATGTACTGCAGCTGTGCCCCCTTTCTAGATCACCGACTTCCACCTAACCCTGGGAATGAATTGTCAGGCCATCCAGTCCGGGGCACTCTGTTCCCTTTACACTGTGTCCTCACAGGTCGGGAGGGAGAATTATCACCAAGAATCATTCTGTCTCTGTCACAACGCTACACTATTTTCTTTTCACCTGTCGGCTCAGACGAGGTGCAATGGACAGGGCTAGTATTACTGCTATCAAGAATGGTAAATAATGTTAAGTCTCATTGCACACCAATGGCACCAACACGACAACACGAGTGGAAGTTCTTTCACATTGTAACATAAGAACAGACTTTTATTGTTACAGGCTACTGTTGAAAAAGGTCTATCAGCTGATCCATGTGAAATCATGTGTAGTATTTTTTTTTTTTAAGCAATGATTAGAGATCATCATGAAGAGGATACTAGCAACAATCTTAGTTGCCGGTATGTGCAGTTTTTTGTTGTTGTTGTTGTTTTAAGTAGTTTAGTTCTAGTTTTATTATTTTCCTTTATGAAAATGTGTCTTTGTCCAAAAAAGGGGCACAATAGTTTCATTTTAAATTGTTGGTACTGGCTGCTAGCACACTATTGAGTGGGAATGCCACCTACAGATAAAATCTACAGATAACCACTCCTTTTGTGGCTGACTTGAGGGCTAGCTGGTTTTCCATATAGGCAGCAGGCACATACTGTCTAAACATATATGTATTTTACACATACTTATGTACTTTTTACCTGTTTAACAAAACAAATCAAATAAATACAGCTCAAAATCTGGGATCTTCGACTTAACAATACCACTTTAAACATAAAGGCTCTGTTTCAAAAATGATACTGCTTTTCAAGTTGCTGAAATTCTCATGCTTGGGTAACTCATAAATGGCAAATTGTGAGGAAAATGAAGCAATGGACTTCTGTCCCTTTTACCTTTGGCACTGTTTACTTTTGTGTAACTCACTCAGACCATCAGATCTACTCTAAATGCGTTTCTCAACAACCAGATGTAAGCTACAGGGGTTATTTGCTCATGAATGTCAGGATGTTTGGTTGTCTGTCACAATTTGTAATACCTTCCATGATAAAGCTGGAGGTTGTTCAAACTTCCCACAGCAATAAAAGCCTGCACCTACTTCACAATGAAGCAATTTCAATGGTGTGCCATTCTACTGTACTGTACTATAGTTACTATATGGAGTATGTTTTCATGACAACACAAAGAGGCCCAGTATATGCCTTAAAGGCGAAGACACTTTGGAGCAGAGACAGGTTTTTACAATGTGCTAACACTCTCTGTAGGCGCCTTGCCAATCACAGAGGAATGTTGGAAACATGCCACACTGGGCCAGCACTTCAACACAACAGCCTTTGATGCTATCAAGGCAGGTTTGAACTTTAGAAAACGAAATAAAAAAAATGTTTTTGTACAGTAGAAAGCAAGTACATTACCATTGTAATGAAGACAAACAATGGCCTCTCTTTAACATATAAACATTAAATTGACATGAGAATGTAAATAATGGCAACCCAGTGAAAGGATGGCATCAGAAATGAGACTCAGAGCCAGGAAGCTGCAGTGAAAGCACTGTTGCGCATGATTATTTACAAAACAAACGGAAGAAACACAGGAACAAATAAACAGGGTACAATGACCAAAATAAAGAGTTAAACAAAATATCAGTCAGACACAATATACTAGGTACCTTTCGGCTGGGCAGTGGCCTTCAAAAACGTTGTCCTTCTCTCCAAAATCCTCCTGGGACTTGATGGATGATCAATTATTCAATCAAGACCCAGCCAACATTCCACATACAGTATGTATTTGGCAAACTTAAATTCAAAATACACAAACACACTATTTACAAGGCGGGCTTCTGCCCTGCCATACCATATCATCAGGAAATCGTGCAAAACCTGTACAAAGTAAGATACTCCTTCTATAATGCTGTCTCCTTCAATAATGTCATCATACTATACATCTGGACAATGCCTAAGGCCACAAAGACATCATTTTTCATGTATGTCAAGCAAAATGTGTAGCAGAATCTTGTGAATTCACTGAAGGGCTCTGGATTGTAATATTTCTATTTATAAGAATGAATGTGCACCAGCAATTTCTATAGTACTGTATAATAATAATAATCAAAGCAAGAGGGAATGTTATGTTTATTTTTTTATTAACCTTGCACATGCTTACTTTAAAGAGTAAGTAGCAGGGTTCCGAAACATAGAGCATTCCACGTCCCCACGTGTTGCTACAACTGTTTAAATAACATGCCTGTCATTTTTCTTTTCACTGTTAACATCCTGACAGCTTTTTACACGTATAACTTTGTCGGTTTCAAAGCTCTTTTCAAAATGTCCGCTCTAGTGCACTGACAGTGTAAGGATTATTGCCCACATTGTCAAACAGGTAACACAGCAATAATGATCCATGATGTGGTACGGAACAGAAAAGCCAGAGCACTTGTTATGTTTTTTTTTATCGTTCTTCCTGCAGTGATTTAGAGCAATGGTTCCCAAGTTAGCTAGAACATTTTATAACTTCAACTCTTCAGCTGTTTAAGAGCTAAAAACAATTAAAAAGGTCTAATTAAGCAAATTATCAGCTCAATTAAGGGTATAGTTAAGTAATTGAGAGTTCAGCTGGAAAGAAAACCAGCAGGTACAGGGGGTCCCCAGGACCAGGGTTGAGAACCACTGATTTAGAGGACAGATCTCAAACCCCAGTGCACTGAGCGGCCATTTTGAAAAGAGCTTTGAAACAGACTTTAAAGTTATGTGTAAAAAGTTACAGGTACATTATTTAAACAGTTGTAGCAACATGTGGGGACGTATAACATTATATTTTTCAGAACCCCGCTACTTACTCTTAAGTGGAAGCAAAATGTAGGGTGATTGTTTAACCAAATTAATGTTCAATTATGTTCCCTCACAGCAGCAACCCCCACAGAAATAATTTGATTTGACTAAATATTTAAACAATATGGTTTTTAATTGCATACATGACCTAGATGCCAGTCCTTTACAGCAAACTGGAAAATATCTCAGTGGCCTCAATTGCAAATGGCATCGTTTTCAAGCAACAGCCACTAACTGCAGTGCTTTAATCTTTAGAAGAGAGGCTTCCCCACCAATCCTTACCTGTGCAGTTGTTGTGATGTAATGCAAACTTATGACAGAACATCATGCCTGGGAATGAATAGATAATTATAATTATGTATGCCCTTGTGGCAGAGTGGAAGCCCTGTCGGTGTAAATAGTGCGTAGGGGTAATTTTGTATTTAAGTTTAAAGGTTTAATTCCATCCCTGCCAAATACACGTGGGGAATGTGCTGGGTCTTGATTGCATAATTGATCATGGTATATAAAGTTTTGTGGAGGAGTTCTAGGAAAACTATTCAGTGAAGGCCATTACCCAGTCTGAACAGAGGTGTGTTTTTGTTTAACCCTTTTATTTTGGCCCTTGTGCCTTTGTTTCTTTGTGTCTTGTTAAATAAAGAACGCATTGTGCTTAAACTGCAGCTTCTGTCTCTGGGTTTGCTTTCCTGTTGCTGACCAGCCTTGACCGCTACCCTGCTACAGCCCTA
This sequence comes from Acipenser oxyrinchus oxyrinchus, assembly GCA_030684275.1. NCBI lineage: Eukaryota > Metazoa > Chordata > Actinopteri > Acipenseriformes > Acipenseridae > Acipenser > Acipenser oxyrinchus. The sequence goes on along the minus strand of CM060255.1, from coordinate 45,451,990 downwards.
TACTCAAGCTGCACATTTAAGCCCATGCAGCTACAGCAGGTATGTATAATCATTGACTCCATGTAAAGTATAGCATCTCATCAATTACTAACCCAAACCTATCTCACAAGGCTTGAGAACAAGTATGAAGTAAGACTACTGATAACAGTATTGTGTGAAACTATGCTATCAGGTTATTACATTTCAGTAACCCTCAGTCCTTGTTTCATGACAAAAGGAGTTGAATTCCATACATTCCTACGCCTTTTTCTCCCTAACAATTGTTTGAACTATGTTAGTTTGTACTTAAAGCAAACATGATCCTAGGCTGGGGTGAAGCTAGCATGTCCTCTTAATGGAAGGATTTCAATACCTAAAATTGTAACACAGCCAAATATGTTTTTTTTTCCATAGATTAAGTATAGTACAGCATTGTACAAAAGCAATTACTTCAAAAATCAAGGTTTGCATTTAAAACAAAAAAAAAAGACTTTTAAAGTTTTGTATATACAATTGATTTCCTTGTTCCATCCTTATTCATAGGAACAGAATATTTTTAAGTGTTTTTAAAGTGCAACAAAAAGGTGAATTATTTGACAGTTTGTCAGTGCCTGGTCTAGGTAAAGCAGAAGGCATTGGTTTTTCAGGCAGTGAATGCATGTAATGTTGTAACTTTTCTACACCTAGGATTCAATAGTCATACCTAAGACAGCCTTAAAAAAATGCTTGTGATTTACAACTTTGCTCAACTATCATTTATCCAGTTTTCAATGTTCTGCATTCCCAGTTCTATACTGTAACAAATACAACTTAAGTGCTTCAGTGTTTCTAACAAATATAAAAAGGTAGTCAAATATTTAAATAAGTCATCCACACTTGCATAAAAATGAGAAATATACTAAAAATGAACCAGGCACTCTAAAGTTTGTGAAAATGTGTCTATGGTCCCTCTTCATCAAAGTTTTTCAATTCAAGTTCCAGTTTAACGATGGTTGTTACATTTTTCTCTATAGAAAAACTCAAGAGTAATCTTACTAGTTAACTAGTAAGAAATAGCCAAAATTGAAGTTGGTAAATAGTAAAAATTGGATTTAAAAGTTGGCAAAGGCTATGTTTACAATTGCTTTTGGCACATTGAATGGAACGTTCTTTTTCTAGATTTGTGATGTCATCAACTGTCATTGTACAATACTTTTCTAGATGTTTGGAACTCCTGAAGGGGGTAGGTCAGTGCCAGGTTGGTATGATTAACATCGTTCCATCGGTCAAAATGTGTCACATTCAAGGGACAAACTGAAGAAATGTTGTCTTACTGAGACAGAAATGCACTTCATTTTCTCCTGTAATCTCATTACAAATCTCTTGTTAAGAAATGTGTATCATACAACTTCAGAACAAACAATGCAAGGGCCAATGAAACTCTCTCGGTATAAAAAAAAAAAAAAAAGCCAACTGCTGAAAAGCCACAGAGCTACACCGGCGTTTGCCCGCGCTAGTCAAAAGTACGTTGTTAGTAATTATATCAGTTATAGCCTTTCTTTTTTTTAAGTTAAGTTAAGAATTGTACATTTTTACTGGATATATTTTTATGAAGTGAATGTTATAGTGTAACCATTTTATAGTTGCAATGCTGATTAACCAAAAAACAAAGCAGGTATTAACTTACATAGTTAATAAAATAAACTTAAATGAATTAGTAGTAGCGGCAGCATGTTGGCACAACTTTAGCAAAGCACACTAAGGAATCCCTTTTATGCAATGAGGGAATCTTAATTGAAACATTTAACAAATAATTACATTTACCCATCCTCAGGGATATACGAATGACCAGCGATGACCAGCAGAACGCTCCAGTTACAGCTGCTGTAAACCCAGATGGCCTTGATTAGGTAAGTACAATTGGAACGTTTCTGTAATATCATTCTAAAATCTTACAGTCATTGTAAACACCCTTTTGCATCCATTGCGCGTTTGATTGCTGATACATTCTTATTATGTGCTATATATAATACTATCATAGCCCCCTCCTTAATTACCATAAAATGACACCTACTGGCACGGCACTGTTTGTTGTAAACCCTTGTCAAAATAAAAAAGAATAGCCGTGCTACCTCTATTTGCATTGCAAATGTAGCCAACCTTTGTCCTTCAAAGAACATGTTTAAACTAAAAAGTTATTCATGAACTAAAAACATATGTTTTAATCAGTAAATTATAAGAGAAGAAAAAGCATGTTTGAATTCATTTAAAGAGATTTTGTTGATGCATACTGTATGTTTCACCATGATTCGTCATGAGACAAAGTCCCAATTGTGTACAGTTCAGTGAGCTTAAAAATAAATATTCTTGATGCACTTCACAGTTCACTGTTTTTATAGCCTTCTCTATGTTTATTAGTTTTATTTGTTTGCAAGTTATTCAGAACAGCCCCTCCTTAATTCTTAGTAGGTTTAAGTGTCGCCACATTTCCATTTGCACCATGAAACCAATCTGTAGAATTCAACTCTGGTTTGCTCTTGGTCTGTTAATGGATTTTTCTTATGTATTCCCATCAGATCCCTGGGGGGGGGGGGGAACTATACAGCATTATAATACACTGTATGACCTGTCATGTGTTATTCTCTTCCCTTTAAAACCATGTTCCAGAACAGTATTCATTTCCTCATCCATTATTAAATATCATTTGTAGTACATTACCATAATATCCCAATATGCAAGCTATTTTGTGCTAAAAGGATGAAGCATATTTTATTCTGTTTGTCTTATATTCATGTCTGCCCTCCTCAGTTTACATGCTGTGTATCCATGGAAACTCAGCTGGGAGGCTGCTGAAGTTTGTTCCATCAGCCATAGCCTGAACTTCAGCTCTTATCCAAAGTCTATAATGGTTTCTGTATAATGAACAAAGCAACTTAAGAAAACAAAAACATTGCAGGCAAGTTTATTCAATTTAAAAAACCTCAGGAACTTAGGCAAACACTGACGAAAGAAGTGGAAAGTCAAACCCAGGACTTCAAATACGATTTTAAAAACAAGAACCAACATCATTTACACATCAGTACAGACACCAGTAGGCGCCAGATGAGATTTGTAGAGCACGAAAATAAAACAAAACAAAACAAAAATGTCAGATGAAGGGCAGCAAAGTCCTCTTGGCGTATGGAAAGGAGAAGATGAGATTCCTTATAGCTGAGGTCACTCAGCATGAAATTTAGTTATTTGGAACTAAATTTCCAACATCAGTTATGCTACCAAAAAGGCCATATGGTCCTCTACAGTGGAGAAAATCAATGCTGTCGGTGTTACCAGGAGGACAGTAAACCAGGTGATGAAAAGGTGGCAGGACCTGTGATGGCTAACAAAAGCGAAACTTGCAATGCAGCACAGGCATGCAGCAGGAGCAGGAGGAGGGCCGCCATCCACATCACAGCTCACACTGCTGGAGAGGCAAGCGGAAAGGACAATCCATCCCAAACAAAGTGACCCTGGGTCTGAGGCCAATGACAGGTCTCTTAAGGTGTGTGGTTTTATACAGCTCTTAATTACTCACTTCTACAATGGTTTGCACCTTGTCAGAGGAATACATTTCAATATCATTTAAATGGATTAATGATGGCAAAGTGCTAATTTGATAGCGAGTGCAAAACGCCAGGTGATTTCATTCTTTACATACGTCGTATTTTTAGTGGCCACGGTTTTTGGCAGCAATATGGGTGTTTTGCAGCAGCAGAATATGCATGTATCCTTACATCAGCCCCTATGTCTCTTATATACATGTAGTAGTTACAGTGTCTATTGTTTGGTTTTCTAGACTTTGTTTTCACTGCACTATACATTTAGTTCTTGTGTTACAGGTAATAGGACCCCACCTGAGCTCCACATTTTATACTATATGTGATACAATAAGTATGGTGGAGGCCCTCTCTATGATGTCCGTCCCAGAACAGGAAACTAAATTGCCAGAGTACTGAAATCCATGATATCCTGGAATACTACAAGTGTGATACTAAACAATTTCCTCATGAAAAATGTTGGCACCTATATCGCAAAAAAAGTTTTCTTTTCTTCACCAGAGGTAATAAATATGATATGATTCAAACTCATTATGTATCCTATAAATCATCAGCCTAAAGCAAAAAAAATAAAAAAATGAAATGATGTTGTTGGCCTATTGAAGTAAAACCAAACATTGTGTTATGGCTGGTTCTGGCTTATTCCTGCATTGCTCTAGGGCTTCTATTAAACTTTTACAGTTGTAGAGGAAAAAAAAGAATAATGCAATAAATGGTGAAGCAAAATCTATTGGTATTGCAACAATAACCATTGCGATTATTGTGGTTAATTGGACATCAAATGGTTAGAAACAAAAATGTATCAGAATTTGTTTGCCCATCTAGTTGAAGCATCTGTATTCCAGAATGCAGCTGCAACCAGAAAATCAAGGACCACTCTGTCCTGCGTCTTTAAGGAATGGCAACCACTGTAGAACTACAGCTTGGTCTGCATGCAGTTGATAGCAAGTGATGACTGATATGCAGCAGCTGCAGAAGATTGTGATATCTGAAAGATGTCAGTTGACCTGCAAAATAACCCAAACATTCAAAGCAAGTTGTGGGCAAGCTTTCTCGACCAGAACAGTAGTGCACGAGGAAGCTACCGAAGTACTGAAGATGTGGCCTCTTCCTAAAACAGTTTCTCAACTCACTTCAACCAGCTGAAGAGTAACTGAGTATAAAATTACTTTTATACCAGGGTGTTCTAAATGCAAACCAGGTGGTTGTGTGGCTTGGCAAATCAATGTGTCTTGCGATAAAACATTTGGCTATGTATCATCACAGCTTTCCAATAAGGCCTAATACACCACGGAGTCTATCTTACCTGCTTCATATTGAAGTCCTCCTCTGTTTCATTGCTGCTGGTGCTGCTAGACTCACATGTGTCCCTGGACCATCCTGGCGGGGCTTCAGGGTTCCTTTTAAGAGGTTCTTCCTTTTGTTTGTTCCAGCTCACTGTCCTCCTGTGCCTGCTTATCAGAAATTCCCTGTACTGTGGGAGCTCAGTGAAAACATCATCCTCACCTTCGGAAGAAGAGGAATCTGCATCCGAGCCTTCGTTTATGAAAAGCTCGGCGCTCGTGCTCGACAAACCACTGCTTGAAAACCCATAATCTGAGAAAGTGATGGTGCTCGCCTTGTGCTTGATAATTCTGTGCTCCCCAGTCCTAATCCCAGAGTCAAATTGCATAGGGGAGCTGCACCCCTCAGCTATGGAGGCGTAGTCTGGATCTTCCTCACAGTCTGCCAAAGTCAGAAGAACCCCATAGTGGCACTCATCATCAGTGTCCATGTGAGCGTCAGACTTATTCAGATTAACTGTCTTCTTTTTGCAAGAGCCATTGACTGAATCCAATAATGTATCATTTCCTTGTAAGTAACATCCATCAAAGTCATTATCATATTCTCCCATTTTGGTTTCACATTGAAATAAATGTGCACCTCCCCTTCTGTCTACTGATGACCCTGGATACACGAAGGTCATAGATTACTTTAGTTCCTCCTTAATTAGTACAGATTGTATTCCAGTATCTAGAGTCCATCAGCTAGCGGAAGGCTAATCCAGTGCTCCATTTTGATTGGCACTCATCTACCCAACTTGTGGTCCCGCTAGTGAAGAAACCGTCCACAGCACATATTCGTTTTGTTTCATTTAAACAGCACCAGTCCAGCATCTGGAAAAAACACATCATAGTTAAATGGCAAGCTAGTTTCTAGTATATATTTTATGTATATACAGTTTAATATTTGCAAAAATATCAGTACACCCTCAAAGAAAAATTTGAAAAGCACAACTACGATACTATTGGAGGTCAGAAATACAGCAGTAAGTAATACTGTGGTCTTTATCACATCTACAGGGACAATAGTGTTGCTGAGGAATAGGTTAATAGTTACATGCTGATCAAGGGGCAAACATCTTCAGGCTGTGATGACTGAAACAGATAATGAAAAGTAAATCTACACAATAGTTAAGATAACAGTGATATTCTGTACCTGTACTAATTGCTCTTAAAACATTTGTAAAGAGATTTTTATTTTGTTAAGGTGTGTAATAAAATGCAGAAAAAGGGACCTATTTGCAAAACAAAACAAAACATGGACATATTTTTCCTCTCATAATAAATCATGTAGTAGATGGTTTATTTATAGATCATATTCAACAATTTTGTTCAGGTTTTATGCCTGTTTAAAGTTTTGGATGCATTGTCTTTATATGAATACTTGCCATATTCATAATATGTCACGCACTGTTACAAAGAACTTCCATTATGTTATCCATATATGTTTTTTTACACCAGCAAGCAAATAGTTTTTTTGTTTGTACAGCTGTCTGTGACACGCTAAAAATATTTACTGCTGAAAAATCCATTCACTTGCTATACAGGTAGAATAAAAGACAGTGAGGCAGGTAAGACTAAAAGACAAGACAAAAAAGGACTACAAAAAATATTGAATGAATGATTGTTCTCTAATTTATTTAATTCCACAACATGCCATATTCACTCTATAACAAGATTAAAATAGCCGTCAGCTTGTCTGAAGCCTTCATTCAAATAACTGCAAGAATGGTGAGAGACTGTTTGAGTATTAGTTTTTATGATGACTGTTTGAAGAACTTGTCTGATGGCAGCCTGATCTGGAAAATCTAAATGTTTTCATTCACGTTCAGATTTACTGTGATGGTTCAGAATCTAAACCCAAACAAGAGCCGTTTCACAGCTGGCTCAGTTCCATTTGTTCAAGCCTGGCTCTGTTTCAGACATGATTGTGATGACATCACTAAACACAAGAATCCTGACCATTATCTGTGGTCAGTGATGTACTACATTTTGGACTTCATCAGTCATACAATGGTTTCAAATCTGCACTGTTTAAAATGGGCCCACCTTGTCATTAGCCTTCAGTTTGAAACCCAAATTCATATGGCTTTTTAAGTTCCCCTACAAATTGGTAAACTAACACATTCCTTAGAGAATGATGTTACCACTGATACTAGTTTTAGTCAGAGAAGCAATTATTTTTGATGTCTGCCTAATGCCCAAAGTACTTCAAAGTAATTTCCTGAGGAATTAGGAAGTGAGTCTTTGTGTGTGCCTTGTATGATTGAGATTTTAATAAATCAAACCATGCATTAAACTGATTGCAGCAACAAATTAATTCCATAACTATTACAGGTTGTGTACTTCCATTCAGCATAAAAAGAACTGACACTTTACTGAGGTCAAACTTAGGTTTCAAGCAATAGCTGTCAGTATTTATATAACTGCTTGGTATTTACTATTCAACCTCCAGATCTATGTTACACCAACAGAGAAAATGAAGGAGTCTTTTGTACTTTACCAGAATTTTTACGTGAGCATCAACATTGATGATGCAAAAAAAAAAAAACAACCGAGGACACAACCACTGTGTCCTCATAGCTAGTTACCGCCATGCTTCCATTCATTATGTAAGTCTTAAATATGCAGTTTCGAAAGAGACGCATGTTATAGTAAACGTATTTAAATTTTAAAGCATGATATATGGTACTACACGTGGTTAAAGAAATCTGTTTTCAAGCCATGCTTTCAGTTAGAGTTCCACTTGCTTGGTCATTTCAGGGTGAAATTGGCCCCACCCCTTCAATGGCTTCTTTCCTGTTATTAACCAACCAGCTACTTCCTTTATTGACTGACATGCTTTAGGCCAGTAACATGCTCTGACCCAGAAAACACTGCTTAGGTCAGGGTTCTCAAACTTTTGCATTATTAATCACGGACCCACAACTGACCCACAACTGAGAAACTGACTGACAAAAGTATATAAATGTACGGTATGTAAACCGTACAAAATGAAAACGATTATACAGTACTTACCATCAGTGAGATGGGTGTGTCTGTTTCTTACTGCAGAGTCTGTCTATCCTCGGTGTGATGGTTGACAAGCAAACTCGTAAATCATTCTCCACTTCCAGGCAGGACCTGAACTTTGTCTTCATATATGTTGTTGGGAAAGGTAGCAACACTTTCATGGCTTCTGTTACTAAAACTGGGTACTCAGCAGCAACAGTTAGCCAAAATTGACAATGTACCTATTCTTGAAACTTAATTGTCAGCGTGCGGTCACAGGACAGTTCGAACAGCTCCTGTTCTGCTTTTCCACTCAAGCGACAAGATGACGTAGCAAAAGTTGAGAACATCTGAGATTCCACTGCTCAGTCTAGTTTTCCAAATCTCTGCTTTCTTCCAAAATGCTGCATTCTTGTCACACACCTCAAGTATGGTTGTATTACCCCCTTGTGTGGGCAGGTTCAGCGCATTCAACAAGTTAAAAATGTCTGCGAGGTATCCAAGCTTTGTGATCCATATCGTGTCAGAAAAGTGTGCGAAAAGTAAGGGATTGTGCACAGAAAGGAAACCCAGCAGCTCATTGTGAAGCCCAAAAACTCTTTCCATGACTCTGCCTTGAGATAACCAACGCACTTCCATATGAAACAATAATTTGTCATGTTCTGCACCCATTTCTGAACACAGCTTTGCAAACAGGTGTGAATTCAACGGTCTGAACTTAACAACATTCACAACTGTCACAGTTGCATTTAGTACAGCATGTAATTTGGGTTCCATTCTCTTCGATGCAAGGGCCTGGCGATGCAACATACCATGTGTTACGATTAGCTTTGGGTTTATGGCTCGTATTCTTGCTACAACACCACTCCAATTGCCTGTCATAGCGGCAGCACCGTCTGTGCAAACAGCAACACACTTCTCCCAATTCAGCGATTCAGCTTCCATGAAATCATCCAATAATTTGAAGATTTCCTCACCGGTTGTCTGTACTGGCAACTCCTGACAAAAAAGAAAATCTTCCAAAATTTCCTCCAGCCACACATAATGAACATAAACTAATAATTATTACTATTATTATTATTTAGCAGACACCTTTATCCAAGGCAACTAACAGAGGCTAGGGTGTGTGAACTATGCATCAGCTGACTTGCTCAGGGTCACACAATGAGTCAGTGGCTGAGATGGGATTTGAACAGGGGACCTCCTGGTTACCAGCCCATTTCTTTAACCACTGGACCACACAGCCTCCTGTGCTGCATTACCCAGTTAGTGGTATGGCCTTCAGTTTCTTCACTGCATCTTCGCTTACCATCACTTTGCACATTTCTACAGCAGCTGGAAGAATCAGTTCTTCTCCAGTAGTGTGGGATATTTTACTTTTTGCAATCCGAAGAGCTGTTAAGAAGGATGCTTTCAGAGCCTTTTCCTGGAACCGATGTTATGTTTGTCATTTGAGTTTTCTGTTGATTGTATTCTTTTCTTTTGTTTAAAGAAGTCTCTGGATTTATCTTTATACTCCGGGTGCCTTGTTGTGAGGTGTCGTTTTAACTTTGCAGGTTTCATTGCTTCGTTAGATAGGATTTGTAGGCATACAAGGCACTGTGGTCGGCCATCCCTAAATTCCATAAAACCAAAATCAATATAACTTCTGTCAAACTTTCTGTTCTTCATTTGCTTCTTGCTGCTGGACTTTGCACTGTCCGTGGCTTCAGCACAACTAGCAGTACTACGATGAGGACGTTTTAAATGCGCATCCATTTTCAATGTAGTTTGCTCACACACTGTAACAATATCTTCCACTTCCACCCGTCAAATACGTCTCAGAAAAACAAACATCACTTCTGATTCGCTATCACTAAGCAGTTATTTTTTTTTTACGTTGTGTCGCGGTGAATACGGAGTCCTATTGTCATCCTAAATGTGATTATTATGTGGTTGTTCATGCACCATGGAATACTATGTTGTGTAAACAGAAAGAGTAGCTTTGTCAGTTTTACGGACCCCCTGAGCATTCTCTACGGACCCCAGTTTGAGAACCGCTGGCTTAGGTGATATATAATCTTGTGTGGACCTTGCCAATATTTAGTCTTCTAAAGACCATGAACATGCTTCTAGTTAGTTCCACGCCAGTGGTTTTTGGCCTGATCAATGTGAGAATAAAGGTAAGAGCTTGAAAATGTTCGGAGGAGAAGGGCAAGACGAAGAAGACCCTGAATATTTAATCCCAGGGTCACTTTGTTTGGGACACTGGAGGATGCAGTGCTAAAGCATTATCGTCTCACTCTGCAGGTCATCCTAAACCTAATAGCTGAATTGAGGGGTGAGCTAGACCCCAGCGTCAATCTAGGGACCGCTATCCCTGCACATGTGAAAGTGCTGTGTTCTCTGCACTACTATAGGATGTACTTATCTTATACTTCATTTATACTTGTATTATACTGAAACAAAGCATACTTTGGAGTACTTATGGAGTGGTATGCTTGTTGAATACTTTAAATAATTTCAGTATACAAAAATATACTACAAGTATATAACTTTTTTCGCAAGGGAACATACGCAACAGATACATATTTTAAAAAAGATATATATAGAACATATTAAATTTGAATACCTTCATTTACATATAATTAGAAATAAAGTTTAACATTTCATTTTAATGAAATCTGAATCACTGTGTACCATATTCTAGTTAGCAACGTAATTTACAAATATTTTGATAACCAAGCCCTTAATCTTAATGTACTTGGAGTTAGGTACAGGCAGTATCTTACTTGCGTCATAATATTTCTATCCAATTTGTGTTCTGTTAGCTGCTAGATGAAAAATTGATTTAAACAAAAACAATGGGGCAAATTAAAGCACGCTCTGTGTAGAGAACTCCCATTCAACTATGCTGTAACTGAAAAAAAAACATTGAATACCACATTCAGATACGCAACCAGATATGTTCTCTTTTGGCAGTTTGGGGCATTGAAATGACTTTGGTAAGCCACCCAGTAGCTGGTTGAGGGAATATAAATAATAGTAATAAAACTTGTTGAAACATACTGCAAATATTTATTTAGTTTTATTTATAATTAGTGAGAAGAATGTATGTCCTGTAAAATTGTCATTTGTTTCAGTTTTAAAAATAAATACACACAAACAAATAAATAAATAAACAAACAAACAGGATTTTAAGCTAAGCGTTTGCAACAGAAAAGGTCTTTGTTAAAGTAATCATATTTAGATGTAAGAAATTGTTCTCATTTAAATGTAACTTTTTTTCTGCATTCCCCTACAGCAATATTTTAGATGCTGTAGGTACAATTAGAGGTTGTGGAATGCTAAAAAGGGGTATGTGCGTGTTAGCAATAAGTAAAATGTGAAGAAAATATTTTGTATGCTGACCTTATTATTAAGGTATGCTGAAGTTATGGTTAGAAAAATTATTTTATTTTAATACAGTGCACAATTATAAGGAACTGTTTGAATGAATGTAACTACATTTTGCATTTGAAATAATTTGAGCTCAATATGATGCTGTCAGTATGATTTTTAAAAGTAGCAACAATAATGAAATAGCTCACAAAATGTTTTTAAACCCCTAACTCTTTTCTTTTTTCCCACCCTGGGGTTCTGAATTGCACCATTTGACACAAAAACACTATAATACTATCGCATTCTATAAGAATATTCTTGAGAATGCACGAACACAAGTCGGAACAATACAGCACAGTCAGGGCACACTTTCTCTTTGAGCATTGATTTGAATTGGGGACAGAAGTACTCCATGTTAAATATTGATTTAGGTCGCCTACAGCGTGCTTTTAAAAGGAGGGAATTGCTTTTTTACGCTACCACTTTGTAAGCATTAGTATTTCACAAATGCCTCATTACAAACATTTTTACCATGTTCTTATTTTGCTTCTTTGAAAGTCATGTTCAGTGTATTGCGTATTGCAAAATATGAATGGCTGTGCATTGTGTCACTTCTATAATGCCATAAAAGTACAATCATTTAGTATCCTGTTTAGAAAGTGCTCCTGAACAAAGTTTGCTTTACCAGATTGGGTTAGATGAAGACGGAAGAACTGCCCAATTAATCCAATAAGCAGGAGTTCTATAAATGTAAATTCATTTTTAAGGTAATGTTGTGACAAATATTCAGTAGTAATAAAATTAGACAAAGGCATTAACAAGACGCGTTTGTCAATATCTTTCATTATCCATTATTCCTCTTATAAATATGGTGTGAAATGAATTTGAAGACAATAACCTTGTCTGTGCTCTGCAAATGTATAAAATGTGATTTAAAAAACATAGCACGTCAAAAAAGATATCATGACAAATGTTACCATGAAATAAGACTCCCAGCTGCCATGCTGTATTACCTGAATTAAATATACATTCTACAGGTCCCTAAGATGATTCAGGGGGGCTTCATTTCTGTTATTCCTCCCCTTTAATACAGCGCTTTTTATTATTTATGCCAAAGATATTGTTCACCTGCATTGTGGAAGAATTGGTGCATGAAAAAACATGTTCATCTCATATAGAGAACAAGCAGTCATATGCACGTTATATACACTATTACCAACGTGAAAATGTGTTGATCTTATGATTCCCAACATGGTGTGAGTTTTTGATTGTTGTGTGAAGTGACATTATTATTTCCATTTAAACTGATGTACTGAACACATTTACTTTAAATGGAGGATAACAGTTGTCAAACTTATTTGGTGGGGGATATCTGCTCACAGCAGCAGTAGCAGATTAATATTAAATAATAATTAACTTTCCCATCTAGGAGCAGTCACTATATTTATACCAGCTGTGGATAATCCCGACCAGCTGGTGAAACATTACAAAGTTGTTTTTTATGCCTTAAGCTATGATTGACAGATGTTTCGATGAATTAATAATGCATGCAAGCAATTAAGAACCTTAGTTAATAAAAGAAAGTCTGCGATGTAATAAATCTAGAAAAACAAGACCAGGGAAGACTGAACTGCTTTAAAAAAGAAATGCAATACAAAGGAAGCTAAGCATAAAAAATGTACTGGTACAGTGCAAATCTTGGTTGAGTTTTAATACTTCTGGTACAACTACTTTATTTACTACAGTCACAGGAGCAAATTATTACGAAAGTATGCAGAATTCAAACAAAACACATCTAAAATGTGTCAACATACACCAATGCTTCAAACCAGCAGTATTAATAGTTATCCAGATCTTGCATTCCACAAAGGTAAAGTTTTAAACATCTTCCTTAAGAAATGTGCCTCCGCAACAAGAGCAAAATGAAATCAAAAGGTTACCTGTTGAACTTAATGTTTTCATACTTCTGAATGCAAGTCCATATTTTTAACCCAGTTCTAGTGTAGGCAGTCAGTACTTACCACTCCAACTGTCAGGAATGAACTTTAAATATATATATTTATATGTCAAAAGAAACAGAGCAGCACTCATAAAAAGCATTTCAGTTGGCCCGCCTGCAGTACATGAGCTCTGTCATCAGAAGTATGTGTAAGAATCCCTGGGGGCTAACACAGCCTCCTACAAGCAGTGACCAAACCATTCAGAATGTGTGTGTGTCAGAGAGAGAGAGAGAGAGAGAGAGAGAGAGAGAGAGAGAGAGAGAGAGAGAGAGAGAGAGAGAGAGAAGGTCGTTTCTCCAGGAACAGCCAATGCTATAAATACAGAGTGCTCATACATTCTACTATGCCAAGAGCCAGTGCTCTGCCTTATTTCACCACCTGAAGCACCTGGTGTCAGCCTTGGAGCTCCACTTTGATTAGAGGAGGAGGCATGCTGCTGTCAGTTTAACGACAGTGCCTGTCGTTCAGGATTATTCACTTACTCTTCTTGTAACCCCTTCAGCTCACCTTCAGTCACTTTCTGTGTCCTTGCATGTTTCAGCTACACTAACGGTTCTACGCATGCTCCATCCGAGTCACAAGCGGTCGACCGAGTCACAAGCGGTTGACCATTCTCCACTGTAGAATCAGTTTAGTTAATCTGGTTGTCATTTTATCTAAAGTACCTATTTAATATTACATAATTAATCACTAATTACCAAGCACTTAACTAATGCACTCTAATCCTTTTCCCCCAAGGATCAATACTGATTACTTTCAATCTATTGCCTCAGTGACACTTTACTGTATCTGGTAAACAGAAAGACCAAAAATTAAAACCAGAATAAAAACACCAATGAACTATAACACGCTGGTAATCAGTAACAGAGCCAGAGTACCATATCCTGACTCGGTGCCATAAGTTTGGTTTCAAAAGTTGGGGGGACAGTTCTGTAGCTGGGGCATACATGAAGATTATTCGATCTGAAATAATAAAATATGTTACAAACAAGTATAACGAAACATTGCATCCCTTGTATGTCTAATTAAAAGATCCAAAGACATTCCTGCGGAAATCATTTAAATCAATACATTGGTGGCATAATGTTGTCATGAGTGATGAGTGTGGCAAACAGCTATATTATTCAGTCGCTTCTGAGTCATGGAATTACGAAGCCATGACTTTAGTCTTCGAAGAGCACTGAAGATCTGCTCTGCTCCGATCCAGGATCAAATCCCTTTAGTACAACCGGGCCCTGAAGCAGCGAGCGCTCGAGCGAGTGTGGCATAATGCAGATTTATGAGAGGAATGAGAATTACCATTGAAAATTATTTCTAGAAACATTGAGGTTTTCCCACAATTGAAATACTTAAGATAAATGGTCTGTGCAATGCATTTAAACACGCAAATAAAATTAGAATCAGTAATATGTCTTGATTAATTTGGTATAATAATGGTGTAAAAAGTTATTGGTAATGTATTTACTTTTTATTGATGTCTATATTTATTTGTACAAGGCACAACGTTTTAATTTTGCTGTTTTAAGTTTACTGTTTCAATTTAAAATGCTATCTAATCAGTAATTGAACTCTATTTAATGATATCTTTCTACAAAATATCTCTAATGCAATGATTTAGACATTGACATGTTTTAGATTAAATTATCCTTCCCTTATCTGAACTTCTAGTCAATTGAATGTAGCCTTTTGTAGTCTCTTATCCTTGCGTGGTATCTGCGTTTGAACTCCCATTGCCTTCATTGTGACAGACTGAATGAGTGCATTCATCAACAGATCACTGTCTCTCTTTCCAACCTTGAGAACAACTGGAACAAATGTGAAATACTGGAAGGATGGGTGTTCTATACAAGTAATACAAAATCAATAGGATTCTAAGCACCCTACTGTCTCATCAGGCAAAAACAGGGACCACTGCAGACCACAAGTATTACCAAATATAGTGATGTTTTGTTTACCAGTATGTATTGGTGCCTGCAAAGATCGCACATGCTCTCTGAGGTTCATGTTCAGGCTCTCTGAACGCCAGTCACACTGATGAACTCATTAGCCAAAATGTTTAGCCATTCTGTATAGCCATACTACACAGGTATACTAGGCACAGTGATTTTTAAATGGTTAAGTCCAGAGATGGACAGGTTCCATTGTTACTTTGCATCTGGTTCTTATGTGCTCTTAAGCTGACAGCAAAGATGAGGGCTGTGCTGACTTCTGTCTTAGGAACAGCCTGCAGCCATTCTGAAGCTTTCAGAAGACAAGCTGAGATGAATCTGGTTAGCACTCGAATGGGTGTCCCTTAATCAATATCAGGTACTAAAGGATATGGGTCGGTGGCTCACAAGAAGGCATTGTTCACTCTTGGCCAGAACCATCATGGTGCTGGAGAGCAAAACCAAGATAATGTCTGTGTATAGGCATTAAAATGATCATGGAGCGGAAAAAAAGAAAAAAACTTGGATATTGGAAGGAAGTTCATTCTTTGGCTAGGAATAACAGAAGCAAATCAATTGTCCTCAATAATAAGGCATTGTTGGAAATATACATATATTTTATAACACTTAAATAAATGCATTGCATTGGCAAATAACAGAGACATAGGTAACAAGGCATATGCATAATTATCTATGATTGAATAGACTTTGTTTTTACCTGGAGGCTGAATGGGTTAAAACATTTACTCTAGGGCACACATGTAATCACAACATGTTACAACATGAAAGACAAAAACTTCTTACTGAAACGTTTGTCTATTTTCTTTACTGAGTTTGGTGTAAAAATGTGTTTGGCCATGCTTATTATAAGGACATTATATCTCTTTTAACATAGCTATCAACATTGATTTACTTCTTTCAAACATTAGTATAATTATCTTATTGATCTGATTAGATGGCAATTTGCTGACATTTATTTTTCCTGTTATATTGCAGACAAAAGTATTGGCATCCTACACTTAATATAAGATAATTCAGGAAAACATGTTAAATACAAGCATTTATTTATAGCACTAATTTATATGACAAAGACCAAAATGCACAATTTCTGGTAGATTAACAAACAATCTTTATAAAAAAGCAAAAGCATTGGAGTAATTAAAAAAATATTTGTTCATGGCACCTTTACATTAAAAGTCAGTTAAAATGTAAAACGAATATCTAAAGTGGCCCAAAATTAATGAGGCACAGCGTAAGCTGGCACATTTTACCGGAGCTCAAAATAGGCTAGCGGTCGCACAGATTAACAGACTAATCTGAAAAATAGTGCCTCCCTCCAAACGGGCTACCTCAATTGAACAACAGGTAGGTGTGATGGGGAGCCCCATCCCTTTGTGTGTGTATATATATATACATACATATATACATATATACACACACACATATATATATATATGTATATATATATACATACATATATACATATATACACACACACATATATATATATTTGTGTGCTGTTGTGACAGAAAGATAATGATTTTTGGTGGTAAATCTCTCTCCCGACCTGTGAGGGCGCTAAGTAATGGGAACAGAGTACCCTGGATTACTTGGCCTGACACTTCGTTCCGAGGGTTAAAAGGAAGTCGGTCATTTAGAAAAGGGACAGAGCTTCGGTAGACTAACTCATCGACCCGGAAGGGAAATTATGTGGCAGCCGCAGATTGGAGGAGCGGCTGCAATCGTTTACCAAGGGGTCATAAGTGACGGTATAAGTAGGGGTCGAAGAGACGTAATCTGTTACTTCGTTTTGGTTTATAAAAAGAACTCGGAAGGACCTGTGCTTTGTATATCCGTATCGTGAGTGTTTGTTTGTTTTGTCTAATTGTTGCTTGTTGTTATTAGACAGCTGACACGCTCCGGAGCTGTCGCCAGAGGCCAGGACAAACCCGGAACAGCACTACACTTGTATCACTAATAACTGTATTTGCACCACAGGCACTAATTCACGCACTAGCGGACTTGTGTATGTGTTTTGTGTTTCATGTGGGGGTACAATAAACAGGATTATTATTTCGGGACCAACCCGGGGATTACACAGTAAGTAATACATGCCGCTGTATTACTTACCATCATTATTGTTTATTGTTTGTTTTGCCATCAGGCACTGGACATAAAACTCATTAAACAAACTTTGCACCTGGATTATAATTATCTGTCTGTTCATTGATCACCTGCACCTGCACACTATTAACCACTTTGCCACAGCTGTTCATTATGGTTTATTGTATTATTATGATTCATGTATATATGACGGTGAAAAGCCTGTGTTTGTTGTGTATTATGGTTTGTCAGGACAAGCAAGGTGCTGTCCGCCATTATCTGTTATTGTTTTGTATTATTTTAAATTACCTTGTGAGAATGCATGACTATCAGCTAGTGATTATTTAACTGGCTGGCAGTCACGCATCCTTACTAAACTCGTGCAGACTCTGGCCGAGGGGTAATAAGATCATTAATAGCTAGTTAACCCCTCAGCCATAATATTAAAGATCTGCAGTTTGACTGCACACAGAGAAGTGTGTTTGTGAGTGGAGAACGGGTGTGGAGGTAAAAAGAGAAGCTAAGAAATAACAATTGCTACACGTGCTGATACGTTGTAGATATTACTAAAGATACCCACTGTGCTGGAATCCCAAAGTTCATAAACAAAACGTTAAAATAAATTAGTTCTGCACCGTATAACAGAGCTGATTTTACTAGTGCTTGCTAGTCTAACTGATTAGAATGCATTTTTTGTTGTTCTCCAAGTTGCTGCAGTGACATTGTAGATGCTAGTAAATGAGATACTGTTTTAGCAGACAAATTTCATTAAGTAAACGTTTATTTGAATCTTTTTGGAATTAAAAGTATAAATGCAAAACTGCATTTCATTTTTATTTGTGACCGTGCTAGGTGAAAAATGGTAATTCCAAAACCGTCAATACCAGCTAAAATGTCCCGTTATACTATATGATCCCGCCCCCTACAACATTTTTCATTGACATTTAGTGATGTGATTTCCTGCCAGCCCAAATTCAGACTTTAGAATTCAGGCCAGCCAGAAATTGGACCAGAGAATTTGGGCTCCCTCCCGAATTGGAAGCCAACTAATAGTAATTTAAAAACATGGAAACTGAGGTGTGGGGGTGTGTGGGGTGGGGGGCAACTCGAGCATGTACCCGGGTTATGTGGTTCATGGAAACGTGGTATTATTTGGGGACCCTTTTAGAGCCGGCGCAGCTGTTCTGCCACTTCATAAATCTCATTTAAATATCACAGACTTCATTTACAAATGGGCCCCACCTACAATTTGCCCATGCATATAATTAAGGCTTGACACACCTTAAAGTGTATGGCTAATGAGCGGCAGAGCGTATTTTAGAGGTGCTAACATGACTTTAACTTACCAAAAGTGTCATGATACACACAGGGCTCTGCGCTGTGGCCTTGATGCCATCCCAAACTCTAGATACATGACCCCCATAGTATTCCAAAGCAACTTAGAAGCTTAATACAATTATATTGTCTTTTCACACATATATTATAGTGATCTTAATAGTTGTGGACATGCAACACTACAGCCCTTTATTTTTGTTTCACCATTTGCGATGTACTGTATTTATGAGGTGGTTTAATGTGATGTATTTACTGTATGAGGTGGTTTATCCATTTTAGGAATACTCTGAAGTTCAAATGGTATTTTACACCCCAATAGCACGGACTGCAGCAGGATAGGATAGTGTAGCAGCAGCAGCCCAGTAAATAGTGAATTTATAGACCCAGAGTCTGTCTACAATTGTATTACTAGTTATGTAATATAAAGAGTTTGGATTTCCTTTTGCCATGTAAATTGCAAGATACCATGAAGCCCCTTAAAAATCTGAGAGTTGTCTGTAATAGTTTAACACTGTTGGAGGTAAACCATTACAAAGGATATCATTAAAGACCAGAGCAGCCAAAGAGAATAATTATGTACATCTATCTGGAGCACTAAGGGGACTTGCTTGGCCAGTGGCATCCACTTGCAGGCAGTGGCTTGTGGGAAGCCTGCAGCAACACATGCTGCACCTTGTCTAGGATTGACTACTGAAAAGTAAAGCCAAAGGGACACTAAATTATTCTGTAAACTACCAAGTAAGCTGTCAAGTGCACGTGACTATGCAGCTAACATATGTCAGGAGTGACAAAAGCACAATTCATAACACTTTACCTCACGTGTAATTACGATTAATTAAATTAGCATTGACTATTTAATAATAAATTAATCATCAATGTGTGATAATGTATACACAGTCATATTCCAACCCTTCTTGGTCTGCCACGTAGTCATTTCTTGTGAGATGTTATCCGTTAAGTGTCCAGCAGGGGGCGTTTCAGTATATACTTGTGGTTGGTTACGGGGAAAACCCAAACTGCTTGGTCAAAGTGGTTAAAGTGAAGTTATTTCCACATGCTGCCTTTAGCAGGCAAATCACTAGAACCGCCGCGGTTCCACTCATACCTAGAACCGCCACCGGCGGTCATTATGACGGTTATATTTTTAACAACATCAATATTATAATGAAAGACAAACTATCGGATACAACTCAAATGTTTTATTCAAGCACATCATATCAAACATCTGCACAGTGAAACGTTGTATTTAAATGAACAATTAAACATAAAAGGGTTTATTTTCGAAATTACCACATATAAAGCAGAACTTCAAAAAATGAAAAACTATAATAAAATAAACATTTCAAAAGAAACTAGTGTGTAAACAGGTATATGTACATACAAAACTGTAAAAATGAAATTATTTATTTATTTATTTATTAAGTAACATAAAAAAAGAAAATAACTCAATTCCCATTATGTAACGTGAATGCGCTTTCAGGGAAACAGACTTCAAAGTAGCACAATCCACACAGATGTAAAGCTTCTCAACTTTTCCTGTGCATTTGCCACATACTGCTCTTTCACATTGGGCACAGATATCAGAAGTTTTATTTTTATTGCATTTAGCTACCTGGCGTTGTTTTCTCTTGTGTGTGTCACTGGGTGCAGCACTGAATCCTGCAGTTGCCTGCTGCTTTGCAGATTTCTCATCGAAATGTTTCTGCCGAAGCTCTGTGGCTAGCTTCAAGACGAAATCTCTAATACTGATATTTTCCCCAATGCATTACTTGTACAAAACGAAGGAACTGATGGCTGCCAGGTCCAGTACATTGTAAAATACAGCAACTGGCCACCAGCGAGAACCGGCTTTCACTGAGTACTGACGTGCCATCTGGTCTGTACTCTGTACTTTGTGTCATTGTTGAAATCCACAGTCTCCATTTTTTTCTTGTCAAAAGTCCCGATGGCAACTGACGTATGAAGGGAGCTGAGAACAATTACATTCTTTCTCGGATTGCACTTGTAAACAGTTAGCATAGCACAGTCGTTGTGTTTCAAAATTCTACTGGAATGCGGCTGTGGTTGCAAGTTTTGCGCAGATGGTGGAAGCTCTCTTCTTGCTTTGTTCACTGTTCCAACCAGGCTGAGAATTTTGCCAACTGCAGTGAAGTAAAAAAAACTGTCAGTGGTATGCTCGTTCCACGAACATACAGGATTGCAATAAATGCTTCTAATTCCTATGTGCCTCTACAACAGTACAGCATTGAATGTGGTGTAGCATTCGCATATCGATTTTGTGCAGCCCGTCTTCCCACAGCGTCAACACTGGGATTTATAATTTTCCAAATAGTGCCATCCTTCCCAGTCTCCTGAATGCCTGTTTGTGCTGGCGATGCAGCTGGAGTCGCTGTCCTTGGTACTACTGCGGGTGAAGTGGTTGGCATGGCTGGCATGCCTGCAGTTGCTGCTGGAGATGATACAGGCAAGGTGGTTGGCACTGCAGATGTAAGCTCAGTGGGGGTAGAGATAACAACAGGCTTGTGTATAAAAAAATAGAATAGAATATTGTAGGTTATATTCAAAATAAAAACATGTATTGGAAAAGGCAGTCAAAATGACGGCTTTGGCGGTTCTTATTTTCTCGATCCTGTCTTTCAAACGTCGTCAGCGTATTTAATACATATATTCAGGAAAAATCATAAACTGACAACCGGATAACTTTCAGACACGCAGAGTAATTTAAATTTGAAAACCTCAAACCGTCAAAATGACTGCCCTGGCGGCTCTATTGCTATTCTGGCACAGTGCTGTTCAATTAAGTCTTCTTTTCCAACACATTTTTCACACTGGCAAAGTGTAATGTGGAAATTATCATTCACAAACACGACATGCGTGAGTGTTGAAAATTAATTTAAATTCCAATCAAAGCTCTTTTAAAACACTTAATTTATCAAACAGATATTAGTAGTTTACTTCACTCATAAGCATATCAATGTTTAATAATACATACATAAAAAAATGCTACTGAAAAGTTTAACAGGCCTTGTTTTCAAAAGCACACATAAGCCAGTGTGAAGAAGCATAGCCTGAGAGTAACAGGAAGCCAGTACAAACTGTGTTAACTTCATTGACTGCTGTTGGTCTCTCACATGCAAATTAAATGAATCCACAAACATGACATTTAAAACAATAAAAAAAGATTAAATAAACAAGAAACTTCAAAAGTGAATGTAATCACTGCTGTAAATATTGTGTTTCCATCTTAGAGGTGTAATCTGGGAATGTATCACAGATACAGAGGGGCTGGTATCATGCCATTGGAGGCTAATTGCAGTTCAGATTAGCTGTCACTAAAATATACTTTCCCAATTACAGTGACTCAAAAAAACTGTAAATCCTGGCAGAGAGAACCAGACTGTTAGGATTACAAACTGTCACAAGAGTAAACACAATGAAACAGGTTACAGTTTAGTGAAACAATCCAGCCCAAGTAACTGGCTAACTAGTTAACAACTCTATAATGATTAGACTATGGTAGCAGTCTTTATTGTGAAATGAATGCAACAGAGGCACAATTTGAATGCCTTCAAAGTAAGTATTGATGTTTTTTTAGGTGTACTTGTGCATTTAGCTTCTCCCTGCATTCCCCAGTGAAAATGTGAAATTAAAGAAACATGGTTGTTTATTTTGGTGCAGATTTCAATGGCAAATTTATATAACACAACTTGTGGCTGTTATCTTGATTAATTGCTTGACTGCCTGTGTTCCTGTAAAAATGACACTTACATTCTTCAATTTAAATGTTTGTTTTTACAAACACACATCATCAAATTGTTAATATAATCTAAATTTAAACACTCGGCGACAGTTATAACATGTGGTGAAACAACATTGTTGAATCCGGTGCCACTAGTTGAAACATTTATCTACATGACAACCTTTTAAAATAAGTTAAAGAAATAAAGAAACAATAGAAAATGTCATAATAGAAAATGTTCACTGTAAATAAAATCACATGAGACACTACACCTTTAAAATGCTAGGAACTGAGGCCAGTTGTGAAAATATTTCATAGTCAGGGCAGCCCAAATAGTTTGCAAGCGCTTGATTTATATGGGGGCTCTGCAGCTACCATTTGAACTTTGTTATGAGGAGGAGCCCTTCCTCCTAACTGGAAAAGGCTGAGATAGTTGCGATACCGATGTCACAGCTTGGCTGAAGAGCTGGGAAAAATGCCAAATCAAACTGAATTCCGATGGTCAGTGTGCCAAAGTGAGAGCGGAGCGATTTCAGATTGTTGATGTAATGTTATCTGCAACTATTTAAGTGCTGTTAATGAAAGCTTAAAATGCTATCAGTGTTTTTATTCCCTGACTTTCAGTTCAATTTCCACTTCCTTTCTTGAGTAACACTTTGGGAGGGCTAAGGTAATCAAACATGTAAAGGATTCTTTTGTACTGAGTTGTTAACTAAATAACTAAATGACAACAAGTAGCTTTACAGAGAGGAATGTTTAAATGCTGCTGGCATCTCAAATGGAAATTGTTGTCATTATTGTTTCTGAGAAATTGTTTTTCTAATTTGGTAATTGTCTTTAATTAAATATGACCTTTTGTAGCTGTAACCCTCTCTGCTTAGGTGGGCAGGTTGATATAAATATATATATATATATATATATATATATATATATATATATATATATATATATATATATATATATATATATATATACAGTACTGTGCAAAAGTTTTAGGCAGGTGTGAAAAAATGCTGTAAAGTAAGAATGCTTTCAAAAATAGACATGTTAATAGATTATATTTATCAATTAACTAAATGCAAAGTGAGTGAACAGAAGAAAAATCTAAATCAAATCCATATTTGGTGTGACCACCCTTTGCCTTCAAAACAGCATCAATTCTTCTAGGTACACTTGCACAAAGTCAGGGATTTTGTAGGCATATAGTCAGGTGTATGATTAAACAATTATACCAAACAGGTGCTAATGATCATCAATTCAATATGTAGGTTGAAACACAATCATTAACTGAAACAGAAACAGCTGTGTAGGAGGAATAAAACTGGGTGAGGAACAGCCAAACTCAGCTAACAAGGTGAGGTTGCTGAAGACAGTTTACTGTCAAAAGTCATACACCATGGCAAGACTGAGCACAGCAACAAGACACAAGGTAGTTATACTGCATCAGCAAGGTCTCTCCCAGGCAGAAATTTCAAGGCAGACAGGGGTTTCCAGATGTGCTGTCCAAGCTCTTTTGAAGAAGCACAAAGAAACGGGCAACGTTGAGGACCGTGAGACGCAGTGGTCGGCCAAGGAAACTTACTGCAGCAGATGAAAGACACATCATGCTTACTTCCCTTCGCAATCGGAAGATGTCCAGCAGTGCCATCAGCTCAGAACTGGCAGAAAACAGTGGGACCCTGGTACACCCATCTACTGTCCGGAGAAGTCTGGTCAGAAGTGGCCTTCATGGAAGACTTGCGGCAAAAAGCCATACCTCCGACGTGGAAACAAGGCCAAGCGACTCAACTATGCACGAAAACACAGGAACTGGGGTGCAGAAAAATGGCAGCAGGTGCTTTGGACTGATGAGTCAAAATTTGAAATATTTGGCTGTAGCAGAAGGCAGTTTGTTCGCCAAAGGGCTGGAGAGCGTACACGAATGAGTGTCTGCAGGCAACAGTGAAGCATGGTGGAGGTTCCTTGCAAGTTTGGGGATGCATTTCTGCAAATGGAGTTGGGGATTTGGTCAGAATTAATGGTCTCCTCAATGCTGAGAAGTACAGGCAGATACTTATCCATCATGCAATACCATCAGGGAGGCATCTGATTGGCCCCAAATTTATTCTGCAGCATGACAACGACCCCAAACATACAGCGAAAGTCATTAAGAACTATCTTCAGCGTAAAGAAGAACAAGGAGTCCTGGAAGTGATGGTATGGCCCCCACAGAGCCCTGATCCCAACATCATCGAGTCTGTCTGGAATTACATGAAGAGAGAGAAGCAACTGAGGCTGCCTAAATCCACAGAAGAACTGTGGTCAGTTCTCCAAGATGTTTGGGCCAACCTACCTGCCGAGTTCCTTCAAAAACTGTGTGCAAGTGTACCTAGAAGAATTGATGCTTGATGCTGTTTTGAAGGCAAAGGGTGGTCACACCAAATATGGATTTGATTTAGATTTTTCTTCTGTTCACTCACTTTGCATTTAGTTAATTGATAAATATAATCTATTAACATGTCTATTTTTGAAAGCATTCTTACTTTACAGCATTTTTTCACACCTGCCTAAAACTTTTGCACAGTACTGTATATATATATATATACACTACTGGTCAAAAGTTTTAGAACACCCCCATTTTTCCAGTTTTTATTGAAATGTAAGCAGTTCAAGTCCAGTGAATAACCTGAAATGGTACAAAGGTAAGCGGTAAACTGCCAGAGGTTAAAAAAAAAGTTTAGGTTACCAAAAACTGAAAAATAATGTACATTTCAGAGTTATACAAAAAGGCCTTTTCAGGGAACAAGTAATGGGTTAACAACTTACAGCTGTTCTGCAGCAATGGAAGTAAATTAAGCCTTGAAAGTTGATGCTAACAATTCCTACAGGTGTCCCAACTTTTGTTGATTACTTACCAACCCTCTGTCTGTATAAAAGCAGTGTTGGAACAGACTGTGTTACTAAACCCTCTTAAGCATTATTTGGACAGTATTGTACTGAAGGAAGTCACAAACCCACCACGTGTGCCCTGGACCCCCTCCCCACTCACCTCTTTCAAGCTGCTGCTCCTGCTCTACTTCCCTTCATCTCCTCCCTTCTCAACACCTCTCTACTTTCTGGTCTCTTTCCCTCTGCCTTCAAAAAAGCCTCTATCACTCCCATCCTCAAAAAACCTACCCTCGACCCCACCTCCCTCCAGAGCTACCGTCCTGTCTCCCTCCTACCCTTCCTCTCCAAAACCCTTGAGCGGACTGTACACCGCCAGCTCTCTGCTTTCCTGTCCAACCACTCTCTGCTCGACCCTCTCCAATCTGGCTTCCGCTCTGCTCACTCCACTGAAACCGCCCTCCTGTCTGTCACCAACTCACTTAAGTCTGTCTGCTCTGCTAACTCCTCTATCCTACTGCTGCCTGACCTGGTTCTCACTCCTACCTCTCCAACCGATTACCAGGACCTCTAACCTCACCCTCTCTTCCTCCCTTGGGTCTCTCTACCTCTCTGATTCTCATGCATTTCTATGCTGATGATGCTCAAATTTTCCTCTCCTTCCCTCCTCTGACTCCACCATCTCCTCCCGTATCTCTACCTGTCTGTCTGCTATTTCCTCCTGGATGCACTCGCATCACCTCAAACTTAACCTCTCTAAATCTGACCTCCTTTTCTTTCCCTCCTCCTCCCCTCCTCTGATCTCTCTATCTCTGTTCCTCTGGAATCTACCACACTCTCTCCTCTTCCTCCGCTAAGAACCTCGGAGTCACCCTGGACCCCTGCCTCTCTTATTCCCAGCACATCTCCACTCTGGCACGCACTTGCCGATTCTTCCTGAGCAACATCCGAAGAATCCGACCCTTCCTCACCAACTACGCCACCCAGCTCCTGGTCCAGGCCTTGGTACTCTCCCGCCTAGACTACTGCAACTCCCTCCTGGCTGGCCTCCTGCGGCCGCCACCCGTCCGCTCCAGCTCATCCAGAACTCTGCTGCCCGCCTGGTGTTCTCTCTGCCTCGCTTCTCCCACGCAACTCCACTACTCCGCTCACTCCACTGGCTACCGATCACCGCCCGCATCCAGTTCAAGACTCTTGTATTAGCCTACAGATGCCTTGACCAGACTGCACCCAGCTACCTCCAGACCCTCATCTCTCCCTACACCCCCACTCGACCTCTCCGCTCCGCCTGCACTAGAAGACTGGCTCTACCTCCTCACGCTCCCCTGCCTCCAGAGCCCGCTCCTTCTCCACCCTCGCTCCGCAGTGGTGGAATGACCTACCTACAGATGTCAGGACCACCCAGTCCCTGACCACATTCCGCGCCTCCTTAAGACTCACCTCTTCAGACAGCACCTGTAGAACTCCTCTGTTTCCCCCTGGGACACTTTCACCCTTCCTTAAATTTGCTTTACTTACTCTTACCTGCCCCTATTTTACTACATTTAATCCTGTACTTCAGAGTACTGTAATCTGCCATATGTTTAAACTGTAGTATTTGGTATTTAATCATATCTTGATGTAACTGTCACTTATCTGCTGTATTGAATTGTATTTTGTCACACTTGTACTTGCTTGAACTTGTCATTGTATTTATCTTGCTCTTATTGTATTACCTGTACTGTAACACTTGAAATGTATTTGCTTACAATTGTAAGTTGCCCTGGATAAGGGCGTCTGCTAAGAAATAAATAATAATAATAATAATAATTAACAAAGGAAGACAGACAGACCATTATAACCCTTAAAAGTGTAGGTCTTTCCTTTAGAGAAATTGCAAAGAAAGCCAAGGTGTCAGTGAGTACAGTTTCCTACACCATCAAAAGGCACTTGGAAACTGGAGGAAACTCTGACAGGAAGAGGTCTGGCAGACCCAAAGCCACAACAGAATCAGAAGACAAGTTTCTGAGAGTCAACAGCTTGCGTGATAGGCGGCTCACAGGACAACAGCTTCAAGCACAGCTTAACACTGGTCGAAGTAAGCAAGTCTCAGTTTCAACTGTGAAGAGAAGAGAAGACTTCGAGCTGCAGGTTTGACAGGTCGAGTGGCAGTAAGAAAGCCATTGCTAAGATGGCAAAATAAGAAAAGAGGCTTGCCTGGGCCATGAAGCACCGCCAGTGGACTACTGAAGACTGGAAGAAGGTCTTATGAACCGATGAATCAAAATTTGAAATCTTCGGTTCATCACGCAGGGTTTTTGTACACCGTCGAGTAGGCGAAAGGATGGTTCCTCGGTGTGTGACACCAACTGTCAAACATGGAGAAGGAAGCGTGATGGTCTGGGGCTCTTTTGCTGGATCTAGAGTCGGCGACTTGCACAGAGTGAGTGGCACCCTGAACCAAAACAGCTACCACAGCATTTTGCAGCACCATGCAATACCCTCTGGTATACGCCTAGTTGGTCAGGGGTTCATCCTACAGCAAGATAATAACCCAAAACATACCTCCAGGCTATGTCAGAACTACCTTAGAAGAAGAAAAGGCTTCAAATCATGGAATGGCCAGCACAGTCTCCAGACTTAAACCCCATCGAGCTGGTTTGGGATGAACTGGACAGAAGGGTGAAAGCAAAGCAACCTACAAGTGCAACACATTTGTGGGAACTTCTGCAACAGTGTTGGGAAGAACTTTCGAACAATATTTGATTTCCATTGTAGAAAGAGTGTGTTCGGCTGTTATATCTGCAAAAGGTGGCTACTTTGAGTCAAAAATTTAGATTAAATTTTGTTAAACAAAACAATTCCATGATTTCTTTTTATCTCCAATTGTTTATTTGTTCTATGCTTTAATTTCAGAGTACATTGAGACATTAAACTGCGTAAATTTCAATAAAAACTGAAAAATGGAGGTGTTCTAAAACTTTTGACTGGTAGTGTAGATATATAAATTACACTATATGGTGTTTGTATTTCACTAAACGATCTGTGTAAGGTGTCAGAAATTAAGTAAACAAGTACGGTACTAGGAAGTAGAGGATTAGTAAAGTAAGATTATATTTTAAAAGTTTTTAGAAATGACTGTTTTCTGATCATTATATGGAACTCGGTTATTAAATAACATATCCACTGTTAAGCTGAATGGGACTGTGGCAGGATGTAAACAGGGCGTTTTGTTTAGTTTAATGAAGTTTGATTATTTTGAATCTAATCTTTTGTCACAATTATTTCATTTTGTTTATTCCATCCTGCCAGATTCCATGTGCAGAATGTGGTTGGGTCTTGTTGATGAATTGATGGACAGTCATGCCCCAGCCACATGGTATATAAGGGAGCCAGTCATTTTGTTTGTTGGAGTTTAGGTGGCATTTTGGGATAAAGGCTCTGCCCAGCCTGGACAAGCCAAAGCATTTATCTTTAATTAAATGTGATTATTGTGTTTTGTTTAACCTAGTGATGGGAAAAGTGAAGCCTTGTGAATCACGAGAGATATGTTATATACATGCCAGTAACAATCTACAATGTTCGGTTATTCTGCTAGTTTCAATAATTCATGTATCGATATTGTTTACTAAAGGACTGACATAACTATACAATTATGAGTAATATGAAATATTTTAAGTATCGATCTATGTTAAACATAAGGGTTTTTATTAACCATTCTGTGTTGTCAAGACGCTGATTCTCTGCGGACATCTGCTGTCCCTCCGGTCCGTCTGCGTTGGTGTTGTCGGAGACTCTCTCTGAGTTTGAAAAGGCTCGAATTGATAAGGGAGACAATCCCTGTTTTCTCTCTCTACATCAAACGCATCACTACATAATTCACATTCATAAGACGTGTCTGAAACTGATAAAATTAGGCTACTCTCACTTTCACTGTCGCTGTCAGCCATACTGGCAGATGCAAGGAGCCTGAGGTCACAGTCTCCTGGCCCATTTATTACTTTTATTATCAATTATTTCACCCCTTATTTTTTCCACATTTTATAATGTCCAATGATGTTCCCTCTAGCATGGAAGGTCAATGGATGCCCTCTGAGCCCCCGACAAAATCGATTGCCTGTTTACACAGTGTTTGTCAGGAAGATACCAGCCCCTGGAGGACAGCCCTGCATGAGCTAGTAGGGTCCGCTGTACAGCAATGAGGTGAAACAGCCCCAAACAATTTTGCCTCCCCTAACCCATGGGAGAGCCAGAGCCAGAGCCAATGCATTGCTCCCTGTTGAATCCCCAAGCTGGCAACCGCAAAAAATAATCCCAGTCAATACACAGCAATGTGTATTGAACTGATCCAAAACAACGGGTTGCAGGCCTGAAAGAATATACACAGTAGAACACACACCCAAGACACACACACATGATCACAAGTCCAGAGTGAGTGCTAAAGTGCTCATGGTGAGGTACAATTTATTCATGCACAGTTGTGAAGTCTTGTCCGGGTTTAGTGCTGGCCTTAAGCGACAGCTCCGAGTCGTGTTAGCCGTCTAACAAGAACAAACAAGTAGATTTTAGACACGACAAAACAAACAAAACACTCACGGTTAATTCACAGTACTCCTTTCTTGGTTCACCTTAACCATAACAAGAGGAACAGATCACCTAGCCATGTCCCATTTTGTACTATCAGTCACGCTCCCTTGGTTAGCGAGTGCAACCGTTTCTCCTCCAATCCGCGGTTACCACATCGCTTCCCTTCTGGGGCAATGACTTGGTGTACCATAGCTCCGCCCCCTTTCTAGATGGCCGACTTCCACCTTTCCCTTGGAACGAATTGTCAGACCATCCAGTCCGGGGCACTCTGTTCCCTTTACACAGTGCCCTCACAGGTCAGGAGGGAGAGTTATGACCAAGATTCATTCTTTCTCTGTCACAGCGGGTCATTTTGAGAGTGGTTATTTTTTGCTGTTTTCCCCAAGGATGTCTAATATTGGCATTTTATTATATTGTCTGTTTGTAAAGTATTACTTATTCATCTGTAAAGCACTTTTTAAACAAAGATACATCTCACCACTTACCAACATGTTTATTTGCAATCATGAAGCTGATATGAACAATTCCATTTTGAAGGAAGCTTAGCAGTGAAGCTGTACATTAAAAAAAGACAAGACAATGCTCTGTGAAATACACAATTGCACAAATCACTATTCATGCTTGGTGAGACTTTATGCCAGGTCCTACAAAAACTGAGCGCAAACATTATTGACCACATGATTTAAGCTGTAAAAGAGCCAGATAAGTTTGACTTGCATATGCACTTCTGGATCTTTTTTATGTTTGACATTGAAGCATTTACTATGTTAACTATAGTCATTGTAAACTGCTGGTTTTGGCCATTTAACCACAAACTTCAATGGCTGCTAATTGGCCAATGCAATTTACTATTTGACCCTCATAACAAGCATTTATGACAATGTGCAGAGGCAGTATGTAACAGGGTTACATATTGCCTCTGCACATTATTTTATTGATTTGATTATTGCTTGCTTTATGTTGTCTGACACTTTTTGATAATTGATTTGTATCACGTTATGTTGGCTTCTCCACCCACTTCCCTATGTTTGCCTTGTTGAGCACCTAGTAATTGAATTATATACCAATTTACGCACCTGAATATAAATAGCACATGTTTTTATAAAGGGGAAGGCCATCCTGGGGTTTGTATGTCTGTGCAGGAGTGGGAACACAGTGTTTGCAATGTGAAACGATGAGTGAGAGAGACGGAAACGGACCAGTAAATGGAGCATCCTGACAATAAGTATTGGGCTGATTGGATGCCGGTGTTGAATAATGACTGTTTTTAGCCTGTTTGGTAGTCGATTGGAGTTCAAGAAGTGCACAGAATAGGCTATATTGTGATGCTGGTTTCTCTCTCCCTCTCTCTGTGTGTTCCCTCCCCTGCATGGACATTGTGTGTGTGTGTGTGGTGTGTGTGTGTGGTGTGTGTGTGTGTGTGTGTGTGTGTGTGTGTGTGTGTGTGTGTGTGTGTGTGTGTGTGTGTGTGTGTGTGTGTGTGTGGTGTGTGTGTGTGTCTGCTCCCGTGTGTGGGTGTGTGTGTGTGTGTGTGTGTGTGTGGTGTGGGTATTTGTACTTTTGTACCGTGCTATTATTGTTTTTATTATGACAGTTTCACCGTGTCTTTGAATGTGTGTCTCCACTTTATTGCTGGGTAGCAGCGTTGTTGTATTTGCACTTTAATACATGACCTCATTAATGTGAACCTTGTTTAATTGCTTGGAATCTTGCTACCTGTTAATAGGTGAATGGAGTTATTGTCTTACTATACTAGTACCGTTTTAAACCATGTGTTGCTATTGGAAGTTTACAATAAACAAATGTCTGCTAAAACGTATTGGTGTGATTTTTCTTGGCGACCTTGTTCCTACATTTTTAGATCTGTTATCTGAATAAAAAGAACCTAAAGGATCTTCGATAATTTGTTATGTGCCTTAACGCACTGAACTGGCATGGTCGCTCTACATCTTGTGGTATTAAAAATGCCTACACACAAAAAAAGCCAGTACAGCCAACATTAACTGCCCAGGATATCCTGCTTCTTGAAATGTATAATAACTTCCTTTAAGACCAGGTTCTTGTTCATATCCAGAGGTCAAGCATGAATTTGACAGCAAAGTGACAGATTAGCTTTGTAAAATTAATTGCCATTCTTCTCTGCAGAGGTACAGTAGCTCTGATTGGTGATACTGTAGGGGATAAGTCCTGACAACTCATATATTTGTTTGTTTGTCCTCATAATGGTTTAAACTATATTAATCTATCTGTCTTCCCTCCAGGAGTGATTTGTTAGCCCCTTTTAACATTAAAGTAACTGCAGCTAACAAAATAAAATGTCTTCACCATGCACATCTTTTCATTTATAGGTCTCAAATGTGCAGTTTTGAAATAAACTCGATAAAGCAAATGTATTTTCATTTCAAAGCATCATATCTGGTACTACATTAGGTAAAAGAAAGCTCTGTTTGGAAGCCATGCTTTCTGACTGTACTGCACTTCCTGGGTCATTTCACTTGCAGAGTGAAACTGTCCCCACCCCCTATTGACTGACATGTTTTCAGCCAGTAACATGCTTTGACTCAGAAGACACTGCTGAGGTAAATGACCCAGGGAGTACAAGAGCAAACAGATAACCCAAGAATAAGGGATAGAAGCGGAGTTTCTTTTAACCAGATACTGAGTTTTAAAATTAAAATGCATGTGTTCTACAACATGTGTGAGATCTATGTAGCTAGTGGAAGTTCAAAAGGTTTTTGGAATTTTTGTTAGCTACAATTACTTTAATAGGTCTGCATTAGAACACAGGGAGGTGCTGCTTAACTGATAATGTTAAGATTATTAAAATCGACCGCTTTGTCTCTTCAATACACGAAGCAGCAACACGGTCTAGATGCATTGAGTCAGTTTGGTCCCTGTAGTGTATAAAGGGTTAAAGCTGAAAGCTATTTCTTTGAGAAGTACCTATTGGGTGTTCACCTAAGTTGGGTGATAGGTATATTGATTCTATTGGCTGTTTATGTAATAGAATGATACATTTTGGATGAGTTATGTTAATTAAGCTGTGGAAGTTTCTGGAAACAGCAGTGAAGTAAAATGGAAGTGTACAAGACGTGCTACACCCCTGCCTTCGCCTGAAGTCCTCAAAACAAAAAGAAGTTTGTTCATTTGAAATTTCAAGCAGTCTCCTTTTTTCTTTCAGTCTGTTCAATACATAACAGTCCCCATTCAAGCTTCCTGCTGCCATGGGAAGTTAAAATATACGCCCAAACGTGCTCACCCGCTAAGTGTTACCAGGAAGAAGGAAGTGCTTCATTTTGCTAAAATAAATAAATAAAAATAAATAAATAAAAAGAAACAAGCAAAGAACACATCTATCTTCAGCAAAATGATAAAGGGGGTCAGTTATAATGTTACTAAAGCTAATAAGAGCTAAGAAAACCGATTTTCAAGCCTGGTTAGTCTTTAAATAGCCTGGATATAAGCACCACTTTTATCTAGTCCCTTGAATAATTGTTATAAGTATGTTTGACTGCAATTTTTTTTAAGTTCTTGCTACTGTTTCTACTACCCTGTGTGACAGTTTGGAAATAGACTAAACTTTGCTTGTAGTCCCTACCACACTTCTGTTTAGCCACCAAAGGGGCCAAAAGACAGTCACTGTGATTTAAATATCTGTTTTTATGTTTGTAGGCCCCTCCCCCATTAAACCTGCCTCTTTTCTCACCATGTCCAATGATTACTTGTGAGGTATCCAGAATACCTGGTTTTAGCAAATCAGAGATTCATAGAGATACGAAGATGACCAAAGGTGTTTACTGTTATATCTATAACTATAACCAGACCAGCACTGACTTGCCCACCATGGGGATGCCGGCAGGTGTGCTAACCACTGTGTTGCAATACTGTTCGCTTTGATATCCATTTCCACACGAGCATGTTCAGACATGTACTTTTATAGCACCTTAATTAATACCGTGGCTGAGACCCTAAGGCACGGTACCATTGAGAAATGGGAGAACTGCAAGGTGCAAATTCAGTCCTGAAGCACTGTTTTCTTTTGTTTTTTTTTTACTGAAATACACAGAATAGACAAGACTGAATACATTTCAGGAGTAAATCTTTTTAAATTAGACTTCACTGTAAGAAGCTAAAATCAACACAACAGTATATTAAAAGAAAAAAAAAGAACTTGGCCTAATTCTTTCCACAATAGAAGCAAGCCAAATCTGCTCAATAATGCTGAGAGTAGTACAGAAGCCAGATCCAATATACGATTGTAAGTCGCCCTGGATAAGGGCGTCTGCTAAGAAATAAATAATAATAATAATATATTAATAAAGTGTGTGGAAACGTGATTGATAATGTGTATGAGCAATGTTTCGTAAAAAGAGAATATAACTGCAATTGTCTAGGTAACCTCTGGGTATCACTGTTGTGCCAAATTGGCTTTTCTCTCTCTCAACAAGGTAACAGGTGTATGTAATGTGTTTTGGTTATTAATCAATTAAATTATTACCCTCTATTATAAAAGTGTGTTGGCGCCTTTGCCACGAGGAAGGCGTGTAGGAATCCAGCAAGCGAGCGAGCGAGCGAACCTCTGAAGCTAGCTGTGTGAGAGCGAGCAAGCGAGAAAGAAGGAAAGAAGAGAGAAACCAAGGCGGCAAGGATTTATCCACTTATGTCGGTTCCGAGTTACTGTTTATGTAATATTTACCTTGTGTTTTGTTTTGTTGTTGGACAAACAGCTGGGCTGTTCCAACCCATTAGATAGGGCGTTGTTCTGTCTAGATAATACTCCACGAGGAATTAGGTTTTCCTTTCTTTCTTTTCTTTTGTGTGCGTGACCGCACTGTGAAATAATAAAAACCACTCTGAGGGGTTTTGAACTTCAATAAAGTCTCCAGCCACTTATTCATCCTGCACCAACATCGGCCACTCTACTACAATATATATATAAATAAAAACAATAAGCAATCTAATAGTAGCTAAACCTCACTACATAAAAAGAGGAAGAGGTTTTAAGCACATTCACCTCCTGCCTGGGTCCTCAGCACCCTGCAATAGCCAGTTGGTGCAACTAAAATAATACATATTAAAATACATATATTCTCTGTTTACTAGTTAAACTTTACTAAATACTTGTGAGTATAGTATTGCTGCTGTTCATGACTTTATGTCCTACCAGTCACACTGTCGGCAACAAGGATCACTGAAACTTTGATTCCTTATTAGTTTAAATTACAAAACTTTTTTTTGTAGTTCTTTTTATTATTTTCAAGTATTTTTTTTAATAGGTAAATGTCTGCACTGTGTATTACAAGACCCTGATATTGATTTGATACAGACATCTGAAATGTCTTTGTATCAGATTATATCAGGCAGAAATGGCATGGGACATCTTGTACTGGACACCAAATTTTATATCCTGTGTGATATCCTGTTTTTTTTTTTTTTTTTTACCTAGCAACAGTATTAGGGGATCTTTGATATTGATAAACACTGCTTTGAGAGACTGCATGTGGGGAATGCCTATTGTGGTTTGTTTATCGGGTTGTTTGGAAGCCAGCTGTAACAGCAAATGAATTAACCTGAACAAAACATGCTGCTACTTGCTGCAGTCAAGCAACAAATTACTTCCAAGAAAGAGGGAAGACACATAGCAAGCTTTTGTAATTTTCAGCTAGTGTTTTAAAAAAAGTTATTTAATGTAGGGGAAATCTAACAAGAAAACTGAGTGGTATTTGCCATGAATTAAATTCTAACTTCTCGAAACCAATCTCCCCTTCCCTCAACAAAGCTGAAACTCATTCCTACATGAAATATTTTTTATACTACATTGAACATCATTCACACATGACTTGTATTAGTAGGTATGTTGAAAGACATGCCACTTAAGAACGTCATGAATGTTTTCTGAATCACTGAAAGATTATTGGACCAGTTCCATTTGAGACAGAATGAAGGGTTCTTGCATACTGGTCTACTTACAATACCTGCCAGGTTTCATCAATATGGTTCCCTGAAAGCACTAACAGGATTAAACAGGTTAATCAAACGAAAATATCGATATGCCATGCAACACAACCACTACTGAATGAAGTTAAACATGCATAACATGACTTCAGTGTAACATATTTGTGTTAGTCACTGCTCCAGTGCTCATGACATAGGGGCCAATAGGGTTGCATTAAATAGTAAATACAATTCCGGTGTCTATTTAAAGCTGGGTCCACACTGAGACCATTTTGTTGGCCAACACTGTCGAGCAACCAAATCGGCCAACAAAAATCTTATGGTTATGACTATTTTTTTCACATTAAAAACAATGTCTTACTTCACGGCATTTTGAGCAGAAAAAATAGCATTCAAAATGTCATTTTCTCCAAAGGTATTATACAAATTTCCCTAAATATGAAATGCTTACCTGAAAAACACTAAATTGTAGAATATTTTGTTTTTTATGTCCACCTTTTAAAGACATGTGAAATGTCCCCTTCTTGTAATAAAAAGAGCGATATTTAGCAGAAATATTTCCAATCTTTGATTCAAATGGTGTCTTTTTCGTTGAAGACATTTTAAAGAAATCGTGCAGCTCTATGCCATGTGTTCAATCAAAAATGTCAAAAATGGTTGTGGATTAAGGCGTTAAGTGGTTCTTTTTGTAGTCTAGACTTTCCATGAAAATATATTCATCATACGAAAATCAGATTTTACATATTTTACATACAGAAATAAAAATTCTCATACTGTGAGCCCCCTAGATCTTTCGGGGTGCATTTGTGAATAATCCAATAAACCTTTGATTTCACACCAATTTTGAGGCCCCTCGATATGCATGTGCGTTAACTGTGGCTACTTACACAATAAGCTATATAATATGAAATACAACAGTTTTGCTAATTTTGAGTTTCTTAAAAACAAGGCTATTGTTGATATAAAGGAGTTTCGCCCATTATAGACAAAGTAATGTAATGACTGGTAGCAATAAACAGCTGCAATTTAATTCACATTTTTGCTAGGTAAAGTAGAAAAAGTGAATTCCTAAAAAGACAGGAAAATGGAAATGATGGATCCTCCAAAAGTGTGATGTCTATAGCAGAAGTCCTGGGTAATAACTTTATCAGAGTATTTTTGCTTTGTTTTCAAGGACCCTTCTGTTCTGACCGCGCCCGTCCGACTGTCTGTCTGTCTGTCTGTCTGTCTCACTCTACATTGTGAACACCATAACTGCCTTGATCTTGCACCAATCATATACTACTAACCTCTTGCAGATGTTTTAGATCGCATTTGCCTACGATTAAAAAACTCTGGTTTTTATTTATTTTAAACCTTTCAGGTCCTGTGCAATTAAGAGATTAGGAGAACCCTCTGTATGTGCCTGTACTGATTTAATCTGTACTGATTTAAAATATAAGAAAAACAGCACATGGAAATCCACAATCAAAGCTGATTTTAAGAGTTTACTCACATTTGAAAACAAAAGACAAAACCGTTTTTATGTGGTCTGGTTTCATACTTACAGTGAATTCCAAATGAAGAAATAATTGATGGAAATATAAAACAAACTGCACTTATAAACATTGTATAGGCTACTTACACCAGATTATCTTTATAATCCCATTGGTTGATTTCCAACACCCACTGCAATCACATTCCACATCTTATATTCAGTTGTTGAATGGTAATACTCCCTGCTGCCTTTAGTACTTTTCCAGCTATTAGTCTGAACTGTTGCAACTACAAATAAACCTATATATTTTTTATAGTTTCCTTAACAGCCTTGGCCTCACACCAAAAGAAAAACTTAGTTATAAGATGCGTTTTTTAAAGTGTTGTTACAGAGTGTTTCCTTATTCTGAAAAGCAATACTGACATTTGGTGTCAAGAGAAAAAGGTGACACTATATTGTAGATCACAACGACTTGAAAATGGAAGAACACAAAAAAGTAAATACTGTGCATGGAGATCAATGGAAATGTTCTTAAATGTTACGGGACATTTTTTGTTTTGTTTTATTACTGAGGTTTGAGGAACAAAATTGGTTTGGCTAATACAAGTTACAAGTTTAGCTAACCCCTTTACCTGCCCTTCAAATATGCAGCCTATATTGGCACTCTGCACAACAGTACAGATGAGCAAAATATAAACTCATTTAAAGGATTGTCATGTCCCTGTCCTCCACAACACTCCACCCCTAGTGGATGTAACAAATATCACATTTTGTTGTACTGTATGTATTTCTTACTGATGTGTTTCTTACATCTGCTTATAACCTTATCTCATTTCACCGACAGGGGACAGAATCCATAATGGCACAACACTTACAACATTACCGCCACAATGCATTTCCAGCTAACTTATATATTTCAAGCTGGATGGGCTAATTAAGCATCCTGTTGTACACAATGATGTTAAATGTACTTCCCTCGGCTGCAGTCAACAGACACCAAGGAATTACATTTTGATCAAATGGAACATGATTGTGGGACAGCGAAGCTTTATATACATTTCCAATTTAAAACAAAAAAATGAGCTACAAAATGAATAAAGAAGAACATTGAAAAGGTTTGAAATAATGTACATGAACTGAAAAATGTTCCACTGGTCTAAGCATGAATACTTTTGATTTTGTGTCATTGTACATACAGTAATGCATTCCATCTCAGAGCCAACTGTCATTAGCGTAGTAAAAGAACTGTGCCTTGGCATGTTGGATTCAAGATTGACTTTTTGGCTTTAAAATGGGTTTTGTAATTATATAACCAACTTTTAGCTGCTGGTTGTCTTGCAACATTATTACAGAATAAATTGACAATTACTTGAATGTTCTACACTTATTCTAGAATTGAGAGTGCAACCCAAGGGACGACACAAACCAGAAGTTCTTGTGTGTGAGTGTGGTTTGCAGTGTGCAGGTGTACGGGTGATGTGATTACGAAACAGAAGACAGACAACAAAGTTCACGATCCAAACAGAAAACTTGTATTGCACTGTTTCAAAACAACGGGTTACAGTCCCGAAAATAATAAACACAGTAGAACACACACAAACATGATCACAAGTCCAGAGTGAGTGCTAAAGTGCTCATGGTGAAGTACAATTTATTCCTGCACAGTTGTGAAATGTTGTCCGGGTTTGGTGCTGGCCCTAAGCAAGAGCTCCGAATCGTGTTAGCCATCTAACAAGAACAAACAAGTATAATTAGACACGACAAACAAACAAAACACTCATGGTAAGCTTACACCTCTCCTTTAGCGGTTCGCTCTTTACCATAACAAAAGGAACAGATGACCTAGCCATGTCCCCTTTTGTACCGTCAGTCACGCCACCTTGGTTAGCAAGTGCAACTATTTCTCCTCCAATCCGCGGTTGCTTCCCTTCTGGGGCAATGACTTGGTGTACCGTAGCTCCGCCCCCTTTCTAGATGACCGACTTACCATCTTTCCCTTGGAATGAATTGTCAGACCATTCAGTCCAGAGCACTCCAAAGTTCCCTTTACACAGCGCCCTCACAGGTCTTGAGGGAGATTTTTAATCAAGATTCATTCTTTCTCTGTCACAGTGAGTAAACCCAATTATAGCTTCCCAGTCTCAGACAGAACTGGACTATGCACTAAGGAAGATTTCTGTATGCAGTTAACCCCACCCCGGATGCCTTTTCATACTGATCTCTGCTACACATGAACATTTACAATTGCAGTGTTCAAAATAAATATGGGTCTATTTTACAAGCATAAATACAATTTAGCACATTATTAAAACTCACACTAACTTAAAAAAATATGGCCCACTGGCTCTATGTATAAAGATTTGTACAGATGCCATATCAGTCTGTAGCTGGGAATTATTTTTCCAAATGGTCTTATTTCAAATCATAGATAAACAAAGCACAAGACAAATCAAAAGGCCACATATTTATCACTGGGACATTTGTGGCCAGACAAAAGTGTTGACACAATATTATCCTGATCAGAAATGACCAATTCTGTCTAAGCTACCCTTAGAAACTAAAACCAAATGATATGTATATTGAATGAATTTTAAGAAACATGACATG
The DNA here is from genome assembly GCA_030684275.1 of Acipenser oxyrinchus oxyrinchus. NCBI lineage: Eukaryota > Metazoa > Chordata > Actinopteri > Acipenseriformes > Acipenseridae > Acipenser > Acipenser oxyrinchus. Next base: position 45,412,191 of record CM060255.1, on the reverse strand, counting down.
TTTGTCATTAATAACGCTCAGGCTGTTTTGCTAGGTATTCTTGTATGTTCGCATATTTGTGCAGGTGATTAAATAACTGCAGGTGTGAGGGGAAAACAAGTGTTCAGGAAAAGCTAATTCAAAGTCAAATTTACAACAGCTTGCTATGTTTTGTTTCAATGGTTTTTGTTTAGGAGACAAAAAAGCTAACAGGTGTACCATTGTGGTTATGGGTAAAAGAATAAAGTGCATTCATGTCATGTTCCACGATGTAAGGTAAATACAGTTTTAGGTAATGTCAAACAAAAGCTGATAAATTGATACTTAATCCCTTTTGTCATTCTGAAACAAAAACAGCCACAACGTCATTGTCAGAGAAAATGGCCAACGTAATGAAAGCATGGAGGTGTGGAGGGAATGTTGTAGTAACTGTCACTGTTCACTACTTTTTGTACTTGCTCACACATTCTGCCCTTTTAGAATGCCTGGACAGTATTTCAACACAATTTAGTGCAACACACTAATTGTAGGTTACAGCAGAATGTTCAGTTTTGCTATACTGTAATTTTTACTTTAAACCTAAATCAGATGTATCTTCTCAATTACTGATGCAATATCCACTTATATCAATTCCCACATAGTTTCAACTGCGGTGTTTCTCAAAACCATTCAAATTTGCTTCACATTCTATTGTCAACGAGGGGTGGGTTAGAGTACTCGAGTACTCAAAATAATTATAATTACTCGAGTACTCTAGAAGGCCCTTGCTCTGCTCGCTCCACGAGAGTAGTGGTCTGCTCTCTTCTCTGTGTGTGAGGGAACTGATAGAGCTGGAGCCTGCGTGTGTGGAATAGAGCGTGCGAGAAAGTGAGCGAGTTTTTAGGATAGAGACAGGAGGGAGGATTTATTGTTTTTGAGGTGTGGTCCTGACCCAAACACAGACCCTGTTTAATTAATAAAGTAGTTTTGTTAGCGCCTGAATCCCCTCTCCGTCTCCTGCTTTGAGGCTCAAGACCAGGGGTCGTTACAATATTTTATTCATGTATACCACCTTAACACTAGTCACAGTACCCCGATGGCGTTTGAAAGGCAGGATCATGAAAATAAGGAAGTTATAAGCCCACCCACCTACCAACAAAACCGTAATTTAAAAAAAAAAAAATAATTGAGATTTTTTCCTCAATTTTTATTTCAACCCGGCCCATCGCTGCCACCCCCGCGCTGACTCAGGAGAGACGAAGACGGACACACCCGTCCTCTGAAACGTGCACCATCAGCTGTCCCCTTCTTTTCACTCTGCAGGCCTGCCATTCAGCCACCTCAGAGCTACAGCTTCGGAGGACCAAACAGCTCTGGGCAACTTTCTTGTTTTCTCTACTGGACCTGGCAGCCATCAATTCCTTCGTTTTGTACAAGGAATGCACCAGGGAAAATATCATCTTGAAGCTAGCCACAGCGCTTCAGCAGAAACATTTCAATCAGAAAACTGCAAAGCAGCAGGCTGCAGCAGATCAACCTCAACCACACAAGAGCTAACACATGTTACTTTCGTTTTAAATTAAAAAAAACTACTTTTGTTTTTGTACATATACCTGTTTACACACTAGTTTCTTTTAAAATGTTTATTGTATAATATTTTTTTTCATTTTTTGATGTAGTAGTGCTTTATATGTGGTGAGTTAGAAAATAAACCCTTTTATGTTTAATTGTTGTTTCAGCTGTGCAGATGTTTGACATGATGTGCTTGAATAAAACTTTTTAGTTGCATCTGATAGTTGTCTTTCATTTTAATATTTATGTTGTTTAAAATGTACCATCATAATGACTGCCAGCGGTGGTTTTAGGTATGAGTATAACTGCAGCAGTTCTAGTGTTAACGTGGTAATTTTTGTGGCACATATGTAGAAGAATATTGTCTGGCATTAGGTTCGAGTACTCAAAATTTTTAATGTTCGAGTACTCAAGCACTAAATTACTCGAAATTCCCATCCCTATTGTCAACCATGCAAATATATAGCATATCAATTAACATTTACACAAAACTGCTCATTCGCTGTTAATTGTGACACTTGACATTCTGTTGGCCTAATTTTAAGCCCACACAGTTAAATAATGTGCTCATGTCATAAATCAGCTTTCAGTTCATGTTTGTAGTGATACCCTTTGCTATGAGAAACCTAACTTTCCACACATTAATGACCTAATGTCTAATGCCCATGTAGGCATTTGTGAATATATCCTAGTTTGCAAGATTTTCTGACAGCCAAGTCACAGTGTACATTAATCAGTTTGGGAAAGTTTTACAGCAAAACATTTACAATAATATGTTAAACTGATAAACATACATTTTAAAACGCTACCTGGTTGTGGGGCATTTTTCCCCGTTTTACCCACTCAGACCTCTTGCTTACTATCTTAGTATTCCAGAATAGATCATTGTCCTATCCTCAATACATTTTGGTTCCCAAAATATTATCTATTTACTATCAATGACTGCCAGCATATAATTCCATACCAGCTTTAGTAGTCAACAACAGTACATACTGTTTCTATTTCGATACAGAGCTAACATTTACATATTGTTCATTGATTTGTTTTATTATTATAACTAAAATGTAGACACAGGCTTTCAAATCCCCAACTGAGTTTAACATGATATTATTTTAATTAACAGTCAGCTTTCAAACACCTGAGGCCAGCAGCTTTATTTTTTTTCATCTGCCACAAGCCCCCAATACCTCCCCAGCAGGGATCCTGTTAATCCTTCTGCTTGCTCCCATGTGCAGTGCTATTTCTGACAAAGACACATAGACAGACCACACTGCCATCTCCAGAGAGCTCCTCACCAATCACACTGAGACAGACAGTCCTCAGACACAAACACCCTATTAGTAATTCACAGAGAGAGCTAGAGGATACATTGTACTTGTCATGTATACAAAAAGCAAAAAGTCACACTCAAATCCAAACTAAAGGCTATGTTTAGTCAGTAAACAGCAAGCACAATACTCACACAACATGTAAAATGAGTAGTCATCTAAAGGCTTATTTCACAGTGCATTGAGTACAAAAAAAAGATTACAACCCCCAAAGTAAGTATTCAACTACTTTAAAAATTCAGCCTGAATGAACTGCATGTGGAGGGTTTGCTTACCTGTGGAAGCAATGCATCCAAGTCATCTGTTTATAAGAAGCAGTTAATCGTGTTTTCAGTTTAAAAATTCGAATCAACCAGTGTCTCTCACTCGGACAGTGAAGGACCACCCCCCTCCTTAGCTAAGAAATCGCTCTGAGAGCTCGGCTGGAACATGTGGGTGGGTAATTTGCTGTCCGAGTGCCAGTCATGCAGCCGTGTGATTGTCACCGAGGTGCCAATTTAACCTTGATGGATTAAAGTGCCATTGTGAAAACAAAGCATTTGGTCACAGACTTGTTCAGTAACTGTGAAAAGTGCTCAAGTGCAGCACAGTTAAAGAAAGATACATTTTTGAATACCCATTGAAAATAGCATTTCTTGCTTGTAGCTATGCCTTTTTGTTAGATGGGGCAGAACACAAAGAAACTCTGTTTAACAAAAGATGGTCACGTACTGTACATGTACATTGACAGCAACAGCAGCTTTGCATTTGTAAACTTTATACAAAGTCCCAATGTAATGTATGTGGGGATTAAAGAGTAACTCCCTAAAAAATTACAAATATAAATAGAAAAATAACAAATATATATTCCTGTTGACATGTACAGTTTTCATTACTAAAGAGGCTGTGAAAGCTGACAAATTAATCTCAAAGGGAAAGTTATGTATATTTTTAATTTGAACGGTGCTACTAGATGTGAGCTTGAGCTTGATATAAAATATTTTTAAAGAGGGTACCTGGTTCTACATTATCTACCAATTATTATCTAATACTAGTACCACTAGAAGATAAGAGGTGACACACAACTGTACTGAGAAACTATGAATTATTGAGAGCTCTTATGACACTGAAAAGGTTAAGCAGACTGACGTAAGTGACATTACTCTTTAATGATAATTCAGCCATCCCATAGCTGATAATACATTAAGTTCTCATTCATGTCAGCTATTTGCTTAATGGACTGAGCATACAAGGTGAGCAGATAAGATACAGTAACAAGCACAAAGGACAGTTATTAGCATGCTAAGACCTGAAATGCTCCAAAAATATGGCTGTTTTGTACTAATATTTTGAGCTTTGTAAAAGAGTTTGTTTCTTTGGACCTTAACGCTCAAAAAAAATCAATCGGTCACCACTGGCGAATTTAAATTCCAGAAAGAGGAGGACAGAACCAGTGCGGTTGGGTGTTTTAACTGATTGTGTGGTTTAATGAGCACCAGAATTAATCACAAAAGTCACATATTTCTTCTAGTTACCACATTGCTCTGCAGAATAACCAATATATAACCAAAAATAAACAAATCAGTACATATTTGGAAAAATAACTTTCAAGAATATAGTCCAGATTAAAAAATTTAAAAATCCAATTGCAAATTGGTAGATATTTTTCGAAAACAGGATTTGAAATGCTGTCGAATGACAATATGTGAAATCAAATCTGAATATCTGAGAATTTAGGTCAATTGAAAACAGATATTTCACAGAAGGGCAAGAACAATAAATTACTTCTTTGCATGCTGCATTAGGCAATGTTTGCAGGTTTTTCAGAAGTTCATAAAACAAAGCCTTATTCACTGTGCAAGAATCCCACATTTTAACACTACACTAATAAATACCATCAATAGCCTGCTGCTGAAATCAAGTAGACTGTATTTATTTCCACTGCTTGAAGTACTTTATACATACCATCTACAGCATATTTTCAGGATATTTCATTTCTTGTTGCTGTGCCTACTTTAATATTTACCAGCCTTGCTAACTCATGACCCTTTCAACTGAAATAACTTCTAAAAGCTGAATTTCTCAAGTGAGGTGGTCTTAGAAATGACCACTATAATTTCTGGCCCCAAAGGTGGGAACTGTAAGCTGCATTTTTCTAACCACCTCACCTCAGAAATTCAGCTTCCCCAGTGCTTGAAAAAGCAAATTAGCTCAGTAAATAATGATCCAAGAAGAAAGCACAATATAGAATGCACATATAATGATATTAAACCGAAGAAATTCAATATAAAAAGGTACAATGATATAACAAAAAAGGCATGTTTACAATCTTAAATTAAATACACACAGAATATTACATGCATATAGCTTAGTGCCATATGTACAGGGGCTCATTAAAGATCACAAGATAAATTATCCCTGGATATCAACATAACTTATTCTTTTCATCTCCTCAAGAGCCACCTCATCTGGCATACAGTACTTGCCTGTAATTTTGCTTTCTGACTAGCTTGGTCCAAAAAACTAAACATTCAATATCAAGGGCAGTGAGTTAGTGAGAGGTCTATTTACAGTGCAGTAACATTTTTAGATCTTCCTCATGCTGCAATAAAATGCAGGAACATGCCCTTTTGGCTTACTGGTACTTTGTGTTCTTGCTGCTTCTCAAATGGAAACAAACACAGGTTACACTAGGAAATTAAACAGCAACCTTAAATATCTCTTGACATTATGAAGAGCAACTGTCAATCGTGTTGGCTCTATCTGTGCAAAGTCAGAGTAATAAATTACAAAAATAAATAAATAAATAAAGCGATATGTTTATGGTACAGTGTCATCTTTACTTCCACGACCTTGTAGAACAGTTAATGAAAAAAAACTCCCCCAGAGGGAAAAAACATACTCAATTTCATTCCCAACTTCAGAATCATGAACAATCAGTTGAAAAAAAATAGAAAACAAAACGGTTGCTGTTTAAATTTCTAAAATGAAATGAGTTCAACTTTGCAACTCCACACAAAGCTATCTCAGCTGTGGCGCTAAGGAACCAAAGGTTACCGAAGGCTAATAAATTGTCAAAGTTGCTATTGTATCGTTTTTCTGGATACAGTTAGTGAAGGTTATTCTGACTGCAGTCGGCCGTCTCAAAAGCTCCACACATACGAACATTGCACAGGTTTCTAAAAAATAAATTTCTTCATGGCGTTTATTAAAGTTAGTCTATGGGATAAGTTACTGTTTTGTGTGATAAAAATTCATCCAAAGCTGGAATAGTTTTAGGGTACCTTGCTGCAAAATGCTTGACATAAAATTAGATTAGGTCTGGAGGCCTTTTAAAGTAATTGCATTAATTCTTCAGGGAAAAGGAGTCCATGTAGTGTGTACATTTTATTGGATGAATCCTGAACTAGCAATGCAAGGACATCTTGTGACAGATGTAGAAATGTAGAATGAGGTAAATATTTGTTGGCTCTTCTACTCCATTCAGACCCCTTGCTATGTTGGTATCCCCTTCTGCTGACCCAAAATAATAGCCTTCTACAGTGTTGTTATCAAGTACACCATGCAGAAATACTTTTCTTGGCGGCAAAATAAACAACACACAGAGCTTTGGCTTGTTTTGTAAAACAATCAAAATAAACTCAACTGTTCTTTGTTAAAATAACAAATCTCAAATAGTTTTCATTCCAAATCACCCAGACACAATTCTTGGAAAAGAGAAATGCACCTAATAAAGTTACCACAGCAAACATCAGCAACGGCATTTGATTTAGGGCCTTGCAAGTAGGCTGTAAGTAGTAGCTAATCATTTCCTATTGAACACTTCAATTGATCTGCTGCACATAGGTCTCAGATGCACAGTTTAGATAGAAAGAAAGAAGCTCATCCGGTTCCTATTAGCTGATTGATCTCAAAACTTTGGATCCAAGTGTTTCTATCTCAACAACATGACTAGGTAGCCCATTCCGTACCCTCACCACGCTCTGTGTAAAGAAGTGTCTCCTACCCTCTTTCCTATGTCTATCTCCACTTAATTTCCTACTGTGTCCTGTGGTCCTGCTTTCTGTATTGCACTTAAAGTATTGGTTTGGGTTAACTATGTCAACTCCTTTTAAGATTTTAAAGACTTCAATCATGTTCTCAGTTAATTTGTCTTACTTTCATAGTCTGTTACTGTTTCCCTTTCTACCTCATTTTACCTCAGCAGTGTCATTTTACTGGCTGAAAGTATGTTAGTCAAAAGGGTAAACAATTATTATTTATTTCTTAGCAGACACCCTTATCCAGGGCAACTTACAATTTGTTACAAGATATCACATTATTCTTACATACAATTACATTATTTTTTTACATACAATTACCCATTTATACAGTTGGGTTTTTACTGGAGCAATCTAGGTAAAGTACCTTGCTCAAGGGTACAGCAGCAGTGTCCCCCACCTGGGATTGAACTCACGACCCTCCGGGCAAGAGTTCAGAGCCCTAACCTCTACTCTACACTGCTGCCTAATTAGTTGCTTAACAGCTGTAAAGAATGGACTGAAAAGGTAGGGAAAATGTCACACTCCAGGTGAAATGACCAACAAGATCTATGAAAAGATTGTGCTATAAAACCACTTTAAGTTATTTCTATTTACTTTATTACAATTAAAACTGGTGTTTTTTTTAACCTTTCATGATACACTGTGCTCTGAAAACATTAAGACTTGACCCACGTTCCCCTACACACCTATAATGTAACTGAATTCCCAGCAGCTGTGCCTGTCAATGCTGTTTCTGAGAACAGAAAAGCTATTTCTATTACTCAATCAAGCACGTGATGCAAAACATATTCAATTAGTTTGACAAAATTCAAACGTTATCCTTAACTTCACTCTAGCCCTGTAAAGCAGCACTTCTGCTCCCTTCAATAACAATCGTCTTTTTCAAATCCTTCGCATAACTAAATCATGATGGTAGTTGTGGAATGTCAGCAGCCTGCTCTAACAGATGTAGCCACACACGCTGGCCAAGTGATACAATGCTACAGCTATCTGAAGAATGATAAAGGTATCTGAATCAACAACCTTGGATGAACCATGAAAATGTCTGCGGGTTTATAAAAACAAATTAGCGGCTCATGACAAATAAGACATTAAATAAGATTTTTTATTATTTTTTTTTTTTTTAAACAGGACAGACAGGCACTATAATGCCTGTGGGTACAAACATTGCTGTGGCATTTAAACCGTGAAGAATTAATAATGGGCTGTGTGCACTGCAATAAATGCTACCCTGCATCTGTTCGATCAAAGTTTTTGGGGAATGTATCACAAATGAAATATTTCATTACCTCAGCCAATAAAAGGGAAGCAGTCAGGCTGTAATATCAGACAGAAGAAAAACTGGCCAACTGAAATCAATCAATAAAGAATGAAAGCAAATATGGGGAATTTTGGCACATTTTTTTAACCCAAAAAAGTTTGATATACTGCATATATTGTCTGTGATATCCAAAAAGCAAACTAAACTTGTTTTATATTGATATCATATCAATATTATATGTGGTTATTCTTTTGCACAGATTTCAAAGTAGTTTTTTTTTGGAAGTTATGCCCATTTTTACAGTTCATCTTTGATGCTCTAATGTTTCAGCATCTATATTAGGAACTGCTGTTTTTATACAGTAAACATTCATTTACCCCAGCTCCTCTGGTGATGCACACACTGCACTGCCCTTTTCACAAAGCCACCCAACCTTATTAACACTGACAATTTCTTCTGATTTACAAAGCTGGTTCCAGCAGTTTTAAGATCAAATGAATCTCCCTAGTGAATATTTAATTAGGATTAGTGTTATCTGATTGCTAAAACCAATCGACATGTTTCTACTGCATTTTTTTTTTATTCCAAACCTTTAGGCTAGCAACTACCCTAAGAAGAGCTGTATCTATCTTTAAGCTTACTGTAACCTCTTCAGTTCATAATAAGTACAGTGTAAACATTTTTTACATTTGTATTATACTTTCAAAACTACACAATATGTAAAAAATATCATGATTGTATTTATTCCCATGTCATTTACCTCACTTTTGTATGTGTTAAGTTTATTAAAGGTATTTTATTATTTATTATAACAAATATTTAAAGATGTTAACATGTGGAATTTAGTTAGCTGTGCTAAGTGTGTGCATCAACATATTATTTTCTCTATTAAGAGTCAACGTGGCAGAAATAAATGCACTATACTATTGTGAATGTGAAAAGCAAATCAATGAGATGACAGTTACATGGCACTAAAACAGGTTTTAAGTAAAGCTGTCGTTAACCCCAATTTTAAGACAAAACACCTATGGATTATGACATCTGCTAACACAAAGATCAAGACACAGCTAGCATTATAAACAAGATCAAAACAGACATACGACAAACTTTAACACTCTTTAATGTGAGCCTATAGTTGTGTTTATTAAGTATTCAAGCATTTTTCTCTAGAAAGTTCAGTGTCGTTGAACAGGTTTACATCCCATAACTTTGTGTCACCTGTAGGGGTCAGCATATCTAAAACAAAAGTGCCTTGCCTAATTCTGCACCATCTGCTGCAAAAGCATTGTTCAACTGAAATTCTAACCTGTAAAATCAGTGCGTAACATCACCCAGAGAGAGGTCTAGTAGTAGAAGTGATTGCGGTAGCTTCATGAAAATAAACACAAATAAATGTTGTTCCATTAGCTTTTTTCCCCACCCAGTATAATATAGCAGAGATGGAAAGAAGGCCCATTGCATAGCAGTTTGATCAATTCCTGGTTGTACTATGAGTTAATAAGACACACCTGAGCTTGTTACCTATGCACTGGGGCTAATCAAACTCGAAGTAAAACCTGGAAAGGGTGAAACTACTATGCAATAGGACTCGTACTTTCATCCCTGTATAGAAACTCCAGTTCTAATAGACTTTTTAATTTAATTTGAACTTTTTTTCATTTTTTCTTATTAAAAATACTCAAATACTTAAGGTGCTTTCACCTGGGTTAATGAAAATGATTTAAAAGCCTTGGTTATTACCCCTGAAGAGTTTGATAGTATGAAGAGCAAGGAGCTCAGTCAGCAGTATCTAAACTAAGGGTTTCTAGGAAGCACACATATATGGTCACTCTCCAGATAAGAACTGGGACTGCTGTCAGTTTCAGGAGAGGCCTGTCTGCAGCCACTGGAGCTACTCTAATGTCTGATAACACCCCAAAGAACACTTTCCAACCCTGGAGTCAGGTATCCACAAGGCATGGAACCATAAAATATGATTGATTTGCAATACAATCAATATCTACACCTTTCTTTTCCCTGCCCTGAATCTCTAAGCTGGCATACACAGTATGTTGGTGTACAATAGTCCCAACGTTTAGAATTTATTCCCCCCTATTTATTGTGAAGTTGAACGTTTAATTTCGAATACTTTTGTCTTTACTTTGAAAAGTCTCTGAAACCTTATTGGTCTGTACTTTGTTTGCTGGACTGACAATGAGTTACCCTTTATATTTGGTACATCACCTAACCCTTGTAGTACCATATTGCTTTACTGAAACTACAGGGACATTTAGATGTATCCCCAATGCTCTCCAAGATGGACAGAGGAAACGTATTCCAAGGGGAGGATTGCTCTATAGTGCTGGTGCTTTAGAAATGTTGAAAGGTTAATGCAAACCTAAACCCTGAGAAGCTACTGAATCTTATTAAGGGTTAGGAATGGCTTTTCAAATCGTATAACACAATTTCACAGTAAGCAGAAATATATTTCAATGCATACTGTTTCACCCCCCACTTCTGTGTGTAAAGCACTGAAGCTTCAGAATAATCAATTTACCTATTTCAAAACATAACTAAAATCTATTGTTAATGTAAATCATATTTATTATTATTTTTTTTTTAAATATTGATTTATTCTACTATATGTGTGCACCATCTAGTGGCTGGTCGGGTAAATGTAAATCAATGTTCTTTTGTATTATGTTGCAAAAACTCTAAAATACAAATGGTTAGTGAAGTAGTTAAACACATATTGATTTACATAATTAACAAATAATAAAGAACAAGTAATATAATCTATTACGGACCGTACAATACTTCTGGTGCAAATATAGGGTGACCAGAGCTCCAAAGCTTAGAACCAGGACACATTGGCTAAACATAATTTTAAAACTATACATTTTTCTTTTTAAAAATACTTATTTTAATAGAGTGCTTTTATCACTGTTACTGTTTTCACATTAAACTAACAGACTCTCTCGGATTGCTGCACAACCTCTGCACCTTCCCTTTCCAATTCGTTGTCAGGTTAACCACATGTTGTAACAATAGTGTAGCTTTAGAAAGACACCAACTGCCGGGTCAAGAATGAAGCAAGGACAAAATGGAATTGCTCTTTGAATCCTTTGTTGAGCCTCAATGAGGAAGCAGCTCTACAGTCACAAGCAACACACAGTGGCATCAAAGGGAGAGCACAAGCACACAAACATAGCTGGAGAGAGCATAGCCCACTACATGAACATAAAACAACACCAACAAACACAAACTCAACACAGAACACACACAACAGCAAGACAAGACAATTAACTGCAATTAGCAATCATTAACACAAACCCCAAAACACGCCTGCAAACAACACTACTTCCCTGATTCCCAGAATTCCTAAACAGCTGTTTACATGTGGTCGGGGCTTGTTTGACTGCTGGGTCAGCTACATCTTCTGTGCAGTGAGTGCACTGTCTGACTCGCTAAAACAATATGTATTTCTATTTTTTATCTTTCATGTCTAGCATACTTTAATTTAGTATAGTGACCTATATGAAAAATATTATTGTGAACCATATTTTAATTCGAGAGTATTATTATTTGTTTATTTAGCAGACGCCTTTATCCAAGGCGACTTACAGAGACTAGGTTGTGTGAACTATGCATCAGCTGCAGAGTCACTTACAATTAAGTCTCACCCGAAAGACGGAGCACAAGGAGGTTAAGTGACTTGCTCAGGGTCACACAATGAGTCAGTGGCTGAGGTGGGATTTGAACCGGGGACCTCCTGGTTTCAAGCCCTTTTCTTTAACCACTGGACCACACAGCCTCCTTGAGTAATTAACATAAGGAGTGCTATCTTGAAACCAGGGCCTTTAGGTTTTGGGGGAAGATGTCGGGACACCGGGACTTCTGGTCAATCTATTCTAGAAATACTTTCCCACTTGTGCTGACATCATATTCCTCCGATAGACAAGGACCAATCAAAACACGAGACTGTTATGCGGTTCCATCACAAAAACCGGGCCTGTGTCATACCTCCTCCTGTGGTTTCTCAGGCTGCTGTTGCAAAGAAAGTTGACATGATTTCATTCTTTTTTGTTTCATGTAGGAATAAAAACAGTGATTAATTTTATTTGGGAATAAAAAAAAAAATGGACCCATATTTTAAATGATGGATTTAACATTTACTCATAATATGATGTGATTTCAATCATTCATTGTATAATACGTTTACAATAAACATATATGCAGTCAAAAAATATTTAGCAAATAAAAGGATAGTATGCAATGCTTTTTGTGTGTGTAACACTATGTCTGGAGTTTGGTTTTGTTTTCAGTAATTTTTTATTACATTTGCTTCAACACAAATAAAAACTTTGTGAAAACCTAGTTTAAGAAAGCTGCATGATATCTGTAGTTATGTAAGGCCAAATAGGAACTCAGATAGAAACATTTAGATATACCCTCCTGCATATTAATATTAATTAGGTTATTTGCATTTGGAAGGGGAATTTCTCTGGCTTAAAGAAAACTACAGTACATGGGAACCCACACTACCTGAAAGGTACTACCAAAATAGTGTGAGAAAAAGGTGAGACTTATTTTTATGTTTCCATGGAAACCAGGACAGTGAATGCAAATACAACTGTAATGACAAATATCAGGGAAAATAAGCTATGCATTATTATTTAGTTTTTAAAGAAAACAAACATACAATACTTAACCATAAAACTGACTGGTGGTAATAAAGAGGCCCAGAGGAGGTCCTCATGGTGAGATGGCCTCAATGGTGGAGTCTACTGCATGTTTCTATTTGATGAAGAATAACATTTATTGAGGACTGTGGTCTTTTGATATACTTTTCTACTTGCAATGGTCCCAGAAATATAACGTTTCTTCTCTTGTTTCAGGCCTTTTGAGCAACTGCGACGGACAGCTGAAAGCTGAAGTTGCACAGATGGCAGCTTATTATGAGCATCGTTTGCAGCTGGGCAACAAAGCTATTTATCACTTGGAAGCATTTGTTACCAAATGTATGGCTATTTATAAGAAATGGATGTAGGATGACCTTGAGACCATGATGTTCTGAAATGTACTGTTTGAACAACACAAATACACAAACAAAAAATAATAACATCTATTAATCTTCATATTCCTTCTCTATCCTTATGTCTATTGTATTGTCTGTACTCAGTGATGTATTAAGCAGTTAGGATATTAGTCAGGGGGACAAACTGGGTATTGTACAGATAGATCACACCTAAGGGGTAAAAGAAGACAACCTATTTTGCATTATTTTTCAACTGTATAGTATGTATGCTAGGCATGCTGGCATCTCGAAATATTTTATTTTATTACATTTTTCATGGGATATGATGAACAACTAAAATTCGTCTGTTTTGCACCACACAAGAATGTGTGTAAATATATTACTGGTATCTACAACCCAAACATCTTGGGGAAAATAAATAAATGTCCCTGTATTCTAGTCCAGTATAATAATTTTACGTATATAATGCATTTGCTAATTATAAATGGTAAGTTTACATTTACGATATATATACACACATACAGTATGTTACACTAAATTGCCGATTTCAGACATTGCTAAGGAGCTGCTTATCCAATATAGATAAACTTCTGTAACTGGGGCACTAAGACCCTGGGGATGAGGTTATAGAATGTTGAAGATTTTCAAAATCTCCTCCTAAACTGTCAACTTTTTGCTAGCCATTCACAAAGGTAGGTCATCTCCTAATAAATAAATAAATAAATAAATAAATAATAATAATGTGATAGATTTAAATTGTATTTTTAAACTTTATTATTAATAGAAAATGTATTTTTATATGTATTAAACACTGAAAAAAATGTTTTCATTCTTTTCAAATTTGGTTATGTTCAGATCGCAAAATGGTTATTTTTTTCGATGTTGAGTCGATGTTGTGTTTGATATGTATCAACAGAACTCTATCAAAAGTGGGACAAGAGCTCAACGCAGCACAACTCTTTGCAAGATTAACACCATTGTAAAGAGTAGAGAAGTGGAACAGCTTCATTGAACTGGATGAAAACAAGGCAAATTTCTTTCAAATGACCTTGAGCAAAAGGATCACAATGATGGCCATGAAGTTGTAGTTGGTGGAGGATTTGATAGTCCTGAAAAGGTGATATCAATAGCTGGACGTGACGTCACTCACCTTGAAACTATGCATGAGGAAGCATATACCCAGATCCTCTTGGATGCAGCTGATGCAGCAGCTAACAGGTACCAGAGATACTGATGTGCTGGTATTATTAACTGTATTTGCACAGCGTCTGAGTAAAGAAATCTGGATGAAAGCTGGGACAGCCAAAAAACCACGCTAAATCAAAGTTCATGAAATTAAATTGAGAAGTGAAATTCTAGATGGCCTACTGGCATACCATGCCATCACGAGCTGTGACAGACGTGGGCAAAAATACCTCATGGAAGGTGTTCCAGCAAAGCCCTCACCTTGTTAATCAGTTAGGTGAGGATGAAGTACCTGGTCCTGACATCCTGTCCTCAGCTGAAGAGTTTGTGTGTAGGTTGTATGAACCATACACATCATGCAGCTCCATTCATTTGGTTCGCTGTACAATGTTCCGCAGACTCAAGGCAAATGTGGACACCCTACCACCAACCAGAGATGCCTTAATACAACATATCAAGACAGCTCACTATCAGGCCTGGATATGAAAGCAATGTTTTGTTACCCATCCACGGTTAACATCACCACTGAATTGTGGTTGGCACACGGTGGATGACAAGCTTGTCCCTCAACTGATTACTAAGGAACCAGTGCAGGCTAGGTGTCTTGAACTGACCATATGTGGATGCAAACAAACTGGCTATCAGTGAAGCTCCAGGCATTGCGTTTGTCGGAAAAGGGGGATGTACTGTACTGGGCATGTGGATGTGCTTGTTCAGCATGGTGCATGAACTCCTTGGACAGTGTGGAAGTTGTAAGTCATGCGTGAGTAAGTTCATTCATTAATTTATCAATACATTCATGTATTATTATTATTATTATTATTATTATTATTATTATTATTATTATTATTATTTATTTCTTAGCAGACACCCTTATCCAGGGCAACTTACAATCGTAAGCAAATACAATGTACACAGGTTTGCAGTCTGTATAAACCAAGAAAAGCAAATTCCAAAGTGCCAACCACCCTAACATATACTATTAGGGTCTAGTCTATCTAAAAAAAAATGTTTTGCAGCTTTTACCCTCCGATGTGAATGAGTGTCTTATAGGAGGTACTATCTCAATTTGGCCCCCTGACTATGTCTGTCTCTTTCTGTGTATGTGAAAGCCTGTGCTATGATGAGACCCTAGCTCAGCCCTTAGTACTGGTTTAATGACGTTTTTGGTAACTAGTGCTGCTTGCGTAATTCACATGACTTAATTACTTTATTATGCAAGTGTTACGATTCCAGTGCTCACTCACTATTTGACCGTTAGCCAGGAGGAACTGTACTCCTGTCTTCGCAAGGATTACTCCATTGACTGTTCTAAGAATTCACTATGAAATTTGGAGGTGACAATCCATGGTCACATATTCCTACAGATCATTTAAACAATTGATTCAGTGTCTTCCTGGCTGCCCATTATGACACCACCCTGTTGACTGATGTTGTGGTAAGAGCTTTGTCCAATCCCAACATGCATAATAAATAAATAAGACCAGCATTGTTACATTTTTCAGCGGTCCCTCAACATCAGACATTGAGCAAGAAGAAAAATATTTCTTAAGAACATGGTTAGGAACATACATAGTTTTTAATGTACAAAAACAGTGAAGCACATGTTCTGACTACATAAAAGAGCAGCACTTGTTTTTATCTATCTTCACATAACAAAGTTTAATAATACATACTTTTACAAAAGCCTTTCTGATTTGTAAACTGAATTTAATAAACACATGTCTACAGAGAAAATGGAGAAAGCATCCCAATGGGAATTTGGTCTTTTTAAAAGCATTTTTACTATTATTTTTACTTTAGTAAATGTAACATGTTTTCACAGAACAACCGTTCTTTCGGGCCACTATCAGTCACCTACCTGAAAACACAAGGTAGCCGATTTGTGTTTCCATCGTTGGTTGTTTACTCTACCATTAGAGCTATGTACTTGGCTTCCTGTACTACTTCTGCTTTTATTCGTTCTAAATCTTGTTAGAGGTACCCGAGAATACTGTCGCTATTGACAAGCGATTGCTTAACATGTTGTCATAGTCAGAAATCTGAGAAAGTAATTCAAAATAATTACCTCTATTTGAGGAATTGGAGCCCTCATTGTGCCCTCTGAATGCCAGTTCTTGCTTGCCAAGGTAAACAACAGAATCAATCAAGCGTTTAAGAACCTGTGACAAAGTGGTAATTAGTAGCAGGTGTATAGCAGGTGCAGTGCGGATGCAGTAATTCCAATAACAAACAGACAACAAAGTACGGGTGAAATGAGGGTTTTAATGATTAGAAATCCAATTGTCTGATGACCAGCCAGAAAACAATAATGAGCTGGCAATACACAGCAATGTGTATTGCACAGTAATGAAAAAGGATTGCAGTCCCGCAAACAACAAACACGGTACAAAACACACACAATTAAAAACACATGATCACAGGTCCAAAGTGAGTGCTCTCAGTGCTTGTGGTGAAGTACAATATATTACGTGCTATTGGTGAAAAACAAGTGTTGTGGTGATCCGAAATGTAATGACCCGAAACACACCTCAAAGTTGTGCAAGAACTATCTGGCGAAGAAGGAAAGTGAAGGACAACTCAATCTAATGACCTGGCCTGCCCAGTCTCCAGACCTCAATCTCATAGAACTTGTATGGGACGAACTGGACAGAAGAGTCAAAGCAAAGCTACCCACAAGTGCCCTACATCTCTGGGAATTCCTGCAGAAGAGCTGGGAAGACATGTCGGGTGATTTCCTGCTGAAACTTGTTAACCGAATGCCTCGTGTTTGTGAGGCTGTTATTAAGGCAAAGGGTGGCTATTTTGAGGAATCCAATTTTCAATTTTCTTGAACATTGCTTTGATACTCCTTATGTTTTGTTTTGTACATTGTAACATGTGTTTTCATTTTCAAGTGTGTACAGAAACGTATACGACGTAAAACATTGTCAATTATGAAAAAAACCTAGTTTCCAGCAAGTGTACTCAAACTTTTGACTGGTACTGTATATATATATATATATATATATATATATATATATATATATATATATATATATATATATGCCTACAAGTTGAATGCATAACATAGATTTCCATTTACCAAAAAATACACAGGTAATCAACATTATCAATAAATCAGTAAGACTTGTTGTGAATGTGACAGGGGTTAAATTAGGTGCAATCCTTATTTTTCCATTTTAAACGTGATTAAATGTGTTTGTCTCTAGACTGATGTGATCTGGGGGAACGCTAATCAAGGTTTATCAACGTTTATATTTATGTAGTGTAAACTAGATAACTCGATCCGCCATTCAGAAGAAGCTTCTTTTTTTTTTTTTTTTTACATGGGATATAAACAGAAAAACTGTGTCATGCAAGGTATAGCAAAGTTAGTTTTTGAAAAAACCACGATGTTAAACAAAACAGAGCACAGAAATGACACGTTTGCATTGTCATTGAGACACTAATGACTCAATAATCATCAATTGAATTTGTAACGGGGAGGAGAAAAATCAGACAAAAACAACGGCAATCAGATACCCTTACTTCCATAGAAAAGCATGCGCACCGCAAAGCAGTCTGCACATTGGGCGACACTTAACATGTGACAGTGCGTCATGATGATGTCACAAATAATCATGTGACCGACAAAAATGCATTTTGTCACAAAAGAATGAGAATTTCGTCCGACAGAATGGTATTTTGTGCACAGAATGAGCATTTTGTCCCACAAAATGGTATTTTGTGCACATAATCAGCTTTTTGTCCCACAGAATAGCATGTTGTGCACAGAATGAGCACTTTGTCCCATATAATGGTATTTTCTGCACATAATTAGCATTTTGTTTCATAAAATGTGTATTTTGTACCACAGAATGAGCATTTTGTCCCACAGGATGAGCATTTTGTCCCACAGAATGGTATTTTGTGCACGGAATTAGCATTTTGTCCCACAAAATGTGTATTCAGTCCCACAGAATGTGTATTTTGTGCACAGAATTACTATTTTCTCGCACAGAATGCGCATTTGTGGCAAATCGTGTTTTTTTTTTTTTCTGGTACCTGGTTGCATTTTTCTAACAACTATTTTGCAAAACAACTACCGGTACTTGGCGGTTTGTATGAAACTGAAGGTCTTGTTTGCGTGAGGTTTCTGGAAAATCACATTCAGCGAAAATGAGGCCACGCACAATGATCAATTTTTCAGATTAATATCAAAAAATGTAGCTCGTTATCAGCAAAACCTATTTGGGGTGGGGTGGAAAAAATAGGGTAGGTCGGGTAACAGGAACCACACATTTTTTTTTATCTGGCCTGAAAACAATAAAACCAATACTTTATGGGGGCTGAGAACAGGAGAGCTTCAACGTGCCAGTGGAATCTGTGCTTAAACTACAATGTGCAAAATAAAATAAACATGCTTTACACAGGTGTTCAAATAAAAAGTAACTAACATTAAATCAAAGGTGATAAATACTGTACAGTATGCTGTCATGGGTTTTCATGTCATGTCAACTTAGAGAAGAAAAAAAAAGTATTTAAAAAAAAAATCTTTGTATTTTGATGGGGTTTTTTTCTGATGTTTTTTTTTTTCTTCAAAACTGTTTAACACATTTACATACGCACCAAGCAAGAACACTTATTAATGCCCATAGCACTGGCGTTCATGAAAAACGGGACAACGAGCCAAAAACAGGATATTAAACTTAAATACTGTACTATATATTATAATAAAAAGGTTTGGACTTACTCCCTCGCCATTCTCGTATAATCCTCATCCAGCTGTTTTTTTTTTCTTTTCATGTGACGCAGTTAGCCTATCTAAACCGAGCACGTTTTTTTTTTTTTTTAACGCGTTTGTTTGTTTGTTTATTCAGACAAAAATACATAACTACAGTAATCCATTTATTAAAAAAACAAAGCAAACTAAACAATGTCCTGTTAAGTTTAGTACTTCACACTCGCTCCAGTGTGTACTGAAGCTGGATTTACTGGCAGTTTAAACAACAGCGGGTCAGCTCAACAAACTAGACCAATAGGCTACAGACAGTAAAATGTCAGTGATTATACAAAGATACGGAGTTGCAGAAATTTCTGTCAATCAACTCACGGTAATTAAAAAAAAAAAAAAAAATTTAAACGGAGGTTGGATCGTCAACTAAACTCAAAATCTGATTGGTTACTACGAATGTCAGCGATTAATCAAGAAAGCGATTGGGTGTAATTTAATGATAGAAACATGGATGTTTCTTTCTACCGCATTTACATAATACGGAAGCCCTGAACCGCTGATGGAAAAAAAAAAAAAAAACACAGATTATCTCGTACATACGTGAAATTTATGACGTACGTACGTGAAACTCACGTATGTAGGAGATAATCTGTGTATGTTTTTTTTTTTTTTTTTTTTTCTTCATCTGCGGTTCAGGGCTTCCGTAACATTACATTTGACCAATGCGAGAAATTAATAGTAAGTTTATTCGGGGTCGTCTGGTCACCCTAACATAAAAAATGCCTAAATAAAGTGACGTGTGTCAGCTGTTACATTTGTAAGCATGTGGTGATAATGCTTTTAAAATATTTTAAACGGCTGGAAGATTTTTTTCGCCCCCAAAGCTTTCAATTGTTCCGTTTATTATATAAATGGATAATGTTCGTTTTCCTATATAATAATACCATAATGTTTAGCTAACTGTGTTGCAAAATTAATTAAGCAGCGTGTTGTTGAACAAGTTAATTAAGATATAAATCATATAGCAATGTGTACTATTCCAAGTGCTAAATACAAATGTGGCGCGGCATATCTTTCTTTTTATAATAATAATAATAATAATAATAATAATAATAATAATAATAATAATAATAATTTATTGATTTTATATAGCACCTTTCGGGGATCACAAAGCACTTTACATACATAAATGACAATAATCCAAAATAATAAGAGCAACAATAAAACATCACTACAGGAAAATTACAAGAATAAACATATAAACAGATTTTAAAAAAACACAGTACTAAAAGCAATTTTAAAAGCTACAGTAAAAGGATGTGTTTTTTTAAAATTATTATTATTAACCTGTCTTCTGTCTTCTGTGATCACTTTACCCTTGTCATTTTTTTTTAAAAATTTTTTTAATAGCGCTGCGAACAATGATCCTGCAGTTTGCACGGTGTGGTAAAATCTGACATGGAACAAAACAGGACACTACGGAACCGTATTATTCTTAATTTCCATGTGAAGCTTATTATTTCGGTCTTATTTTATTTTAAGAGAATGTGAATAAATACACAAATACTACTTTGAGTTTACTTGTTATGTTATACAAGTGCATTCATTGATTGCCGTTTACAGGAATCATTGGTACTTCATTTTTATTGTTTCTTTCATTACGGTCATTCTTATTTCTAATGCAATGCTATGTTTTTATTCTCAGTAAAGGTCACATTTGCACACGTTTCTCAGAATAAACATAATGCAATTGTTTGAAAATCAAACCCGGTGATTTTTCCTCGTGCAGAATTCATTCTAGCAGTGATTTACTAATGATCTGAGAATGCTGATAATTCAACGGCGTCGATTGGCTTGCTAAATACAACTTCAACTAAAACGCTTGAAGCCTCACAGTTTAAATACCCGCGCCTCTAAACCACAAACATATGGCTTGCTTTTTTTTTTTTTAAATTTTTTTTTTTTTTTTGTATAATTGTATTTTGTTGCATTAGCGATGTTACGGAGAGGGCGGGCGATGCTGCCTTTCTTCTTATTGGCCTGGGTCTTGAGGCTCACACAAGCTCTTGCTTCAGCTCATGATCGTCTGCAGGATGAAGCAGCTGCAAATTCTGCAGATCAACAGTGGCAGTCTCATGATCATGTGTTTGCTGAGACTGAATATGAGGCTGCAAACCATGGGTTTTTTGATTTCAGCCAGCATTATAGGTATGATGAGGATGCACTTGAACAGCCTGTCTTTTCCAATCCAAATAGTGATGATTTCAATTCTGATCTGACCAAGTATGCTGTCCCTTTTGTTGCTGACGATTACCCTATGGCTTCAGAATCTGAAGGGGATGTGGAACATGTGCTCTTTACTGACTTGAATAATGACCCTGATGTTGACTTCCCAGAAGTCTTTGCATATGCTGATTTAGTTACTTCACCTAAAGAGAATGTGTCCAATACTCTTGTGACAGAAATGGGTATAGGTGAACTTGGCAATGAAGAGTTTGACACTGACAACTATACATCTGGTACTTATTCTGAAACCCTAGGCTATGATTTTGCTTTGTTTTTAGATCTTGAAAAGGAAGGTAATGATTCTTTGCCTCCTGAAGATGTAGTTAATGGTGACCTTACTGGCATGCATGCTTCTTTTGACCGCTCTGTGCTTACTGATATAAATCAGGAGTTGGATGAAGCTCTTTCTCCAGCTTTCAAGATTACCAGTGCACGCAACTCTCCTGATCTCTCCGGAGGTCACATGTTGCCAAGCAGCATCTATGATGCCTCTATAGGACCCTACGGTGTCTTCAATCTACCCATTAAGAACCCAGGAAACCCTTCTCGCCATAGCACAGTGGCACCGGCAGATAAATCAACAAGTGAAGGAGGGCCGACCACCCTGGTTTCGGCAACTACATGTGGTGTCGCAGACATGACCATCAAATTGTTTGGTGGAAGGTTGACAGACCTCAAAGTGCGAGGTAAGGGTTTTGCTTAGCCTGGTATCTGTTTAATTCTGGAAGAGGCATGGTTATCAAGTATCATTAACTACTTTCTTCACCCCCCCCCAGTCCCCATTATACTTGTTGAAGTAAGCAAGATTGCTCGGAGATGCAGGTACACTGTGTTGGAGAAAAAAGGAGTTGTCATCTTTACAACTGCCTTCAAAGGTTGCAATGTGAAGGCACGGGTAAGATTTAGATTCATAACTTAGTCTGGTGATACTATGCCTTAACACATGAACTTGTTGGCCTTTGTACAGTATAAATGAAACTGAGGAAGCAAATGTCAGTGCACTGCTGTTAAACATTGTAAATATACAACTAATTCAATTTCTTAAATGTTAATCTCTTTTGGGGTAATTGTATTTTATGTTAGAACTAATACTATAGTCCTAACTACAGAGCATCTACTTTAAACTCCATTGGTCTTTATTGAAACTCTCTGCTGTGGTTGAAAGATGCAGTCATACAGATGTTGGCTAGAACATTCCCATTCAACTTGACGTTTTACCTTTGCTTGCAGGGTGGGCAATATGTCTTGACCCTGATGTGGAGAAACCACTATGTGCATATGTCCTGTCCAGTTCCCACACCTGATAGACCTATTACAATCTGTGGTACGAGTAGCATGACCATCACACTCCCAGCAGGACCAATAGAAGCACTTTGTGTAAAAAGTGAGTTGTTCCTGCCTGGTACTAAATGACATCCTACTTTGGAATGTATGGGTGTATTTGCTTTACAATATAGCTTGTTACAACTCCTAACTTGTATTTGAAACTGGTACATGTAGGCTACTTGTTTCAAGCAGTACATGGTCTTGAACATAAGGACTGTAACACCCTTGTCAAAGTACAAGTATTGGCTTGTGTTATGGTCAATCGTGGGATCTGTGTGTAGGATGAAGTAATTGGGTTTTTATTTTTATTTATTTTTGTAAATGCTTGGTAGCAATTCTGAGTAATTGAACACAAGATTTATTCTAGTCTGTTTCCTTACACTGTTAATGTGAGTGGGTGTACCCATTGAAAAAGCTGTGCAATAGAGGAAGATCAGGAGATCTCACTAAATTTCTTCCAATTGTAGATAAATCCAACAAATGGGTATCAATTTACGAAGTTGCTGTTAAATGCAAATATCAACTGTTGAGTGATTCAGAGGGAAGGATCATTTTCACTACTTCCTACAATGGATGTCACGTGAGGAGATTGGTATGTGTATCCTGCTTTCCACCAGTATAGGAAACATTCTGCTCTGTATACAGCCTGCATTGTAACCTAGGAAGAATGGACCAATACAGTGTCACCTGTGTGCCCATACAAAATGATGGTGAAATATAAAATGGGTTTATTTTCATACTTTAAATATTACAACTAGAATAGCCTTCCTACCCGTAGGAACAGGATAATGTGAAGCTTTTAAAACTCCAGAACAACGCCAGTGTTTCTGTTTTGTTTTCTCCCCCTCCTAGATGGGTCGTTATTTCTATAACATCTACTATCGAATGGCTTCAGGGAAGCTAGGACAGGCATTCATGTCTTGTAGGACAGGAATTAATGTTACAGTCCCAACTGAAGAGTCCTTGCCATCAGTGTTTTGTGCCAAGTCTGGCATGATGATCAAATTGCCTAAGGGAAGTCTTAACGCAGTCAAAGTGAGAGGTGAGTAGCATCTATGTTCCTGTGATGGTAATTCTGATAATGTCAACCCTCCCTCCTTACCAATCTTGACCTGTGGAAAGTGACGTTGTAAACCATTCACATCTTCTATTGCATACAGTGTTTGGCTTATTGGCTATAACTGGAGTAATGCATCATTTCTGAATTCTGTAACCATTAGACTTTCTAGTAGTCTCGTGTATTAGGTCCAACACCTTAAGCCTCGAGCGGTCCTTATCTTGTATAATATGTGTTTTATAAAAACTTCCTGTGCCATGAACTTTTCATGTAATTGCTTGTCTTCTGCAGATGGGTTTGGCAAGACAATACCTGTGGATAGTGTTGCCAAGAACTGCAATTATCAACTCTTTCAAATGAAGACTGGACACATCATCTTGATTGCTTCCTTCCAAAGCTGTCAAATTGCATTTGTGGTAAGAATATTAAATCATTACCCCCCCCATCCCCCCTTATAGTAAGTAACGGTGTTCTGAAAAATTTAGCATTCTACATCCCACGTGTTGCTACAACTGTTTAAATAACATACCTGTAATCCGTGGCGGTGCTAGGCATAAGCAGACTAAGCAATTGCTTAGGACCCCAAGCAGGGTGCCTTAATTCGGGTGGATTTTTTAAATTTTAATCATAACTTTTGAATTTGTTAGTATTGTTTGTCTTTTAGAAACAAGCACTGATTCAGACCAGTTCACATCAACCGTCAGAAAACAAATATAAATCGACACGTACATTTGAGACATTGATTTATGTATTTAAAGCTGAGTTTGTCCCACTCCTATCAATTTCTTTATGGATATCTGTGCGAAAAGTCCAATCTATTTGTTACAAAAAGACATGGCTGCCCAGAGACTATCAAGGCACAGCCCAATATCTTAGGGACCGACTAAACTTCTTTGCCCTAATTAAAATTAAATTAAAAAAAAAAAAAAATAGCCTGTGAAGCTGATAGAAAACTTCGTGTTGTGTAATTTTATAAAAATAATTGCTGAGTCTACTGTGGTCAAGCGTGTACTTGTTGTTTTAAATAAATAACTCTGTTTACTGTTTAGAAGCATTTCAAGGCAATTTTCCCTGACAAATGTTTTAAATGATTTTTTTCGATTTTACAGTAGTTTAACTAACCTAGTTTGCCACTTGCCATATTTACTACATATCTTTTAGATTTGAACACTACTTTGCTGTGTGTGTTTCCCTTTTCAAGTCGAAGACGACCACCAACATTATATATGGGATATTCCCTGCCCTTGATGTAGGTAATACTGAGCTCTCTATATCAGAGCTGCCGAAGGCCCTTTCCTGTGATGACGCACTCGGTCCCGCCTACCGAGGGCATTCACCGGAAAATCTCCCTCTTTTTCCTTCTCAAGACGTAAGGTAGGACCTCTGTGTCTAGAACTGAGCATGTTGATAGGAAGAGCCCTCGAGTCGATTCGGGTCAGTTGTAGTTCCCTAGCATTCGTGCTAAAAGCTGGCTTGCCGCTTTCCTGGAATCAACGACTCTTGAAAAGGACAGAGTTTTTTTATCTTTCTGCCTTTCAGCGGGCCCCCCTTGGTGGGCAGCTCTCTTTTTTTTATTTTTTTTTTTTTATTGTCTGTTGTATGTGAGCGGATGTCTGTGCAGTCACCCGCAAGTGAGTTGTCTTTTCCTGAGTTACACAAGTATCCTCCTCGGGGGCCAGGCCTGGCCGTATCCCCGCTGTCGAGTGACCCAGCCGCGCTCCCTTCCTCGGGGCTAGGTACTGCCGTATCCCCGTCTGAGCAGAGCCGCCTGCCGAACCTGACCGCTGCGGTGAGTCGGTTTGTGTGCGTTCGGTGTGCTCTCTTTCCTTCATTCTTAGAAAAGTGTTATTTTTTGCTGAACAAAAAACTTCACCCACCGCGGCTTCGGCCTCTGTCCCCACCGACCACCCCCACCACCCCAGTATACGCTCCGCGCTGACCAGGTGTGTGTGTTGACCACACGGTCTGGGTACGCACTTTGCGTAGCGTCCTCTCCGGTGCTGCAGTACCGCGGCGCACGCATAGCCTGATTCTCTCTTGGCTGCGCAAGTGCGCAACGCAGGCTGCGTATTATCCAACTCCAGCGTAGGAGTATAGCGTAACATGGTACTTGGTGTGTCCCCCAGTACACAGTGTACGCAGAGCGATATTCACATTGCACATACTGCGCAGGTGCTCGTTACTCCTTCCTAGTCAAAGTTACGCACAGTGCGCAGGAGGAGGGTTACTACTCGAGATACTTTCTGATACCCAAAAGAGATGGAGGGGTTCACCCCATCTTAGATCTGAGGCTCCTGAACGGGTTTCTGAAAGAAAGAAGGTTCCAAATGCTGACACACCGTCGCATCCTCCAGTCTGTCTGGCCGGGCGACTGGTTCACAACTGTGGACTTACGGGATGCATACTTTCATATTCACATTCGTCCAGAGCACAGGAAGTATCTGCGCATTTTCTGGCTACTCGCTTTCTTAAAGGCGCATAGAGATTACATCCCCCTTGGAGGACTGTTCTTCCTGAGTGGAGTCTTAATATTGTCCTGGAGG
Organism: Acipenser oxyrinchus oxyrinchus; assembly: GCA_030684275.1. NCBI lineage: Eukaryota > Metazoa > Chordata > Actinopteri > Acipenseriformes > Acipenseridae > Acipenser > Acipenser oxyrinchus. The sequence continues at coordinate 45,385,919 of CM060255.1, read as the reverse complement.
CTCTTACAAAGGCCCCGTTTGAGCCCTTAGATTCCATAGAGCTGAAGTACCTGTCTATGAAGACAGCCTTCCTTTTAACTATCACCTCTGCTAAGCGGATCAGTGAGCTGCCGTTCCTTCTCTCTCGCGACGGCTCTGGTATACATTATCCCAGACATAATGTTTGGTGGTCGTCTTCGACTTGAAAGGGAACGTTAGGTTACCTACCGTAACCCTGGTTCTCTGAAAGAGAAGATGACCACCAACCATGAGGTCGCTTCGGTCGCCCTCACGGGTTCGGCGGAAAAAGAGGGAGATCTTCCGGTGAGTGACGGTTTTATACCCTTGATAGGCGGGACCGAGTGCGTCATCACAGGAAGGGGCCTTCGGCAGCTCTGATATAGAGAGCTCAGTATTACCTACTTCAAGGGCAGGGAATATCCCATCCATAATGTTGTTGGTCGTCTTCTCTTTCAGGGAACCAGGGTTACGGTAGGTAACCTAACGATATGATATTTAAAAATGTGACTTTTCTAGCAGTGATTTACTTATGATCTGAGAATGCTGATAATTCAACGATGTCGATTGGCTTGCTAAATACAACTTCAACTAAAACACTTGAAGCCTCACAGTTTAAATACCCACGCCTCTAAACCACAGACATATGGTTTTTTTTTTTTTTTTTTGTAGTTGTATTTTGTTGCACTAGCGATGTTACGGAGAGGGCGCCGATGCTGCCTTTCTTCTTATTGGCCTGGGTCTTGAGGCTCACACAAGTTCTTGCTTTAGCTCATGATCGCCTGCAGGATGAAGCAGCTGCAAATTCCATGTCAGGAACAGGAAACTTGGATCGTGGAGGGAACTTGAGCTTGTTTACTGATTTAGCCATTCCTTCTGCTATTGATCTTTTGTCTTAACATGATTACTTTTCAACAAATAGAAAAGGTGAACTTTCTGAGATTGATACTGTTGATCTGCAGAATAACCAGCAGTCTCATGATCATGTGTTTGCTGAGACTGAGTCTGATGCTGCAAACCATGGGCTTTTTGATTTCAGCCAGTATTATAGGTATGATGAGAATACATTTGAACAGCCTGTTTTTTCCAGTCCAGATAGTGATGACTTCAATTCTGATCTGACCAAGTATGCTCTCCCTTTTGTTGCTGACGAATACCCTATGGCTTCAGAATCTGAAGGCGATGTGGAACATGCTGTCTTTACTGACTTGAATAATGACCCTGATGTTGACTTCCCAGAAGTCTTTGCATATGCTGATTTAGTTACTTCACCTAAAGAGAATGTGTCCAATACACTTGTGACAGAAATGGGTATAGGTGAACTTGGCAATGAAGAGTTTGACACTGACAACTACACATTTGGTACTTATTCTGAAACCCTAGGCTATGATTTTGCCTTGTTTTTAGATCTTGAAAAGGAAGGTAATGATTCTTTGCCTCCTGAAGATGTAGTTAATGTTGACCTTACTGGCATGCATGCTTCTTTTGACCGCTCTGTGCTTACTGATATAAATCAGGAGTTGGATGAAGCTCTTTCTCCAGCTTTCAAGATTACCAGTGCACGCAACTCTCCTGATCTCTCCGGAGGTCACATGTTGCCAAGCAGCATCTATGATGCCTCTATAGGACCCTACGGTGTCTTCAATCTACCCATTAAGAACCCAGGAAGCCCTTCTCGCCATAGCACAGTGGCACCGGCAGATAAATCAACAAGTGAAGGAGGGCCGACCACCCTGGTTTCGGCAACTACATGCGGTGTCGCCTTTCTTCTTATTGGCCTGGGTCTTGAGGCTCGCACATCTGGGCTACTTTTTAGGAGGGAATGGCTCGCAGTTTCTTGGTTGCTTTATTCAGCAGTTAATGTAAATACAGCTTTTTGGTAGAAAAACAGGAAAGAAATGCAGAGAAACTTGACAGGCTATTCAAAAGTTGTTTAAACCTGGGGTTCAGCAGTTCCAAAACGAAGAACGTCAAAAGTCATCTGAATTCCACAAAGCAGCAGTAATATTTAACAATGATTTTGTATCTGTGATGCAGCAAACTAAAACACCTGTTTTACATGGAGGATATTCCATAAATGTATTTGCAAATGTTTATCTTCCATTTAAAGAACCAGTCATGCTAAAAGGCTGAGATGTTTGTTTTAAGTTTTCGTCAAAAGTGTGCATACCCCAAATATCCATACATTAGGCTATATAACCTTTTGACGATAACTTTTTTGCTTTGTTAAACAGCTGCAGATGCCGGTGGACGTCAAAGAAACAAGTGTACTATTTGAGTATATCGGTGAGAATAATAAAAAAAAAAGAAAAAAAAAAAAAAAGCAAGCTATCAATTTTATCCATCTGCATCTCCATCCATTCACGTTTCCTTCCATCTGATGATGTAGATATCTTTCTGCTTTGTGTTGATGGCTGATGTGTAATGCTGGCTCCAGGGATCTGCTTATTTTGCTTCCCCTGCACATCAGCACACACAACGGCTGTGATACTGGCTCCGTGGATCAACCACAGTGCGGTCTCCCCAGCACATCAGCATGACAACCGTCTGGATTGAGCTAAGTAAGGTACTTCTCAGGGGTCTTTAAGTGGGCACCTTCCATCTTCAGTGTTTCGTCAAAGAGCTCACGACACCTCAAGAGGGTTCGATGGTGATTCTGGCGTCTCAGCATCACCCTCCCTCCGCCCCCCACTCAACTCAACCCAGCTTACTTACCCGCACATCAGCATTACTACATAAACAACAAATTTACTTCTTATTCAAGGTCAAATTCTTCACATAACAAATGGGTCAGGAACCGCTATGTTGTGTCAAACACTGTCTAAAAGAATAACCATTTTCTCGTAGACTGCAAGATAAGTATATATTTAAGATGAGTCTCGACACGACACTATTGTTTGTAATACCACTCTGCCTCTTCCGTCTTTGTGGTTTGGGGAGGGGAAAACTCGTCAAACCTTCAGTGGTCGTTCTGACGTCACCGAGCACGTATTGTAATTTAGATTGTATGCGCGCGCATTCGGACCTAAGCCGGCTCGGGGTACACCAGGAGTGTAAACGCTACGTGAAAAATGATAATCTCACCAGTTGGGCCTGAGTCGGTTTAGGCCCTTTATGAAAAAAGGTTTGAGTTCACATGATGAAATAAGGTAGACTTGTTATGTTAAGTGAACTGTATTTCTTTTACGCATTTACTAATTATTATATATATATTCATTCATTTTTGTTGTATTGGTTACATAAATAAATTTCATGCGCACAGAGATATAGGAACAGTATTTCAGAAGCTGTGTGTTTTACGCTACGTGGCCAGTGTGAAATCCTCCAGAAGATGTACAGCGTTGTAAACGATGAATGTTCCGCTGACGCTTTTGATGTGAAAAGCCCTTTATTGTAATCTACATACTTGAACATGCTGCTTACAGGATGTAACTCGCATAGCAGGCGCATGCCGAGCTGACGTTTTTTGTTGTGATCAGTGGGCTCTTGTGATCAACATCAAGCTACCATTTTGAGAAGCGCTTTGAAACCTACTTTAAAGTTCTTGAAGTGTGAAGTTGTCTGGATGCTTACCATGAAAAGAGAAATTACAGGTATGTTATTTAAACAGTTGTAGCAACAGGTGGAGATGTGTAATGCTGTATTTTCCATGAATATTAAATATTGCTGTATACTTCCAGCAAAGTACTTCAGTACAAGCAATAATGAATATGCAAATAACTACATTTCCTTAAAAAAACATTCTAATACTTGAATAGAATTTTATAGTGGTAGCCAAGTGTTTGGGTGGTTCACTGATGCATAAGCTTAGATGGGCCAAATGGCCTCTCCTCCTTTGCAATTGTCTAATGCATGCTTTAATACTTTGCCGCTGTCTCATCCTTCTCCTCTTGTACATCTAGAATGGAAACTATGTCCTGGCCATTATCTATACACCTTATTCTGGAGACTTTATATCAGTGCAGATAGAATGCCCTACCAATGGACAACCAACAAAACCCCCTCCCTCTACAAAACCCATTCCTCCAACTTCTGTCTGCGGAGCTTCCAGCATGATGGTGGAGCTGCCTGAGGGACCTCTGGAACAAGTCAAGATAATGAGTGAGGATTTATTATTATTATTTTTTAAACCAAGTGCCTTATGATAATCTCATGGAAACTTGTCTACTTTGTAGATAACTCTAATGGGCTATGGGTAGCTGTAAAGGATGTCCCAAAGAACTGCAACTACACACTGACGAAGGAAAGAGGAAGAAACCTCTTCATAACCTCCTACAAGGCCTGTCATGTCTGGATACTGGTAATGACTAACCCCAATTGATCTGGGAAATGAGATGTAAATAAGTAGGGCCCATAATATTGGGTTCCATGTTCTGTGCATATTTAACGAAGAAAGGCATTAAGATTATGGAGGCTTTTTAATGGTCAACTTGTCTTTAGATTTTATTTAAGCATCCAGATCTGTTGTAATGCCAATGAAAGAATAATCAATGCTGGGTGATTTGACTTGTTGTTTATGATTCACAGTGTGGTACAATGCATCAGATTGATTCTGGTGTTGTAACCTGAAATATCGGGCCTTCTAAATTCTGCCTAATTCTGCTAGTTCCTGTCTGCTTGACTCTATGACTTGGTTGGTGTAGGCTACGTGTTCTTCCTCTCCTTGCTCTAGACTAAAAACTATGTCTTGAATATACACTACATGAGGATGGGAAGTGCATTCTTTGTGAATATGAGATGCCCAGTAACAGAAACCACTACAGGAAAGTCAACAAAACCTGCTGTAGTCTGCAGAAACACCAGCATGATGGTGGAACTGCCTGAGGGATCTCTGAAGCCAGTGCAGGTCATTGGTGAGTTGGATAGTGATGGAACAAATCCTTTTGAGGGTGGAGACTGATCAATATAGAACACTTCTCACAGAAACCTTTGTTTTTAGATGAAAACAGGCCAGTGGCTATCAGTGATGCACTCCTGAAATGTGGGTATCTCGTGGTAGAGAGAGGAGGAAAGATCATCTTTACAGCTGTTTATGCAGCCTGTGATGTAAAGATTGTGGTAAGGCACGGTTTAATTGAACTTAATTATATATAGGGGTATTCATTTCTAAATGTCCCAAACAGTATAATTGTTAGAAGGAGCAGCAGTCGAGTTATTTCATACCTCAAATAGTACTCTGTGTATTTTATCTCAGAGCCAGCTGCCCAATGTTTCGATATGTTGTACATATCTTTCTCAAGGGAGCATGTGTTTGAATAAAAACATTGGAGGTATTTATAGGTTTTTGATGGCATGACAACTACTTTGTTATTTATACTCAAATCCATGATTTATTCTTACATGATGTAATGGTGTTCTATATATTAAACTAGTTTATAAATATATGTATGAACAAGAAAGGTCATTTGTACACTTACAATGCTTGATATTGATGAGGTGCTGACCCTGTATAAGGTAATTTACATGTAATGAAAGTAGAGTCTCTATGGCAGTGTAAAAGTTCAAAACTCTTTCAGCCAAACTTTCAGTTTAGATGGCTTACCAAAAGAGTTTCTGTAGAGTCATTCATGGTTGCACTCTTGTTATCTTACTTCAAAGGGATTAATTATTTAACTCCTGCCTTTTTTTTTTTTTTTTTTTTTTTTTTAATTCTTCAAAAAATATATTTTTTGAATTTAAAAACATGATTATAAAAACAAACGTGTTTTGACACTACTGTGTCTTCATAAAGATGTAAACCTGATGAACACACGGTAGTGTCGAAACACATGGTTTGTTTTTAAATTAATAAAGGTTTTTTTGAAGAAAATAAAAACAGCAGGAGTTAAATAATTCATCCCTTTGAAGCAAGATGACAAGAGTGCGACCATGAATTTTTATTTTTATTCATTTATTTCTTAGCAGACACCATTATATATATATATATATATATATATATATATATATATATATATATATATATATATATATATATATATATATATATATATATATATATATATATATATATATATACAGTACTGTGCAAAAGTTTTAGGCAGGTGTGAAAAAATGCTGTAAAGTAAGAATGCTTTCAAAAATAGACATGTTAATAGATTATATTTATCAATTAACTAAATGCAAAGTGAGTGAACAGAAGAAAAATCTAAATCAAATCCATATTTGGTGTGACCACCCTTTGCCTTCAAAACAGCATCAAGCATCAATTCTTCTAGGTACACTTGCACACAGTTTTTGAAGGAACTCGGCAGGTAGGTTGGCCCAAACATCTTGGAGAACTAACCACAGTTCTTCTGTGGATATAGGCAGCCTCAGTTGCTTCTCTCTCTTCATGTAATCCCAGACAGACTCGATGATGTTGAGATCAGGGCTCTGTGGGGGCCATACCATCACTTCCAGGACTCCTTGTTCTTCTTTACGCTGAAGATAGTTCTTAATGACTTTCGCTGTATGTTTGGGGTCATTGTCATGCTGCAGAATAAATTTGGGGCCAATCAGATGCCTCCCTGATGGTATTGCATGATGGATAAGTATCTGCCTGTACTTCTCAGCATTGAGGAGACCATTAATTCTGACCAAATCCCCAACTCCATTTGCAGAAATGCAGCCCCAAACTTGCAAGGAACCTCCACCATGCTTCACTGTTGCCTGCAGACACTCATTTGTGTACGCTCTCCAGCCCTTCGGCGAACAAACTGCCTTCTGCTACAGCCAAATATTTCAAATTTTGACTCATCACTCCAGAGCACCTGCTGCCATTTTTCTGCACCCCAGTTCCTGTGTTTTCGTGCATAGTTGAGTCGCTTGGCCTTGTTTCCACGTCGGAGGTATGGCTTTTGGCCGCAAGTCTTCCATGAAGGCCACTTCTGACCAGACTTCTCCGGACAGTAGATGGGTGTACCAGGGTCCCACTGCTTTCTGCCAGTTCTGAGCCGATGGCACTGCTGGACATCTTCCGATTGCGAAGGGAAGTAAGCATGATGTGTCTTTCATCTGCTGCAGTAAGTTTCCTTGGCCGACCACTGCGTCTACGGTCCTCAACGTTGCCCGTTTCTTTGTGCTTCTTCAAAAGAGCTTGGACAGCACATCTGGAAACCCCTGTCTGCCTTGAAATTTCTGCCTAGGAGAGACCTTGCTGATGCAGTATAACTACCTTGTGTCTTGTTGCTGTGCTCAGTCTTGCCATGGTGTATGACTTTTGACAGTAAACTGTCTTCAGCAACCTCACCTTGTTAGCTGAGTTTGGCTGTTCCTCACCCAGTTTTATTCCTCCTACACAGCTGTTTCTGTTTCAGTTAATGATTGTGTTTCAACCTACATATTGAATTGATGATCATTAGCACCTGTTTGGTATAATTGTTTAATCATACACCTGACTATATGCCTACAAAATCCCTGACTTTGTGCAAGTGTACCTAGAAGAATTGATGCTGTTTTGAAGGCAAAGGGTGGTCACACCAAATATGGATTTGATTTAGATTTTTCTTCTGTTCACTCACTTTGCATTTAGTTCATTGATAAATATAATCTATTAACATGTCTATTTTTGAAAGCATTCTTACTTTACAGCATTTTTTCACACCTGCCTAAAACTTTTGCACAGTACTGTGTGTATATATATATATATATATATATATATATATATATATACACACATACACACATTTTATATATATATATATATATATATATATATATATATATAATGTCTTGGGATATGTGCTGATTCCACAATGTAGAAGTGGAATACAGTCCTTCCAGTCTTCAACTAGTTCTGTCCCTTTACTTTTTTTCAGGATGAAAATTACATCTTGACCTTGCTCTACACAACCACTGCTGGTAAACGAGAGTATGTGCACATGAGATGTCCAAGAAAGGCCCCTACAACCACTAATACGAAGCCAACAAAGAATACTAGAACCAGTGCTGGGGAATCAACCAGGAGAGCTAGAAGAAGTGCTGGGAATGCAACCAAGCCGACCAGCAGTGGCTCTGGGGATGCAACCAAGACCCCACCCAGGGGCTCTGGGGATGCAACCAAGACCCCACCCAGGGACTCTGGGGATGCAACCAAGGACCCACCCAGGGACTCTGGGGATGCAACCAAGACCCCACCCAGGGACTCTGGGATGCAACCAAGACCCACCCAGGGACTCTGGGGATGCAACCAAGACCCCACCAGGGACTCTGGGGATGCAACCAAGACCCCACCAGGGCTCTGGGGATGCAACCAAGACGACACCCAGGGGCTCTGGGGATGCAACCAAGCGACACGAAGGGGCTCTGGGGATGCAACCAGACACACGAGGGCTCTGGGGATGCAACCAAGACCCCACGCAGGGACTCTGGGGATGCAACCAAGACGACACGAAGGGGCTCTGGGGATGCAACCAAGACCACACGCAGGGGCTCTGGGGATGCAACCAAGACCCCACCCAGGGACTCTGGGGATGCAACCAAGACCCCACCCAGGGACTCTGGGGATGCAACCAAGACCCCACCCAGGGACTCTGGGGATGCAACCAAGACCCCACCCAGGGACTCTGGGGATGCAACCAAGACCCCACCCAGGGACTCTGGGGATGCAACCAAGACCCCACCCAGGGACTCTGGGGATGCAACCAAGACCCCACCCAGGGACTCTGGGGATGCAACCAAGACCCCACCCAGGGACTCTGGGGATGCAACCAAGACCCCACCCAGGGACTCTGGGGATGCAACCAAGACCCCACCCAGGGACTCTGGGGATGCAACCAAGACCCCACCCAGGGACTCTGGGGATGCAACCAAGACCCCACCCAGGGACTCTGGGGATGCAACCAAGACCCCACCCAGGGACTCTGGGGATGCAACCAAGACCCCACCCAGGGACTCTGGGGATGCAACCAAGACCCCACCCAGGGACTCTGGGGATGCAACCAAGACCCCACCCAGGGACTCTGGGGATGCAACCAAGACCCCACGCAGGGACTCTGGGGATGCAACCAAGACCCCACCCAGGGACTCTGGGGATGCAACCAAGACCCCACCCAGGGACTCTGGGGATGCAACCAAGACCCCACCCAGGGACTCTGGGGATGCAACCAAGACCCCACCCAGGGACTCTGGGGATGCAACCAAGACCCCACGCAGTGGCTCTGGGGATGCAACCAAGACCACACCCAGGGGCTCTGGGGATGCAACCAAGACCACACGCACTGGCTCTGGGGATGCAACCAAGACCCCACCCAGGGACTCTGGGGATGCAACCAAGACCCCACCCAGGGACTCTGGGGATGCAACCAAGACCCCACCCAGGGACTCTGGGGATGCAACCAAGACCCCACCCAGGGACTCTGGGATGCTACCAAGACCCCACCCAGGGACTCTGGGGATGCAACCAAGACCCCACCCAGGGACTCTGGGGATGCAACCAAGACCCCACCCAGGGACTCTGGGGATGCAACCAAGACCCCACCCAGGGACTCTGGGGATGCAACCAAGACCCCACCCAGGGGCTCTGGGGATGCAACCAAGACCCCACCCAGTGGCTCTGGGGATGCAACCAAGACCCCACGCAGTGGCTCGGGGGATGCAACCAAGACCCCACCCAGGGACTCTGGGGATGCAACCAAGCCGACCCGCAGTGGCTCTGGGGATGCAACCAAGCCCACACCCAGGGGCTCTGGGGATCCAACCAAAACCACACCCAGGGGCTCTGTGGATGCAACCAAGACCACACGCACTGGCTCTGGGAATGCAACCAAGACCCCACCCAGGGACTCTGGGGATGCAACCAAGACCCCACCCAGGGACTCTGGGGATGCAACCAAGACCCCACCCAGGGACTCTGGGGATGCAACCAAGACCCCACCCAGGGACTCTGGGGATGCAACCAAGACCCCACCCAGGGACTCTGGGGATGCAACCAAGACCCCACGCAGTGGCTCGGGGGATGCAACCAAGACCCCACGCAGTGGCTCGGGGGATGCAACCAAGACCCCACCCAGGGACTCTGGGGATGCAACCAAGACCCCACGCACTGGCTCTGGGGATGCAACCAAGACCCCACCCAGGGACTCTGGGGATGCAACCAAGACCCCACCCAGGGACTCTGGGGATGCAACCAAGACCCCACGCAGTGGCTCGGGGGATGCAACCAAGACCCCACGCAGTGGCTCTGGGGATGCAACCAAGACCCCACGCAGTGGCTCTGGGGATGCAACCAAGACCCCACCTAGTGGCTCTGGGGATGCAACCAAGACCCCACCCAGTGACTCTGGGGATGCAACCAAGACCCCACCCAGTGACTCTGGGGATGCAACCAAGACCCCACCCAGGGACTCTGGGGATGCAACCAAGACCCCACCCAGGGACTCTGGGGATGCAACCAAGACCCCACCCAGGGACTCGGGGGATGCAACCAAGACCCCACCCAGGGACTCGGGGGATGCAACCAAGACCCCACGCAGTGGCTCGGGGGATGCAACCAAGACCCCACGCAGTGGCTCGGGGGATGCAACCAAGACCCCACCCAGTGGCTCGGGGGATGCAACCAAGACCCCACCCAGTGACTCTGGGGATGCAACCAAGCCGACCCGCAGTGGCTCTGGGGATGCAACCAAGCCGACCCGCAGTGGCTCTGGGGATGCAACCAAGCCCACACCCAGGGGCTCTGGGGATGCAACCAAAACCACACCCAGGGGCTCTGTGGATGCAACCAAGACCACACGCACTGGCTCTGGGGATGCAACCAAGACCCCACCCAGGGACTCTGGGGATGCAACCAAGACCCCACCCAGGGACTCTGGGGATGCAACCAAGACCCCACCCAGGGACTCTGGGGATGCAACCAAGACCCCACGCAGTGGCTCTGGGGATGCAACCAAGACCCCACGCAGTGGCTCTGGGGATGCAACCAAGACCCCACCCAGGGACTCTGGGGATGCAACCAAGACCCCACCCAGGGACTCTGGGGATGCAACCAAGACCCCACGCAGTGGCTCGGGGGATGCAACCAAGACCCCACGCAGTGGCTCGGGGGATGCAACCAAGACCCCACGCAGTGGCTCTGGGGATGCAACCAAGACCCCACCCAGTGGCTCCTGGGATGCAACCAAGACCCCACCCAGTGACTCTGGGGATGCAACCAAGACCCCACCCAGTGACTCTGGGGATGCAACCAAGACCCCACCCAGTGACTCTGGGGATGCAACCAAGACCCCACCCAGTGACTCTGGGGATGCAACCAAGACCCCACGTAGTGGCTCGGGGGATGCCACCAAGACCACACCCATTGACTCTCGGGATACAACCAAGACCGCAACCAAGACCCCACGCAGTGGCTCTGGGGATGCAACCAAGACCCCACGCAGTGGCTCTGGGGATGCAACCAAGACCACACGCAGTGACTCTGGGGATGCAACCAAGACCACACGCAGTGGCTCTGGGGATGCAACCAAGACCCCACGCAGTGGCTCGGGGCATACAACCAAGACCACACGCAGTGCTGGGAATGCAACCAAGACGACACAAAGAGGTTCTGGGGATGCAACCAATACCTCGCCTAGTGGCTCTGGGGATGCTACCAAGACGACACACAGTCGTGGGAATGTGACCAAGACAACGCGAAGAGGCTCTGGGGGTGCAACCAAGACGACGCGAAGTGGCTCTGGGAGTGCAACCAATACCACGCCCAGTGGCTCTGGGGATGCTACCAAGACGACACGCAGTCCTGGGAATGCGACCAAGACAACGCGAAGAGGCTCTGGGGATGCAACCAAGACAACGAGAAGAGGCTCTGGGGATGCAACCAAGACGACACGCAGTGCTGGGAATGTGACCAAGACAACGCGAAAAGGCTCTGGGGATGCAAGCAAGACGACGCGAAGAGGCTCTGGGGGTGCAACCAAGACGACGCGAAGAGGCTCTGGGGGTGCAACCAAGACGACGCGAAGTGGCTCTGGGAGTGCATCCAAGACGACGCGAAGAGGCTCTGGGGGTGCAACCAAGACGACGCGCAGGGGCTCTGGGGGTGCAACCAAGACGACGCGCAGGGGCTCTGGGAGTGCAACCAATACCACGCCCAGTGGCTCTGGGGATGCTACCAAGACGACACGCAGTCCTGGGAATGCGACCAAGACAACGCGAAGAGGCTCTGGGGATGCAACCAAGACAACGAGAAGAGGCTCTGGGGATGCAACCAAGACAACGAGAAGAGGCTCTGGGGATGCAACCAAGACGACACGCAGTGCTGGGAATGTGACCAAGACAACGCGAAAAGGCTCTGGGGATGCAAGCAAGACGACGCGAAGAGGCTCTGGGGGTGCAACCAAGACGACGCGCAGGGGCTCTGGGGGTGCAACCAAGACGACGCCCAGTGGCTCTGGGGATGCTACCAAGACGACACGCAGTCCTGGGAATGCGACCAAGACAACGAGAAGAGGCTCTGGGGATGCAACCAAGACGACACGCAGTGCTGGGAATGTGACCAAGACAACACGAAAAGGCTCTGGGGATGCAAGCAAGACGACGCGAAGAGGCTCTGGGGGTGCAACCAAGACGACGCGAAGAGGCTCTGGGGGTGCAACCAAGACGACGCGAAGTGGCTCTGGGGGTGCATCCAAGACGACGCGAAGAGGCTCTGGGGGTGCAACCAAGACGACGCGCAGGGGCTCTGGGGATGCAACCAAGACGACGCGAAGAGGCTCTGGGGATGCAACCAAGACGACGCGAAGAGGCTCTGGGGATGCAACCAAGACGACGAGAAGAGGCTCTTTGGATGCAACCAAGACGACGAGAAGAGGCTCTGGGGATGCAACCAAGACGACACGCAGTGCTGGGAATGTGACCAAGACGACGCGAAGAGGCTCTGGGGATGCAAGCAAGACGACGCGAAGAGGCTCTGGGGATGCAAGCAAGACGACGCGAAGAGGCTCTGGGGATGCAAGCAAGACGACGCGAAGAGGCTCTGGGGGTGCAACCAAGACGACGCGAAGTGGCTCTGGGAGTGCATCCAAGACGACGCGAAGAGGCTCTGGGACTGCAACCAAGACGACGCGCAGGGGCTCTGGGGGTGCAACCAAGACGACGCGAAGAAGCTCTGGGGATGCAACCAAGACGACGCGAAGAGGCTCTGGGGGTGCAACCAAGACGACGCGAAGGGGCTCTGGGGGTGCAACCAAGACGACGCGCAGGGGCTCTGGGGGTTCAACCAAGACAACACAAAGAGGCTCTGGGGGTGCAACCAAGACAACACGAAGGGTCTCTGGGAGTGCAGCCAAGACGACACGAAGGGGCTCTGGGGATGCAACCAAGACAACACAAAGCTCTGGGGGTGCAACCAAGACGACGCGAAGAGGCTCTGGGGGTGCAACCAAGACGACGCGAAGAGGTTCTGGGGGTGCAACCAAGACGACGCGCAGGGGCTCTGGGGGTGCAACCAAGACAACACGAAGAGGCTCTGGGGGTGCAACCAAGACAACACGAAGGGTCTCTGGGAGTGCAGCCAAGACGACACGCAGGGGCTCTGGGGATGCAACTAAGACAACACAAAGCTTTGGGAATGCAACCAAGACGACGCGAAGAGGCTCTGGGGTGTAACCAAGACGACGCTAGGGCTCTGGGGTGCAGCCAAGACAACACGAAGAGGCTCTGGGGGTGCAACCAAGACAACACGAAGAGGCTCTGGGGGTGCAACCAAGACAACACGAAGGGTCTCTGGGAGTGCAGCCAAGATGACACGCAGGGGCTCTGGGGATGCAATCAAGACAACACAAAGCTTTGGGAATGCAACCAAGACGACGCGAAGAGGCTCTGGGCGTGCAACCAAGACGACGCGAAGAGGCTCTGGGGTTGCAAACCAAGACAACAAGAAGAGGCTCTGGGGTTGCAAACCAAGACTACTAGAACCATCACTAGGAAGCCAACTGAGAAGACTGAAACCAGTGCTGGGGAGGTAACAAAGGCCCCTACATCTGTTGTCTGCAGAGCGTCTAGTATGGTGTTGGAGCTGCCTAAGGAACCTCTAAAACGTGTCCTGTTTCTAGGTGAGCTAAGCTTTTGTTACATATTGGAGATGCATAATGTCTGACACCTAGGGTTCTTTATGGCAAACTTCCCTTTTCTTTGTAGATAAATCCAACCAGTGGGTAGCTGTCATTGATACTCACGAGTACTGCAACTACACCTTGTCTCTGGGAATCGGAAGGAACTTCTTCATAACGCCATACACAGCCTGTGATGTCAGGATACTGGTAATCCTTTTGATCAGATATCCAGCATCTTGTGCGATGCCAATTAAAAGCATGACAATCCATTGGGTATACTATAATAATGTTTTCTTTGTTGTAGAATAAAAACTATGTTTTGAAGCTATGGTATCTGACAACTGGTGGAGAAAAAGGGTATGTGCTGATGAAATGTCCCACCAGTGCTGGAGAACCAACAGAGGCCCCTACACCTACAACCACCACTAGGAAGCCAACAGAACCAGTGCCTATTGCAACTACTATCTGCAGAGCCTCTACCATGATGGTGGTGCTCCCTCCGGGACCCCTGGAAGAAGTTTTACTAATAGGTAGGTTGTGTGTGGGTTATTTCTTTGTTCGAATTGAGGGGAGTTTTAATGTGTGGTACCATCTCTTTGTAGCTCAATCCAATAATCTGGTTCCTGTCAAAGATGCCCCCAAGTACTGCAACTATAGTCTGGTATAGAGTGAAGGAAGGAACATCTTCATAACCCCCTACAGAACATGTGATGTTAAAATATTGGTAAGGTACCTTTTCAGAAGAAACTTCAGTTTCTCTATTGGTGATAGAGGCCCCTTGTTTTAGAGTTGCATCATATGTAGATATGCTTGAATAACACTTTTCTGGTGACTTACACCTAGCTTCTTGTCCAAACTCCTCCCTCCTTCCTCTGCAGAATAAGAATTATGTCCTAACCCTACACTATACCACCACTGAGGGGGTGTTTGGCTATGTGGGCATGAAATGTCCAACCAGCGCAGCCCTACCAACAAGATCGCCTCTCCCTCCCTTTGGGGTGTCTGTCATCTGCAGTGATACTTGCATGACAGTGGAGCTTCCTGGGGGACTTCTGGAAGATATCCAATTAATGGGTGAGTGGGATTGCTACTCGGTAATTTGGATGCTGTAAATGGGGAAACCTACTGCTAAATGTGGCATTTGTTGTAGATGAATCCAATAACTTGGTAGCTGTTGCTTGTGCTCCCAAGACTTGTGGCTACAGTTTGGTGAGGGGAAATGGCAAGAACATCTTGACTGCCCCCTACAATGCCTGTAATGTCAAGATACTGGTAAGCTGAGGGCAATTGCAGATTTCATACCCATTTGTATTACAAGTGATCAAAATCCTGTCCATGATCCATTTCTGTTTGTAGAACAACTTCTATATCCTGAGAGTCCTTTACACCACTCTTACCGGGCAGCATGGAGATATACATGCCAAGTGTCCTGTTCCTGGTCTAGTACCACGTGAGGGTAAGTTTATTGACGGGACAGTTCTTTCTAAGCCATTCATAATACAGGAGTGCTATGCTGTTGCTGCATCATGTTGCATTTACTTGACTACAATATGTGCCTCCTTGTAAATTGAGGATTTACCTACTAGAGATATCACAACCTAAACTACAGGGTCTCCCCTATACAACAAACCTTTTTAAGTTTAATGTTTTGCAGGTTGCAAGATACCAAGAAGTCAGCAGGTTGCTTGTGGTCTACCTAATGCTGATCCACAACTCTGTGTGGCCAATGGATGTTGTGTGGATGCAACAACTTCCCAGTGTTACTATCCTTTGGATGGTATGGCTTGGTTTTACTTTGATATAGCACTGCTCTTCTAATGAGCAGAACAATGGTCTTTGAACTAAACAGATTTCCTACAAGTTTCACTATTGCATGTTTTTGTATTTAATGTAGCCATTTCTCTGCTTATACTTTTTCAGCATGCACAGCAGATGGGCATTTTGTATTTGCAGTTTACCGCACCTCAACCAAGCCTGAAATAGATCCTGGTAATCTAGTAATTGCAGGAAACCAATCCTGTGCCCCTGTAATCTGTACTCCAGACTTTGCTATCTTCAAATTCCCAGTGACTGGCTGTGGGACACATGTCTCTGTAAGTTAATTATCCTATGGGTATTGCAATTGTGACACTGCTTTTGTTACTACAAACGTAGTATTAGGACTTTGGGGCATTACAGTCCATATTTTATAGCCAGATGTTTTAAGGGGTGGTGTGATAATCTGATGGAATACCAGTGATTTTGGGCTGACCCATTTGATTGCAATACGTGTTTTTTAATTGGCTACAGTGTTCTCACGTCCACACTTTCTTGTGCAGATGGTGGCAGAGACTACAATCTATCTTGCTGAAGTTCATGGCATGGTTCGAGGGACCGGGCAGGTGTATGGAGAAATTACCAGAGACAGCTCTTACCGGTAATATCTTTTACAGTGGCTGGAAACAGGCAGCCAGTTAACCCTCTTGCTGAAAAGGAAACTTATTTTGCAGCATACATTGCTGGTTGTAATGGATGGGTAGGGACCCATTATCTCTTGGCGTAAAAGCCCTCCTAACGTTTTTGCACTGAAATGGGGAAATCTGTGCTAAATTGATTCTTTGTCTTCACTGTCTCCTCTCTGCACTGCAGCCTCCAGGTGGAATGTCGCTATGGTAAAGGAAGTTTGGCCAGCACTGGTTACTTGGTGGTGAACCCACTGCCTCCATCAGCAGCCTTGGCTTTTGGCTCACTTGGGGTTAGGTTAAGGATTACCACAGGTAATTGAACTAAATTCTTGCTGCTCTTACATTTATTTTATAAATGTTGAGAAAATGTTATGGTATACTTGATGTGACAACGGTAATGTCTTTTGGTATAACTTTAGTCTTGTGGAACTGTAGGCCTATGTTGAGCATCAGTCCCATGACTGCCAGATGTGTATCTGGCTGTGGAGTCTCTTTTCTTTCACTGGGTTGTGATGACTCTGAAATACAGTGCCTTGCATAAGTATTCACCCCCCTTGGACTTTTCCACATTTTGTAGTGTTACGACCTGGAATTAAAATGGATTTAATTTGGATTTTTACCATTTGATTTACACAACATACTTAACACTTTGAAGGTGCAAAATATGTTTTATTGTGACAAGTTAATTAAACAAAAAGACATTTCTTGGTTGCATAAGTATTCACCCCCCTGAGTCAATACTTGGTAGAAGCACCTTGGCAGCAATTACAGCTGTGAGTCTTTTTGGGTAAGTCTCTACCAGCTTTGCACATCTGGATCCTGCAATTTTTGCCCATTCTTCTTGGCAAAATTGCTCAAGCTCTGACAAGTTGGATGGGGAGCGTTGGTGAACAACAATTTTCAAATCTTGCCACAGATTCTCAATTGGATTGAGGTCTGGGCTTTGACTGGGCCATTCTAAGACATTCAGGTTCTTGTTTTTAAACCACTCCAGTGTAGCTTTGGTTGTGTGTTTAGGGTCATTGTCCTGCTGGAAGGTGAACCTCCGCCCCAGTCCCAGGTGTCTTGCAGACTGAAACAGGTTTTCCTCTGGAATTTCCCTGTATTTGGCTCCATCCATCTTGCCCTCAATCTTGACCAGTTTCCCAGTCCCTGCCGATGAAAAGCATCCCCATAACATGATGCTGCCACCACCATGCTTCACTGCGGGGATGATGTTCTCAGGGTGATGAGCAGTGTTGGCTTTGCGCCACACATAGCGTTTTGCGCCAAGGCCAAAAAGCTCAGTTTTGGTCTCATCAGACCAGAGAACCTTTTTCCACGTTTGCTATGTGTCCCACATGCCTTTTGGCAAAATCCAAACAGGATTTGATTGGGTTTTTTCAGCAATGACTTTCTTCTCACCACTCTTCCATAAAGCCCAGCTTTGTGGAGCGTCCGGGTTATAGTTGTCCCATGGACTCTTTCTCCCATCTCAGCTGTGGATCTCTCCAGCTCCTTCAGAGTTACCACTGGCCTCTTGGTTGCTTCTCTGACTAATGCCCTCCTTACCTGGTCACTGAGTTTTGGTGGACGGCCTTCTCTAAGCAGAGTTGCGGTTGTGCCATATTCTTTCCATTTTTTAATAATGGATTTAACTGTGCTCCGGGGGTGTTCAAAGTTTGGGATATTTTTTTATAACCCAACCCTGATTGGTGCAACTCCAGAACTTTATCCCGGACTTGTTTTGATAGCTCCTTGGTCTTCATGATGCTGTTTGTTTAGATATGCTCTCTAACAAACTCTGGGGCCTTCCAGAAACAGGTGTATTTAATCTGAGATCATGTGACACTTTAATTGCACACAGGTGGACTCCATTCAACTAATTATGTGACTTCTGAAGGCAATTGGTTGCACCAGAGCTTATTTAGGGGTGTCACAGCAAAAGGGGTAAATACTTATGCAATCAAGACTTTTCAGTTTTTTATTTGTAAATAATTTTGAAAAATATGTAGATTTTTTTTTTTCCCCACTTCGACATTATGGACTATTTTGTGTAGATCAGTGACAAAAATCCTAATTTAAATCAATTTTAATTCCAGGTTGTAACACTACAAAATGTGGAAAAGTCCAAGGGGGGTGAATACTTATGCAAGGCACTGTACATGCAATACCTGGAGTCCTGGTTATTCTAACCAACTTATCTCTCTTACAGATGCCAGCTACACAACTTTCCACCCACTGTCCCATCTGCCCCTCAGATTCTTGCTTGGAAGCAAGGTGTATCTGGAAGTGCAGCTTATAAACCCTCCTGACCCCAATGTAGTTCTGCTGGTCCACTACTGCATCGCCTATCCCCAGTCCTCTCAAGCTGCCTGGGTGATCCTCTATGAAGGGCAAGTATCCTGCATCATTGACTGTGTTAATCCTGATTTTCTCAATTTTGTGACAAAGCAACATTTCCAGGGCTTTCTCCAACAGATTCTGCCAGATATGACCAGTAACCAAATTGCTGACCTTTTTTCTCTTTCCTTCTGAACTCAACCCTTCAGACACTTACCCATTCACCAGCTACACCATAACGTTTTGTATTTGAGATGTTTGTGTAGGATTGTAATTTTAGCAACCGCTTAATTGAATGGCCCATTAACCAGAGATTAAAAAAGAGATTTCCTAATGGAAATCTTTTTTTGCAAGTTGCTATAACAAATGCCAGCTTTTTAGGTTGTCGCAGATAATCAAAGTTATAATATGGCTGTCATATTAACTTAAATCCTCCCAGTTGGCAAGTGTCTGACTCCTCCATTCTGAAATACCTACCCCACAGTTGTCCAAACATCCTGGATTACAGCAGTGCTGCTGGCCTCCATGTCAAATACGATAACATGCCTGTATCCAAGCACACTCGACGCTTTGAAATACAAAGCTTCCAATTCCTGGACTACAAGACCAAGCAGCATTTGGATGAGGACGTGAGTGGTCTAATTTTATACTCAAGCTTGCCTCAAAATGCTGAGTCATAAATGGTATATTTTTAGACCTGCAGATCTACAGTTGCTCTATCTAACTTTTTTTTTTTTTTTTTACTGTTTAGATCTATTTTATGTGTTCAACTGAAGTGTGCTCCCCAAAACGCAGTATTTGTAATGAAGGATGCTTTGATGGGAGAGGTATGTTCCATTTTAGGTCAAGCCTTCAATTATTGCAGCATGAAGTCTTCCATCGTATGCATTTCAGAGACTTCCCCTGAAGTATTTAAATTCTGCTCCCCTGGTTAACTAATTTGTACAACAGTTATACCACTTGATAAAATGCTGTTTTAGTTATTCCATATGACTCCTTCCACAGATATGCCTGTTCCAGTAGATCTTGGTGTGGGAGGGCGCTGTGCAGGAAAGCCTTGTCCTGGGAACGTAGTCAAGCGAGCTGCTTATGGTGAAGGAACCATCATTTTGGATGAGAATGTGCCCCATGAACAAACGGGTAAGTGATTTCTGAGATGGTGTATTAAAGCAGTACTAATCCTTTTCATGTATCGTTCCCTTAAAGATGGAGATTATCCTGTTTTTGGCTTGGGCCAAAGCTCAAAAGCAACTCCAAATTGACTGGTATCTAGGTCTGGGTAAAGAGCCTGACACCTCATTTGAACACCAAAATCTCTTGCTTGCAACCAAATATCTGTCTTTTTTTATTCCTCTTGCAGAGAAGCACTGGACGCACTTCCATGGTCTCCTGGGGCTGCTTGGTTTGCTGGTCCCGGTATCTATTGTAATGCTCTTCCTCAAGAAATGGGTTGTCTGGAAATTGTCAGATCCTGGAGAAGCAGTCTAACTTGAATAAACATATAACTAGTTTGAAATTCTGTCTTGTGTTATTCACGGGGGGGGGGAGGCATTGACAATCAAGTAGAATTGGAGAAACTTCACTTCACTTCCTGAGGGGCCATTCATTAATTTTAAACTGCTTTTGTACAGTTCATGTACTTGCTGGAATACCAGAAACTTTGGCTTGCTATGTAATTCAGCCGTGCCATATGGTGAAATCATCTGTATATGGGCACCTTCAACTGGAGTGTGGGGTTTCTCAGGTCTGTCTTGGGTGTTTAGTGAATTTGTCAAATGGAACAATGACATGACACTTTCTGGCCACTTCATATACCCGAGTCTTTCATTTCCCAAAGTTATTCCAGTAAAAGTCTATCAAAACAAGATGGTGGCATACACCAATGTGGTACACTCCACGGTGTGACACCAGATGGCTTAGAAAGGGGCAAAGCTCATCTTGACGCTGGTGTGGTGTCAGGTTAATCAACTTGCACTCAATGACAGGAATGTGGAGACAGGCGCTGTGCTGCTAAAGACTGTAAAGAACAGAAGTTGTGGCTGGTGAACTGTACCAGTTTAGTGCCTGCACAGTGGCACTTGAATAGTGACCTGAAGCAGACAGCTGGTTTTGCAGGATTGTCTACAATATGCACCGTTTCACTTGCTGGTAGTGGTACTACATTGTTCTGCAGTAGATGAGATTTCAACTACGAACTACTGGTCTGTCTGCCGAGGCCTGCGTTTCCAAAAATGCAGCCATCAGCGGAATTAGACCGAAGTATCCACGTAGACCGCTCTGCAGCTCCTCCTTTTATCATGAATCTCTTAAATCCTGTTTATTTTGAAATGGTAAGAGCTATGCAGCTGTCTTCAGCCCATTTTCTGTCTTTGTTTTATGCTTGCATTCTGATCTGTATTATTCAACTGTTCCATGTCTGGTCCTATTGACTAGAGCTAATGTTTATATGACTCGGATCAGCTCTGTGCGTGCATGCTTTAGTTATAATAGGCAACGCAGGAGTTGTTACCTTCCACATAACTGATCCTTATGACAGGTGTTATGAGCTAAAAATATGTTCATATTGGATTTAATATTTACAAAGTCTTTTCCATATAAATCAATTCTGTACACCTTCAGTCGTGTACATGTATACACATATTGCAGTAGTTCATAAACAGTGATTAGAAATGGAAACTGTTTAATGCTAAAGTTTCAAACTAGAACACCCCTAGCAGAAATCCACAACTGCTTTAAATAGTCATTCTGGCAATTGAGAGAACCTTTTCCCAACAACATACAATTGTCAATGATTGTGATGGCAGACTGCTTGAAACCTAAGTCCACAGTGATGGGAGTCGTTCTCAGAAATGATTAAAACTTGAATTTATTATTTATGCAGGTTAAACTGCATCTGTCGGGAAAGAAATGGTTGGCACTCAGCTATCCTTGACCCAGATACGTCGGTCGCGGTTTACCGCACTTGTATTAAGAATGAAATCAATCCTTATATGAAACAACTTGGTGCACTTGCCCATCATGTGATTTCTGTCTCCAGTTTTCTGATACAATGCTCATCTTTTCAGTGTTACAATGTGCTTGTTTAACTGTTTATTTTTTCTTGCATGATAAATCAGTCAGCCTTTATTATTGTGCAGTTACACAGCGCTTCCTCCAAAAACAAAGCAAATGACTAAAGCTGTGGTAATGTAAAAGTTAATCTGGTCTTTAGTTGCTTTTGTAAATTCATTTGGAAGTGAACTGTGACATTAGGGCCTTATAGAGCACTATTTTGAATATTAAATTTGAATACTGTTATTTCTGGAAACTGGCTCCATACTTTTATCTTATTAAAATGCTTAAGATCAGAAAGTTCTTCTAACATTTGATGCAGATACAAGATTAATAATTGGGGTTGTATTTACCACACCCTATGCATACATCAATTCTTACAATTTTATTGCAACGCTGACTGTCACTTAACTGATATCTCTGGTGGCCCAAGTGAAGTTTTGGTAGTTTCAAATGTGTCACTAGTGCCACTGGAAGCACACCCTGTCACTTTTTTCTTTAGCTCTAACCCCAGACAATGCGATGTTGACGAATAACAGCCGCTCGGTTAGGACTATGTGGTATTTTGGCCTCACTGAAATGGCCATAAGCAATGCTCAAATGCAACTTCAAAAATCCAAAATCTGCAGATACCAAAATGTTTTGTTTGATTCTTGCAGATCTCATCAACGTCTATTCAAAAATATCTTTGGGTGATAAGTTTTTCACAAAATTTGGAAGACTGGTCCCTAAGGTTTTTACAGCAATACTAACATTTTAGGATCCGCGTCC